>VHKM01000006.1:6270000-6640000 GCA_007210695.1 Neogobius melanostomus | reverse complement strand
TACTAATTGTTTCAGAAGAACACACTCCCTCTATGGACCTCTGGTTGGTTTTGAGTTTGCTATGCATGGTAGCAACGCAGAGGCCCTTAATGTCCTAGACAGCAGCAGTGAAGCTGCTGGAAATCGGAGGTGGGGGAGGGGCATGATACGTCTTCGGGGATGAAAGCCTTGGTCTTGACATGACTGGAGTGCGGGGAGTCATTTGAATCCCTTGTTTTATCAAGGCTTCAAAATGGCTGGGAAATCCCATAGGTGACTTTGGTGATGGGAATGATTCAGAAAATCTCTGGAGGGTGTAGATGTACCAGTCGGGCTCAAGGCCTGCGGTGGAGTTGAAGAAAGTGCTCCTTCGGCTGAATCATTTACTATAGATGCAGGTGGTGCTGAAGCGGAGCACCACCTTAAATTTTAATTTAAATCACATTTAAATTAAAATTCGATTAATTGCCCAGCCCTACGTAAAATGAATGGACAAAGCAAAATATGTATATTGGACAGTGTTAAGCAAGTTGCTTAAAAACTGTAATAATATTCTATTTTAGTAATTACTGCTCTAAAAAATTAATATTACTGTTTAAAAAATCTAGCTAAGTTACACTACTAAGTTACTTTTGAGTTACTTTTGGCAAAATATAAACTGAAAATAGTAATAATGCCACCGAGCAAAAGTGCAGTCAGAGATTTCCTTTCCTTCGGTTTCCCCATTCTCTTGTGTTTTGTTTGTACGACATTAACTACATGCAGCTGCAGATCTTATACACCAGTGTCCAGCTTGATCTGGCATGCTGCATTTTATTTTGGGTGAGTGTGGCATTTTTTCGTTCGTACATTTAAATGCTCTTGTAACTCGAGTTACTTAAAATGTAATGACTAATATATTCCTGGATTTTGTGTAAGTAATATGTTATATTCCTTAGTTACTGAAATATATTTGTGTGACTCGTTACTTTTGTAATACGTTACCCCCAACACTGATATTGGACTGGAGTTATGGTGCTGTTGCATGAGACTTTTTGACTTTACAGCAATTACAGAATTCCATTTTATTTGTATCTGAATATGAACTGTATTCATATGAACATGTAGACACAGTATTGTAGCCTTGTTAGGTCAGTTACATAGACAGTGGACAGATGAGGCTCTCACAGCAGGAATCGACCGTACAAACAGTAATCGTAGTTTGTGTGAATGAGCTTAAATCTCACTCTCTTTGCTCCTCCTCTGGACAGTCTCCCCACAGGCAGAAACACCAAGGTAAAACATTGCTATCAGGCTCCTGAATAATTCTATAATGTCCCACAGAGAATCTTGTATTCCTCTTTGTCACAGATTTACATGCAGTCTTTTTGAATTTGTCCACCTGCATGTGCACATATACTGAGAGCACTTTGGCTGGCAAACCGGATCTGCACCATGTCTCACCACAAATGAGTCAGAGGCTGTGTCACCCAGAGTGGAATAAGAGTGGAAAGGCACACAAATTGCTTTACATCACCCTGTCCTAAAAAGACCACTATTAGCATAATATCACACGTCGCCTCTGAGCTAAATGCATCTACACTTGACAATTATGGAGGACTAGCCCCCTTTTTATCAGCCACTTTTCTACAGCCATTGTCAGTATCCCACTTTTTGCAGCCTGCTTATTCCACTCCGAGTGCACTCTGCTCCATCCCTCGGAGATTGTACTCTGAAAAGTAATTTAGCTTTGCTCAGTTGTCAAAAGTTTCAAAAACATATCGGAGTATCTAGTTCATGGAAAAAGAGCACAACTCTTCCCCCCCCCCCCCCTCTTTTTTTTTTGCATGTGTGCTAGCGCTAAAACAGGACAGCTCTAAAGGACTTGCTGCAATTGTAATTCTGACCTTTGCAAGAAAGATATGGAAATAAATGTCGCAGGGTATATTCTTTGAGACACTATATTTAGACACCTGCGCTTATTATTATGCGACCAACAAAAAAATGTCAGAACAGAGTATTCATATGAACAATGCTTGGGATTGAAGGGCATAAAAGCTCGCTGGGGTATGCGCACTGCACACCCGCAAGTACAAAAGCAAGGCCAATTTCCTCCAAACGCAGGTGATTTTGGTCTCTCTGCTCCACACTGGCGCTCTTTATGCCACTCTGCGCCCTCCTCCTGCTCTCACATGCTCTCTGCCACTGGAGCGTGTGCCCACGGGAGCGGGATATGTGTGTTTCAGCAAGTTAAAAAGTTCTTTCAGGTGACGCAGAAGAATAAAGAGCCACACGGGGGATTTTCAATTGGGGAAAATAAAGACAGAATGGAGAGTGCATTACAGGTGACAACTTTGAAATGTTCGAGGGCAGTGGGGCCTCTAAAAGTTGTCCATAATCAGTCACATGAAATAAGTTGAGTTTGACATTATCTTTGTGTGTATATATTTATAACCTGTATTCAGCCTATATTTACAATGTCATTTGCATAATTGTAAAATATTATGCAAATAAGCGTGAATTTTCTACGCACTAGACTGTGAGAATGGCTGTTTTAGGGGTTTAATACTACTGTGCCACTTGTCCTGTTTAGCCTCACGTCACCTCTACAAATAGGTCATATTTTTGCCTTTGTTGGTTTGTTTGCTTTTTTTCTTTAGTCTGGAAGCAAAATGAATTTTAGATGAGCATGTTTATGTTTACAGGAAATGTCCATAGTTCTGAATGTAGGTCAGTGCCTTCCAGGCAGCCTGTACTTTTACATAGTCGCTGAATGAAACCAGAAAATGTAGAAATGTTGTCGCTAGGGTTGCAACTAACGATTATTTTGTAATCGATTAATCTATCGATTATTTTTACGATTAATCGAGTAATCGCTTGGCTGTGAATTGTGTAGAAAAAAAATATTTTTGCATTTTTTCAATCACAAATAGCTAAAGTGGCACCACTTGAGGACGTATTGATGGAGTAAACTTAAAGTAAATGTTTGTTGGAGGCTCTTGGTGCTAATTCTGCTTCTGATTGGATGAGACACAGACAGATATTCATGAAATTTATAATGTACAAAACACTACAAACCCTAACTATAAAAAACAAAGTAGGTTTTCATCAAAAATACTACATTTTCATGTCATTTTTGCTCTATTTAAGTCTGTGTGAACCAGAAAACGATTAATCTATTACTAAAATAGTTGTCGACTATTTCAATAATCGATTAGTCGTCGATTAATCGATTAGTTGTTTCAGCCCTAGTTGTTGCGCAGTGTTGCAGCGGATAAGACTCCCGCCCCATGGTAAGAAGGTTCTTGGTTCGAGTCCTGGGTAGAATGAGGCTTTCTGTGTGAAGATGTGGTTCGGTTTCCCCCTACTCCAGTAGAAACGGATGTTTGTTGTTATAATCTGTCACAAACACCAGTCCAGATATGTGTTTTCTTAATAAACCTAATTGACGGCTTGTGTTGTGTCGGAATGCGCTATAATTGGGTGGAGTGTTTGATATACGCTAGCTAGATGTTCCACAGGAAGTCCCTTTCATCTCCCCATCGCTCATCCCACTACCTTTTTCATTTCTTCTGTCACTCCCTCACCCTCTCTCCTCATCCAGTCTTATTTGTGCTCTCCTCTTTCCCCTTTCTCTTCTTCTTCTCCTCCGTCCCTCCCACCTCCGTCGGTGTTTGCCGCTTGCCTATCTGCATGTCTGTGTTTTGGTCTGTGTGGGCGCCATCTTGTCAGAACCTGCTGTGTACTTGTGTGTGTGTGTGTGTGTTCACAATCGGATTCGCAGTATTTGAGTTTTGTCTGCTTGCGTCTGTGTTGTGTTACTGTGTGTGCTACACTGCAGCTTCCTTTTCGTCTGTCAAGCTCGGGGAAAAAAATAAACTTTTTCTTTTCCTTTGGAGGCAGGGGAAGAAAAAGAAAAAAACTTGTTTGATCGATTCCACCCCTGAAGCTTGTCTTTGATTTTTCCACCGCGACTAATCAATCCATGGCTACACACATGCTGCTCTAGACCTAGACGCAACTGTGCAGTCAAAGTGGTTTTTAACATTTTTTCTTTGCTTAACAGGGAAGTCAAGAACATAGCGTCAAGGGCCTCTCACCCGCTTCCCACTGTTTCCTCCTCCTCTCAGCACTCCCTTTCCTAAGAAGCACTTCATATGAGTGTTTTGCCCTTGTGAATGCTCCCTGTGATCTTTTTTTAAAATTCATATGCATGCCTTCTCCACCGGGGTATCTTTTAACTTCACCTTTTAACTCAAACATGCGTAAAGTCCACTCGAAGTCCACTCAATCAGGTTCTATTTAGATTTTTCTATTTTAGATTTAAAATGAGCATACTCCCTATTGCTATACCCCCTCCCTCCCCTTTAATTGAATTCTTGAATGGCTTTCTTCTGTGTTTATAAATAACTTGGACTACACCTCACTGTTACTTGTTAGGAATTGCAATTATTTTACAAGCTGTGTGTGTGCCTTTATTTACATTTTTTTCCTTGTCCCTCCCCATTCTTTAATTGAAAGCCATTTTATTTTACTTTGTTGCTGCTTCTGTTCTTTGGTGAAGCTAATTTTCGTGCGGTGTTCAAACAAAAATCAAAGTCAAACTAGTGCTTAAAATCACTACTCAGTTAGAATGTCTTTAAGTGGGCCGGTTCTTTTAAGAATAATGCAAATCGTTTGCCGTTCGAGATGACATTAATGTTCATTTTAAATTTAATACAGCCATTCAACAGGCTGTAGCAGAAGAGAATGGCGCTCAAACAGGTTGCCGAGCAGTGATTCACAATCCGACAGCGGACAATGGTCACAGTGTGATTGTAGCTGCCGTTGCCGATGGGTCCAAAGTGCAGAGAGAGCAGAGGCAGACACAGGAGAGCGGCTCTGGCGGGGTGTGAGGCTAATCCATTGGGGATAGTGACGCTGGGGAGCACAGTTACTAAATCTGGATCTGAAGTCCCATTTCCAACAGTGCGCCGGGTGAGCAGCTGCAAGAGCCTGCTTGAACTCTGAGAGGAGGCTGTTCTCAACTCCTGTCCTGCTTCAGAGGATCTTTTTAGGTGCAGAACTTTGTGAGCGTTAGCGATGCATAATATCGCAATTTTTTGTTATTGCAATATTGACAAATCATTATCGAAGAAGCCACAATCATCATGATATCATTACAATTACAAAGATTGATATCTATTATTAACATTTTTCACCATAGTGGTAATGTTGTATTGCTCTGGTTCAAACAATATTATTATTATCCTTGGGCAAGACACTTCACCCACCTTGCCTCGAGTGTCAGTGTACACTGGTGTATGAATAAGAGTACGAATGAGTGACTGTAAAGCGCTTTGGGCCTGATGAAGGTAGAAACGCACTATATAAGTTGAGACCTTTAACCATTATATATATTTCACTAAATGGTCTCAACTTATATAGCGCTTTACAGCAAGGATCCACTCACCCATTCACACTCTCATTCATACACCAGTGTACGCAGACACTGGAGGCCAGGAGGGTGAAGTGTCTTGCCCAAGGACACAACGACAATGTGCACCTTCAGGAGGCGGGATTCGGAAACCTCGTCCTTCCGATCATGAGACGACCCGCTCTACCATCTGCGCCACCGTCGCCCCAAACCGTCACTCAAATTGCTTGACTATATTGAATAGGAACAAGACTATTGGCAGACTGTCTTGTAAGTGGCAGATGAGCAATGCGTGCTGTCTGTGAAATTAAAAAACACTTGGCTCTCATCCCCCCCTCTCTTTCTGAAGACGTGCAGCATTCTCAGTTCAAAGCAAAGAGGATGTATTTTTACACACAATGACCTCCCCGAGCTTCTCAAAGCAAACCACTCCATCGGCCCTTCCATTTCTTTCTCAATTCATGTTTTTCTGTCCGCTTTGGCCATCTTTCCATCACTGAGGGCTGATTCTTAGGTGTCACGTAGCGCCATTTGTTGACATGGATTTCTCTGTCTGTTGCACTGTTCATTTTCAAACCTTTGCTGCTGTGTTGTCCACTACAGTATCTTTTAATTCCATTTAGTAATACAAAGATGTGATAAAAGGCAGTGGAACTCTATTTAATTCTGTTTATTTGGACATTACATTTGTTTGCCTGTTTCTGTCTGTGTCATCGCTGGTTGTGAATCAAATATTCAAAACAACTTTTTCTAATATTATATTTTACAGCAACAATTTCAGGAAACGAGGTGATAGCAGACCTTAAAATACGGCAATCACTGATAATGGAAAAAAAGTGGCCAAATAGAAAGTAAAGCATATTTCAACAAAGCTTAAGAGAATCTAATGAGAAAAAGTGATGTACTGTGATGAGGAGTGTTGCGGGGAAAAAAAGAAGATAGGAGGAGAGATAGAAGGCGGAATCTAAGATGTGACAGCGCCAAGGCACGGGAACGGATCCAATTAAGAACCAGTGTAGGTTTGTCAAACAGGGGCCGCGCTCAAAAGGACAGAAAAATGCTGAGCTGACCCTTTTTTTTTTTCTCCCCGGGAGGAAGATGGAGGCAGAAAGGGGCCCAGAGAGGCTATGGGGATGGGGGAAGAGGAGTGGCAGGTGGTGGGGATGGAAGACAGGTGACGGAGGGGGAAGTTAAACCGACAAGGTGCTCCATTTTGTGTGTGGAACGGATGGATGGTCTGAAAAATCATCCATAGGAATTGACAATTTAAAACAAAACAAAATAAGTCATGTGACCCACGAAACCCACATCATCTGTTTTTCCGGAGTTTGCAAAAAGATTTCTTCCGGCTCTCTTGTTATTCCTGAAGAGAGCTGAAAGCAGAGGTGGGTACAGTACAGTAGCTAACAATATTGACTCAAGTGAGAGTGTCTGTGTAGGCTCTCAGTCGTACAGGAGTTGTCCATCTTCAATGAATGTTCTGGAGTCATCTTCTGTACTCTGTTGTAGAAGTGTGGAACGTTTCGCCTCTCATCCAAAAGGGTTCCTCAGCGACAATAAAGCAAAAGTAAGTAAGAGTAACGTTACTTTGAAGTACAAGTACAAAGTAGTGACCCAAACAATTACTCAAGTAAAAGTAAAAAAAGTACTTAGTTGAGTACTGTGAGTAACTGTTACTCACAGAGAGTCTGATTAAATTTCAATGACGCCATATATTGTGTGAAACTTAACATAAAATCATGTGGAATTTGTGGAATTTACAAAGAATATTCCAAGAAAATGGCATAAAATACATGAAACCAAAATTAATCCTCAAGAACAAGGAGCACGAGACGATCTACATCTATTTTATCGATCACAATGAAGCATTTCCCACTTAATCTCTTAACCCCCACTTGAACCAAGCTCATGATGAGGCACATAGGCTGTGAGCTTATAGATTTGGGTAAAGCTGACCTGGAGAAAATGCACGGTAACGCTTTATAATAAGGGTACATGAATTCATGCATGAATTCATCATAATTCATGATGAATTCATGCATGAATTCATCATGACTTCATTAATCAATTCATTATGAATTCATGTGAGGTCATGATGATTCATGATGAAATAGTCATGAATTCACACCGTTAATTCAGGCAATGAACTCACTAATGATAATGATTAATTCATCATGATCATGATGAATTTTTTGCTTGTGAAGAAACCAACCCAACAAGGACCAAACTTTGTATAAACTTGCAACTAAAAATTATCTCATGGTTAGTTCATCATGACTTCATCATGAGTTCACTATGAATGTGCCCCTTAAAATGAAGCGTTGCAGCTTTGATAACTTAATAGATACAGAACTTGTTTTAGGAGAGCAATTACACACAGAAGAGAGCTTAAATCAACATTCAAGACTTTATTATTCATTTATGATTACACAATGCAAAAATGTAACAATGGCAGTATGCTTGCAGAGGCTCTCAGTCGCCCAGGAAGTATTCATTTAGTGAAGCTCTAAAACGTTGACTGGCCTGAGTTGGTTGATTTGAGGATGTTTTGCTTCTATTTAAGGACGGGCCTGAGTGTTATTGGAGCCATGTCTAGTTTGGCTTTACTTGTTACATTTTCTGACCACAAGAGCCAAGAAGCTTCTGCGAATACAACGAAAAATCATCAATTCAACAAACAGTTCAGTCGTCGATTAAAAGCTTCAGGTGTTTAGGGCAGCAACAATTATCTCAACAGAACTGAAGTTGCAAGTTTTAACAATTACAATGTCACAAAGCCTGCAATTAATATTTCCTTACACAATTGTTTGTTGACATAGGAAATCAGTTTCAGTTTTTTGTGTGTCCATCGTCTGAAGTTGTACGCAGCTCATATTTGACACTTGTTTTGAATATAGGATCCAGGAAGTGCTCAAAATGTCCAAACTCAAAATTAATTTACAAACATCCCAAATTACATTGCATTAACGTAATAACCATAATCAAGCATTTCATGAGTTACAGATCCAACTCCATGTTCATATCAACAATATCAAGAACAGTTAAACAGTGTGTACTGCCTGGTATCCTTAAAACATCTCTGTGTTGGTCAGGTCATAAGCAATATTATTTGAGCAAATTATATGGTTAAAAAAAAATCATAAAATAGGACCTCAAAAGAAGTATAGTGCAGAAAACACCCATTTCTGAACATGCGTTTGAAACAAATACTTAATGGCAATAATATTATAACTTCTATCTTTTAATATTTGTGGTAGCCACGTTTTTTGGTTTGGGTGTGTGGCCTGACTACAGCATGCAGAAGCTTTCAGTGTGTGATGTGGTAACTGTAACATACAGAAAAAAGGGGTCAATTACGAACCATATATTTTACACTTAACATGCTAAACACAATCTTGAGTTAGTCAATGCACATGTAAGGCAGCAGTAACTCCAAAACTCTAGTGACAAACTTATCAAAAGTAACATTACAGAGACATTGGTGACTTCTAAACAGGAGCTTTGGACACACTAATACTTACAAAGACGAACATTTCCCAAGGCTCAAACATTTAGAGCAACACAGTGTGTTCATAAGTCATTTACAGGCCTGTTTCTGCCGTGCGCGCGTGTAACACCTGACTCACGTTAAGTAGGTAAGGCGAAATTAAAAGTATAGACCAGTTGCTAGGTTCAGCAGGATTACAATAGGAACTAAGGTGAGTGTGTACTGAAATGGCTGAAGGCAATGAGTAAGAAAAAGTATTATTTAGTAAACCAAATAAAAACAAAACAGTTCAAGATAAACAATATTTAACAATAAGCATAGCCGGCATATACAACAAAAAAATATCCCCAGTCCCATTGAGCTCAGTTTCTCTTTTTTTTTTAGTCGTGTGTCAAGTCAATTGTCTTTATTGTTCAGTTCTTTTTCCTTTAAGTGGTGTTTTAAGGCGTTACCACTCAGCACTGTAGGACAGAAGGTGGTCCTTCGAAGTTCAATCCAGTTCTGGGCCCAGGCTCGCCATCTCCATCCGGAGAGTATCCAGGAAATCCATCCAGGGTTTTCTTAACCATGTAATACTAGCCTGCACAACAATAATGGTATTATTGTTTACAGCTAAATAAAAGGTCTGTTATCCTATCTCTTCTCAATAACTATAGCTTTAGCTTTTCTCTTATAACCATATTACAAATATACAGTAATATTTTACATGCATGTTTTTAACTCAAATATCCTTTGTAATACATGTAGTTTTTAATCCATGTAAAACAAATGAATTTCTTTTTTTAAATTATTCAACCATAACATTATGATTAAATATTTGTAACCAATTTGCATATTAATTTTTAAATGAATTAACTTTTTGTAACTCATGAAATGAATTACACTAATGAAAACAGATATTTTCCTTCAAAATCAAAATTTCTATCAGAAGAATTACTGTACACTTTCATAATAAACCATCAAAATGTACAATCAACTTCAAAATAATAATTACATTAGACCAAAAATAGTACAAAATAACCAAAAGTGCTTCTCAGTATTGTTATGAACTAAAATAGAATTTGGTAGAAACCGTCTTAACCAAAAATAGCTTTTACATTGCTTTCAAACAAAAAAACGGCACACGCGATTAGCGTTAGCATCGTGCTAATATTAGCATCGTGCTAGCATGTTTTTCTAATTCTCACATGGCATGGACTTACCAAGATGAGGTATCGTGAGGAACACAGCAAAGGGGCACAACGACACAGCCTCTCCAGCCCGTGCTCCTTCCACTTAATACAACAAATATTCCAAATCAACGAAAAGACAATGTAAATATTTGTTTACATCATTCTTTTTAAAATAAAACTCACCAGACGACCCAAAAGGTTTTTGCTCGGACCGTCAACAGCCTGTCTCGCTCATTCACAGAGTGCAAAAGGCCAAAAACTAGTGAGTGATCCAGTCCGCAGCTTGGGAGGCGGGACTAATACAATTTATAACAAATCAAAAGGTCATTATCACCCAATGTGACCGTGAAAACAGGAAAATAAAGTTTGAGCGAGGGGACCACACTTCCTCTTTTCAAAATAAATGTTTTTCAAAATAAAAGTGCATAAATATAAATACAACAAAATGGATTTTGTTGTATTTAGATTATAAAGATTGTCCATGTGCGAGAGGAGCACTCACTTTGCAGCAAAAAAAAAGATCCTTTCTAGAGAAGATGCCTCGCTTTGTTTTCTTTTTTTCACCAAGCCTTCCACGTCTATACTGTAGAATAGTAGACGTTGAAAATGATGGCTAGCACAAATTAAATCAGCCTTGAAATATAACATACCTTGCATGCACCCGAGTGAGACATCTACTCTAGAAAGGATCGTTTTTTTGTTGCTGCAAAGTGAGTGCTCCTCTCGCGCATCGACAATCTTTGTCGTTTTTCTCTCGGTGTGAAAGTAAGCTAGCACGCAGAAACAGGCCTGTAAATGACTTATGAACACGCTGTGTTGCTCTAAATGTTTGAGCCTTGGGAAATGTTCGTCTTTGTAAGTATTAGTGTGTCCAAAGCTCCTGTTTAGAAGTCACCAATGTCTCTGTAATGTTACTTTTGATAAGTTTGTCACTAGAGTTTTGGAGTTACTGCTGTCTTACATGTGGATTGACTAGCTCATTGTGTTTAGCATGTTACATGTGCAAAATATGGTTTGTAATTGACCCCTTTTTTCTGTATGTTACAGTTACCACATTACACACTGAAAGCTTCACTAAAACAAGAAAAGCAAGCCTTGTGTCCGGAGTTTTCTTTAATGGTTCGCTACGTAGCAGCACACTGACACGTGTTGTGAGGACAGCACAGCAGTGGTTCTACACCTTGAAGCCCCTCCTGTGCATGCTGTAGTCAGGCCACACACCCAAACCAAAAAAACGTGGCTACCACAAATATTAAAAGATAGAAATTATAATATTATTGCCATTAAGTATTTGTTTCAAACGCATGTTCAGAAATGGGTGTTTTCTGCTCTATACTTCTTTTGAGGTCCTATTTTATGATTTTTAACCATATAATTTTCTCAAATAATATTGCTTATGACCTGACCAACACAGAGATGTTTTTTTAAGGATACCAGGCAGTACACACTGTTTAACTGTTCTTGATATTGTTGATATGAACATGGAGTTGGATCTGTAACTCATGAAATGCTTGATTATGGTTATTACGTTAATGCAATGTAATTTGGGATGTTTGTAAATTAATTTTAAGTTTGGACATTTTGAGCACTTCCTGGATCCTATATTCGAAACAAGTGTCAAATATGAGCTGCGTACAACTTCAGACGATGGACACACAAAACAAAAAATACTGAAATTAGGGATTTCCTATGTCAACAAACAATTGTGTAAGGAAATATTAATTGCAGGCTTTGTGACATTGTAATTGTTAAAACTTGCAACTTCAATTCTGTTGAGATAATTGTTGCTGCTCTAAACACCAGAAGCTTTTAATCGACGACTGAATTGTTTGTTGAATTGATGATTTTTCGTTGTATTCGCAGAAGCTTCTTGGCTCTTGTGATCAGAAAATGTAACAAGTAAAATGAATAAAGTCTTGAACGTTGATTTAAGCTCTCTTCTGTGTGTAATTGCTCTCCTAAAACAAGTTCTGTATCTATTAAGTTATCAAAGCTGCAACGCTTCATTTTAAGGGGCACATTCATAGTGAACTCATGATGAAGTCATGATGAACTAACCATGAGATAATTTTTAGTTGCAAGTTTATACAAAGTTTGGTCCTTGTTGGGTTGGTTTCTTCACAAGCAAAAAATTCATCATGATCATGATGAATTAATCATTATCATTAGTGAGTTCATTGCCTGAATTAACGGTGTGAATTCATGACTATTTCATCATGAATCATCATGACCTCACATGAATTCATAATGAATTGATTAATGAAGTCATGATGAATTCATGCATGAATTCATCATGAATTATGATGAATTCATGCATGAATTCATGTACCCTTATTATAAAGCGTTACCAAATGCACTCATTTGGGGCTGGAGTTAAGAGGTTAAAGATTTACTCACAGTGGAAAAAGTATCAATTATTTTTTACTCAAATAAGACTACAGATACTTCATTATAATTTTACTCAAGTAGAAGTAAAAAGTGTTGTATGAAAAAAACTACTTAAGAAGTAAAATTTCTTCAAAAAATTACTCAAGTATTTGTACTCATTAGAATGAGTAAATGTAATGATTACTACCCGCCTCCGGCTGTAAGTAATGTTTGCGGAAAAGGAAATCTGTCATTTATGCTCACTTTTTTCTTTTTACGCCATCGCAAAATCGGATCTTCTTTGGACTGGACATGTCGGTCTGCACATATCTTTAACCATTTTCGCTTGAGCCAACAGCATGAACATTTGCTGCAGTACAACGCCGTGTCACAGAGCGCCTATTTGTTGCTGAAATCCTAAAAAGTTGCTTGCTATGTGGACATCCAAGCTTGAATAATGTAGAAAATGAAAGTTGCACAGATGACAGAAGGGAAGCAGCCGCAGAGAACATGATTCATCAACATTATGGATGGGCTACTGGAGACGTTTCCTATGCCATCATTCACACGTTTTTTTCCCCTTCTATTTGTAAGATTTTGCACAGAACAGAATGTGAATAACCAGAGCCAACATGGAGGTCAAAGACACAAGAACAGCAATGACGTGGACACCGAAAGATTCTCCAAGGAACGAAAAAAACAAAAAACCCTTCTATTAAGAAAAATGGCAAGAATAGAACTTATTATAGTAAACCAAGCCAAGGAAGTCCCAAAAAAAGGTGAGAACAAGAATGGGACAGGTTGGGAAAAAGCCTATATAACGTGTGGAAGGTATAGACAAGGGGATCACTCAAGCATTGCCCCAGACATTATTGGATAACTGGATCTCTTAACAAGTAATAAGGCTGCTGAACCACAGGAGAAATGGAGCTGGAGGGCCAGAGAGATTTTCACGCTTGGCTTCAGACCGCCCATTAAGAGTGCTGTGTAGTGTGATGTACACAAGCTTTTTCTTCAAAGCACGGAAATGGGAATGAAACCGCACAAGGAACATGCAATAGTAAACAGAGGACTGTCTAAAGTTATGCTGGAGTAGAAATAATAATGCTAAATGATGAAGTGTGAAATGGTCATTTGAAATGACTAAGAAGGGATTTACCGCACCCAAAATCCTAGCAGGAATCAACTGTTGAAGATTTTATCCACCCAACAGTTAAAAATCACAAGTTCATTGGTGTTTAAGTCCCAAGCTTGGATAAATGCTGGCAAACTGTCAAACTCTACCCACACTTTTCCCCTCAAGACAGTCCATGTCCTTCCATGACTTTACCGCTGTCGAACCAGGTTACATGAAAATATATGAATTTATGAAAATATATATTCTGCCAGCAATATCTGCGAGATAGAGGTGACCTTTTCATATTTTCAGTTTTATTTGGATGGCTCATCATGCACTTAATTTCACACCGCCAGTGGTTTACAGAGACATTTCAAGTTTTTGGGGAGTTGAGAAGGTGAAATTCCCCTTTCTTGGCAACAGAAAGCCAGTTCATCATATTAGCGCCCAAGTGATTGTGAAGCGAGCGAGATACAAATTCACAAAATGCATAGAGCCAATAATCATACTGTATAGCATTTTCAGCTGTGCATTTTTTGCCTGATTTACGTTAATTAAATCTGTGGCTAAATGAAGTGCGTGGATATCGACTGCGCTGTGTTTTATTTGTAACTGCCGTTGCTAACTGCCGGCTGAGGCTGCACTACTCGTGATTGACGTTATTGACAGTAAGCTAGAGGCGAGCGTAACATTTAATCAGTGTTTACAACTATAGGGGCGCCGACTTCATTTTCAATTATGGCACCTCAGATGACGGCGCCAGACCGAGATGGAAAAGTGCAATACAAGCCATGAGGGCTGTCCTGGGGCGATGCTGGAGGAGTACAGAACGAGCCATGTAAATTCAAGTGGTGGCTTTATTATTTAGATGTTAAGTGCAAATATGGCATGGTTGTCTTCAAAGTTAAAATGGATTGTGCGTAAAAGAAATGGTGACATTTTGGGGTAATTATGGAAGAAGAGACAGTGCAATACAGTATGTGATCTCTTGACAGGAAAAGGACATGTTTATTCATTGACAATTTTCTTCAGTGCAATGGTACAAAAAATATCTGGGGCTCTATTTATATTAAGTGATACTACATAATTTAAAAATGTTTAAAAGAGGTGTTATTTGCCAATTTTCCGTTGGGGTTGTGGCAAAAACGCACGGCCACAATTTCCCTGGTTCTGTGGATAAAGTGTTCACACATGAACTGTTAAGACCGCAGCAGTTCAAAGTCTTATTTGTTCTTATAGAAAAAGGCTTGAGAAATCACAACTCAGTCCTGCCTACTTCTCAAGATTTCCGTTTCTGTATATGACTTCATCTGTCTTTGTGGGGTTTCTGATGTTTTTCGAGTGGTGGGGACGGAACAGAATAAAAGGAGGAGACAGATGCGTTGTAAAGCTGAAAAAGAAAATGGATGATAAAAGCAAAATGGGGATGTCTTTGTGAAGAGAGCGAGACTGAATACTTTAAAAGTCCTGGTTTATTTCTTTGTTGGTGGCGTAGTTCGGAAACTGATCTTCTTGCTGTGAGAGATTTTATTTGATAAACTTAATATCTTGATCACGCACAATGGTGTCTTAAACACCAGAGTGGTATTGTTACCCACAGTTTTTAAACCCATGTTTCTTGTTGTGTGTGTGGACAGATTTTAAGTGCCGTTTTGCTGACACCAAGAAGCATTTAAGAGGGGGTATTATGCTTTATTCAATCACATAGCATCAGTCTATAGCATACTACAATGATGACGTAACCTTCTGTTGGTCTGTATATGCAGTAAATTAAAATAACTGCCTTGCAGTTTTGAAGTAATTCGGCATCCGTGCAGTGATATCTTCACTTTACTGTGCGGATGCCGAAGTATTCCTGGTATTATTACGCCTTACAATATAGTTCCCCTTTTTATCAGCTTAGAAAATCCACATTGTTTAATTTTGTGTAATCATACTTTATGGTGTCATGGTACGGGTCGTCTCATGATCCGAAGGTCGGGGTTCGAATCCCGCCTCCTGAAGGTGCACATTGTCGTTGTGTCCTTGGGCAAGACACTTCACCCACATTGCCTCCAGTGTCTGCGTACACTGGTAGCCCCCTAGGAGAGACCAACAGGCCCGGATTGAATCGTGAGGCCGTCCTTCCGTGGACCCACCACCTACAGAAGAGCCATGGGGCCGGTTCTATGTGACCTGGGCAGCTCCAACAGCTGCCCCCACGACCCGGCAATGGACAAGTGAAGAAAATGAATGAATGAATGAATGAATGAATGTAACACTTCATATAACCATATTTAAATAGGGAAAACGGGGAAGAGTTTGGTAGCTTCTTTCTTCACCTCGTTTGGAGCTATAGAGGAGAAGAGAGAAGCTAAATGCTAACGCCGTCTGTGCTGTGTTTACGTTATGGAAGGCACACGTGAAGTCCAGACAGGTACAAATGAACTTGTCTAAACTAAGGTAAGAACATATCTCAGTATGTAAAAACGGTGGCCTATTCCTTGAAGACTGAATTTAAGTAACAGTTCTAATATTTCCTTTCAGGACATCAGTAAAGGGAAACAACCACAGTTAGACAAGAGCCATTGCTAAGCCCAGTCCTAACCTTTACCTTAACCCTAAGGAGAAAATTGCATGGTGCACCGTAGATTGAGTGGTACCGGGAACATTGGAAATGGAAGTAATAGTGAACATTGGACTAAACCAGAGGTTACAGTAACTGAAAATTCTCTGTCATTTACTAAATGGTTTTAGCTTTGACGCTCTTTGAGCGCGACCTCTGGGCTCTCCCTAAAGCACAGCTACATCACTGTGAAACGGCAACTAATTTAGTTTCAACATGATGCACATTCACATCGGAGCTAAGAACGCATTGGCTTTTTTAACTGCATTTGTGGTTTCTGTGCTCCACATTGTTTTCTGGATACTTTTGAACATTTTTGGCGTGTTTTTGAGCGGTTCGGCTGATTACTGCAGAGAGTCCTTAATGGTCCTGAAGAAAGCAGCTTTTTAAAGTAAACAGACAGCTAGCTTATGAGCTAAAGATATTTGAGACGTACAAATTTCTTCTGAAACACACGAAGAGGCACCACGAGCCCCCACACCTGCAGCACAGTGGAGGCGTCACAAGAGGAGCTACAGTACAAGAAACAAAAAAGGGGCATTCCTTTCATATTGACAAGCAGATGAAGGCTATGAATAAGTCTTTGAGACGTTCAGAAATCATGTTTAGTTTAGCTTCATTTATCCTCTAATCTCAGATTTTTCCCCAACAAAAATGATAGGTATTTTATGTAATTAAACACCTAAAAAAATGCATATAAAGAGAAATGAATTTATAATGGATAAAAATACCTCTTTGTTTTTTTGTTTTGTTTTTACAACCGTGCCCATCAAAGTGATGGAGAGAAATTATCCCTTGCGAAACCACTGGACTGAACCCTTTTGCAGCTAATTAGTATCTGTCTCTGTCTAAAATGCCAAATTGTTCACTCAGTAATGGCTCAATTTTTTCATACTGTAAATCATAATTTGGAGAAATACTCTTTTAATATATATATTACCAATCCATATAGTCTGTATGGTGGTCCCAGAGATCTCAAGTCAGTATTTATGTTTATCAACAAACTTTCACACTAATTTATTTGTGTTTATACAATCTCCAATTATTCTAGTCTTTTGCCAACCCTCTCATTTTGACGTGTGTTGGACTTTCACAGTGTTGCCTGTATGTTGCTATTTGCGTCGTGATATAAAACAGAACCCCAATGTTGTAACTGGGTTTGCACATCAAAGTGACTATAATTTCCACTTTGAGCCTTGCCTTGTCCATGCTGTCACATTCCCTTTCATTAGTCATACACACTCACTCCAACACACTCATCCTTTTGCAATTGTAAAAATGTAATGCTTGTGTTACGGATTAGGTCACAAGCTGTCACATTTCCTCCCCAGTTATAATTAAGGTTATGTAATATAATGCTGTCAAATATGCTCCGAGGCTCCCACACTTACACACAAATGTTCACATGCACAAGACTAGAGGCATGGGGCTGGCTGGAAGGAGCGGATGCAAAGTGTGCAGCCTCTGGGCTAGAGAAGCTTGTAAATTATTGAGGCAACACCCTGAAACAAGCCCGTGGGCTCAGCCGAGACTGTGGAAAACTGTTGAATCAAAGTAAACATTTACTAGAAAGCATTCACACACAGCTCCATTCTCCACTGGGTTTACTTAACACAACAGTAGGTAATGCAAGATTCAAAGTCAGGGAAGACGCAACAGTTATGAAATAGCTGTTTGGCTATGTGGGTACTAGACTAAAAAACAAAAGTATTCTGCCATTTTCTTAGTGTTGTTGCTCACAATGTTCAATGCTGTAACATCACTGATAGAGAAGGAAACATGTTTGAGTTTTTTTTTGAACAACTAAGTCATTGGAAGTAGTGGGGCCATTGGGAGTGAATGAAGGAAATAAACCACTCTACTACTCATATTCAACTTCCTCGTCAGAAAGGTATCAGAATGTTTAAATCTATACAGCGTCGTTCATTAGTCACATGTGCTTGATAAGCTGGGTGCGTGAAATTAGCTGGATTTTGATCATATTGCTCTCCCAGATGTAACCGAAATCACCTACTGAATCCTCACATAATGATTGACAGCGTGATCGACAAGCATCTCCACACATTTTAACTGCGGGCCATGTGAGCAGAAATCATGTCTGCCTGGAAGGACAGATGTAAAGATAAATTGATAAATTTGCTCCGGCATCAGATGAGCTAGGCGTCTGGGAGATGAGTGAAGCGCGGGGTTGCGGAAATAGTGAAGAGACCAGATAGATGGTTAAATGGGTTTTCTGTCTCCTTCCAAGCTTTGGGAATATAACGGAAGGAAGGAGATGGAATGAGACGAACTTGATAGTAGCGAGCAGACGCACATAGATAGACGATAATGGGGTATTTGCCTACAGTTCAGAGTTACAGTGCTGACAGACAGAGGGAGAGCGCACGGGACATGCCCAAAGATGGATATGGACTGATATACCATAATGGGATTTGTGCCGAATTGTAAGCCATGGGACTAAACCCCGTGTTTGTTGCGTACTTGACTGAATGAAAGCTGCTTATAGCGAAATAGTCGGATCCAAACATGCCGTTGGTGAGTAATGGATAGTCACTGAAAAGATAGACTACAGACTTGAAGATCAGTTGTACTCGTTTTAAACTGATGTCACTTGTGGGTGTCAAAGAATCCAAATTGTCACAAAGTTCTGATCACTTCTGTTCGAGCCTTCAGTTATCCATATTTGATACGTTTGAGATGTGCGTACATTTCTTTTCTGATGGTTGTTATTGGTAAACTATTTTATGTATATGATTTTGAGTCTGATTAAGAGTCCGACTGGATCAACCTCCACAGCTCAGATTGGACCAAACAGGAAGAAGAATGTGAACGTAATTAGACTTTTCATTGGAATACCTAGTTTCATCATTATAAACTATCTCTACCTGCCAGTGAATTATATTATTTTAGTATGTTTGTGTCCTTGTGTGATTAACAATATCATTATCACCCATCCAATACATTTGTATTATTTTTCTTGCGTGTTTGAATAACAACGAACTTTCCCTATGTGTAATTAGATCATTCTATCAATCACATTTGAATCTGCGTTCTGGCAGACAGGATATTTGACTCTGGTGATAAATTTGCAATGTTAAGTAGTGCACTTGTTGCCTGTTATTAAATCTTCCAGGACATGTTGTACTTTAACAGCTCTATAACAATGGTCCAGGGATAACACATTCAGATCAGTCGTTCTTTACATGCTCACCTTTAGGTTTATGGAGATCCTGCAAAGCATTTTTTTTCTCTTCTTATCATTATTACTAAATTTATTAAGGATAATGTAAGTATGTGCAGAATTCGCAGGGTTTGATTCCCGGGCAGGGCGCGGGCTTTCTGTGTTGAGTTTGGATGTTCTCCCGTACAGGTGCTCCAGTGTCCCCGACCAGTAAAAACATGTACAATAGGCCAGATTGAGGGAAAGCGCAGCTCTTTTGTCTTCTATATTTGACAGTTACAACTATACAACAAAAATGGTAAATAATTGTTCATGACAATGTTAAAGAACATTTCATTAATTGTGGAATTTCAAAGAAAAAAACAAAAAACAAGAAAGGACACATTTTTCTTCCAAACTCACTTTGTGTCTCGAATGTTTTGAAGGAAAAGATTTAAAAAAAACTACATTGAAATTTTAACACAGTTGTCCAGCCACAGAAGTAAGAATTTGTGAAGTAAAATGTATTTGGACAGGCTATTTTTCAAGCCACATGAGCTGTGATCAATCAGGATTGTATCACTAAATACACTCTTGCTGGTCCGTGGTGATATCTGATTACCTTAATGAATGATGACATAGCATAAGTTATACTGTAGTTTTGCCTTGTCTAATGATGCATACTACTCCTACATATGCTCCGGTGTGCTTTGAGACTCTATCTCTCTCTTGCATTTGACTCTGCACCTGTGCGTTGCAGAGTGTTTGTGTGTAAAGGAAAGGTAGGATTACGGGCTTGTTGTTGTCAGATAGGGTAGGATTACCGTCCCAGGGAAGCAGAGGAGGGGGGGCGGAGCAGGGGAGAAGGCATGAAGTGTGACAACCGCACAAACACCGAAACAATAAGAACGATAGTGTGACAGCATGTAGGAGGAAGTAAAGTTTGCAATCGGAGGCTCAGGCTGGGGGAAGTGCAAGAGAAATGAAAATATTACATTACAAGATTGGGTTGGATAGTCATAGTAGTTGGTCCAAGAATTATGCCTCTAACAACTTTTAATACAATCAGTTACGAGTCCTGCAAATGTTGTTAAGGTAGAACAATGCCGAAACAAATTGGGATAGTATATCACCTCCACCACATGAACAGCTTTTGGCCCTTTTGCCATCAGACTCACTAAATAACTCTGCCATCCGACTCATGAACACTAAATAACTCTGCCATCCGACTCATGAACACTAAATATCGATCACCACTCTGCCATCCGACTCACACTAATACTCTGCCACCCGACTCATGAACACTAAATAACTCTGCCATCCGACTCATGAACACTAAATACTTCATCCGACTCAGAACACTAAATAACTCTCCGACCATGAACACTTAACTCTGCCATCCGACTCATGAACACTAAATAACTCTGCCATCCGACTCATAACACTAACTCTGCCATCCGACTCATGAACACTAAATAACTCTCCCTATGAAACTAAAACTCTGCCATCCGACTCATAAACACTAAATAACTCTGCCATCCGACTCATGAACACTAAATAACTCTGCCATCCGACTCATGAACCTAAATACCTCATGCATCAGACCTCAATGAAGCACTAACTAACTCTGGCATCCGATCTCAATGAACACTATAACTCTGCCATCCGACCATGAACACTAACAAATAACTCTGCATCAGACTCTGAACCCTAAATAAACTCTGGTCCCCTGCATCCGACTCTGCACACTAAAATAACTCTGCCTCGACATCCTGAAGCACTAAATAACTCTGCCATCTCGACTCATGAACACTAAATAACTCTGCATCCGAACTCATAACATAAATATAAATAATCTGCATCCGACTCCATGAACAATAATAACTCTGCCATCGCGATCATGAACAGCTAAATAATCTGCCATCCGACTCATGAACACTAAATCACTTGCCATCGACTCATAACACTAAATAACTCTGCCACCGCACTCATGAAGCACTAAATAACTCTGGCTATCCGACTCATGAACACTAAATAACTCTGGGCATCCGACTCATGAACACTAAATAACTCTGCCATCCGACTCATGAACACTAAATAACTCTGCCATCCGACTCATGAACACTAAATAACTCTGCCATCCGACTCATGAACACTAAATAACTCTGCCATCCGACTCATGAACACTAAATAACTCTGCCATCCGACTCATGAACACTAAATAACTCTGCATCCGACTCATGAACACTAAATAACTCTGCATCCGACTCATGAACACTAAATAACTCTGCCATCCGACTCATGAACACTAAATAACTCTGCCATCCGACTCATGAACACTAAATAACTCTGCCATCCGACTCATGAACACTAAATAACTCTGCCATCCGACTCATGAAACACTAAATAACTCTGCCATCCGACTCATGAACACTAAATAACTCTGCCATCCGACTCATGAACACTAAATAACTCTGCCATCCGACTCATGAACACTAAATAACTCTGCCATCCGACTCATGAACACTAAATAACTCTGCCATCCAGACTCAGAAGGAAAAAAAAAAAAAAAAAAAAAAAAAAAAAACACTAAATAACTCTGCCTCCGATCCATGAACACTAAATAACTCTGCCATCCGACTCATGAACACTAAATAACTCTGCCATCAGACTCATGAACACTAAATAACTCTGCCATCAGACTCATGAACACTAAATAACTCTGCCATCGACTCATGAACACTAATAAGCTTATTATCTATATGAATATGTTTATGTTTCATGTCACATAATTAACCTATTCTGATTGTACTACTACTATTGGCATCTTGAAAAAGTTTAAATACAATAATAATAATATTTTAATTTAATTAATATTGCCATGACGAATAATGTATTGTTGCAGGCTGATATCTCCAACAAGGAGAAACAAAATCTTCCCATTTGAACCAGAAATGTGAATGCCAAAATATTCTCCCAAAAGATGTCAGTCTCACAAATGTCAAACTGATCAGCAGGTGCTTTTGCTTTCTGTCGATATGTTATGTGTTTTGTGGTTGAAAAAGAGATTTGATATCTTGAAGATCTATGATTTTTTTTTTTTTTTTTCAAAATCTTTGACAGTGCAAAAACAGCCACGTTGAAGTGGCTGTTGCAAAGACTATTTCTCATCATTTCATCTAACCTCTGTCAACACCACTCACAAAGGTGTAATTGCTTGTCGTTGCTCAATAGTTCTGATTTCTTTTGGAGACATTGTTTGCTCCAACATTGTGATTCTGCTTTTGTGCTATATTTGGAATGGAACGAGCACTGCGGTGATTATGGAACCGCCGTGTGAAAAAGTATTGCGATAAAGCAGCTGCAAGATCTTTAGTTACATCCAACAAACACATTGTAAATATTGAAAGACTATCAATTACTTTCTTAACAATAACCTAGTCATACCTCAGATGAAAGCACATTTTCTACAGATCCTTATGCGCGCCAGCAGTGTTGTTCTAAAATGTGTCAAAATGTGCATATACGTATATGTACAAACCACCTTAGCCGTGGTTAACAGTTAATCGATAATTAATCGATTAATGAAAATGAGCAGAATTTTTACCGTCACTTTACAAATAATTTAAACTAAACTATACAACAGACAATGCTTTTACACTCTGCATAACAGCGCTTAGAGATAGCTGCTTTGATTATGTTTGTAAGAAGGTGCTACCTCTTTAAGCCTGTAGCTGCAGCTGGATTTTTCTGGTCTGATAAGATCTAGAGCTAGTGCGTAGTATCTGGCTCCTAATCAATCAGCACCAAGCAACAAACAGGCTGCCGAGGCTTTGGATCAGATTATCAGTGATTACCGATAGTCACATCATGGACCACTTCAATTAGGAAGAGTGACGAGTGTAAGGCCAGGGCGGACCATCTGATCCAAGCTCACAGGAAGCAAGTGAGAAGTGCCTTCCATTGACTGATACTTTTGCAACTACTGCATATTGTACTAAGGTGTTACTTGGCTACTAGTTACATTGGGGATGTTTAGGAATAGCATACATTTCCAGGTTTGGAGTTGATAGATAAAACTTGTTTTTGTTCAATTGTAATTTGGTTGATTACAGTTAGCAAATTTCAGAGGCATTGGTTGGTATAATGTCCTCTGCAGACACTGTCATCTCTTCATGAGTGGATGCTACTCTATGTAAAACATAAACTGCTTCTATAGATAAGAACCTGACATGTAATTCCTTCTTCCAAGTGTGCCAAGACAGAGGTGAATGCATTCAATTCTACATCATATGACTATTTTTTGAGAATCATTTCTATGATGGCAAACCCCTGTATGACTTTGTATGAGAGTTTACACAAAATCATGCATCGTTTCACTGATATTTGGTTCTAATTTCAAACATATTTGATCACTTGGGTAGATATGCTATATTTATTAAAAAATGGTTTCCTACTTTGGCTTCTGGTTTAACATGCGCTGCAAATTTTGTCTGTTCCTGAGATTATCTTCCTCTCGCTCACATCAGAAGAAACACCAATGCCTCGTCAGTCTTCAGCTCTGCGTAAGTAGCTACTGTCGGACATCGGTGCTTGCATTAGAAGGAGCTGCAGAGAAGCCTCTGTGGCATTTTTGTCTCTCATTTTCTAAAATTGTCCCCCACATGTTTGAGTCATAGACATATTAATAGACCGTCAATACTCACTCCTCTCCGTTTACCATAATGACTACGTTCGAGGGGGAATTCATGGCGGAGTTACAGGCTCCTCCTCCCCAGCTCTGACGAAGCATGTTCCTAAAAAGGGCATAAGGGATCTTCACTGTAGACTCGGCCCTTGCGTGACGTGTAGCTCGCGCAGCTCCAATGCTAACAGTCCGACCCTCGTTAAATAGGAGATTTAAAAAATATATATTTCGAAAACCAGCCTCGTTTCTTTTTTTGTGACTAACCCAGTGTTATCTCAGGAGGAATATGTAGCCATAGAAAGTGTTAAAAAAATTGAAAGGCGTTAAAGTTGTTTTTAATGTGTCTAAAGTCCAATGCTTTTTAATGGGGGCCTAGCGGTGATATGGAGGTACTACAGCAATGGCGGAGCCATGGCGGCCTCCAGTGTTGCGGTCATAAAGCAGAGCAGCTAGCGGCCATTGGTTTGAGTGGAGTAAGTGCACGTACCATAACCTTGCACCTCTCTGTGTTTGTGGTTAAAGAAAGTGCAGCCAATACAGTTTCTCAAAGAAGTATTGTGCAAAGTTTGAGTTCCTGCGGTCCCCTCAGCAGATGCACACGCACTGCAGGTTCCCCATTGTGCAGCTCACCTTTCATTAATTTGGCTTGCTAACATATTGTTGTGGTGCTCTTTTGGAACCCAGACTGCTGACTGTGCGTGTCAGGCCAGGGGACTATTCATACTGTGGCCAAGATTTATGATCAGGTTGGATGTTATTGATCCAGGTAGCTTATGTGTGTGTGAGTAAAACAAAGGACAACAACCTTAAAGTGAATAATTTATTTTTATTTTAGTTGGCTCAACAATTAATTATTTTAATATTTTGCTTCCTTTAAGCTGGGGTCTCTGTAGGAAACCAGTCGTAAGGTGATTTGGCAGATTTTTCACACCGCATGCTATTCCTGTCGCATCCAGTCACGTTACTGTGTCTTATCCAGAGACATAAAATTGTGTTCACTGCTGACCTTTCACTTCTCAGATGACTGCTTAGATCTTTGCTCTACTGCCACCCCCCATGCTATTCTATATGGTCATGTTATGTTGCTCAAAATCAACAGCGTGGACAAAATTACAAATAACAACAATCAACAATTGCATTTGACTAGATTTAGACTTTGACTACATTTTTTGCCATAACATGAAGTCTACACTGGGTTGCTCATACTCATGACTTCAACTTTCCTTTGTTGTATTTGTTCAACAATAATATCTTGAGAATAACTGATAAACTAAAGATACTTAATGGATGTTCATATTTCGACTCAATTAATCCATACTGACACAATTCGTAAATTGCAATAAGGGAAACATATGAGGCTGACCTTTGCATATAACCTGCAAAAAAAACGACCTTGGTCCAGTGAAATTGTGCCTGACTCTGTTCTGTTACTTCCATGACTGATATACTTTGTAAAGCTTGTTATTTTGCGCGTACAGACATGTGCTATAATGTTGTGCCTTGGCTCAGTACTTATCCACCGCACTCCTGCTCCTCCTCCCTCGTTGAACCGGGCTTTGCCGTCATTAAACTTCATTATCTGGACAGTGGGTGCTTACGCAGAGGTGCATGGGTGTGCGTTTGTGTGCTGGAGGGGGGGGGGGGGTTCAGTGTGAAGGATGGGATGCCACGTGCTGCTTTACTAGTGTCAGCACGCACACATTAGGGAGAAACTGGCCCTTACGCTAACAGGCCACAAAGTCAGATTAGGCACATTTATACATGCACAGCTATTTTATTGTTAGGGCAAACAGAATGTGTCTATTTATGTAACTGCATGGAATTCCTCTTGCTCAGCACAATTAAGAAACTGCTTATTGTTAAGGCCTGACCTTATGTCCTTTGCAGGTTTTTTTTAGGTACCACAATAATGTTTATTTGTCAAATGTAAAATGAAAGCAATGTTTGAACTTTTTCTTAATGTTTTAATAAGGCCTGATCAGAGTAGTGTCAGTTACAGTTCTGTTTTCTGGAGGCATTTGATGAGTGCTGATATTGACTATATTTGAAGTCTATGCTTCTCTTTGTGTCTGTCAGGTTTAAATTTATTTTATGGACCATATTTTATCTGAACAAAGATTGATTGAAAACGGTACTTGCATAGTTTGACGGTGTTTAAACGTGAAGGAAACACAGTCAACGTGGATCACCCAAAAAACTCCATCTGTCATTTCAAATTAGTTTTTTGAAATATTTGGAAGGGTCAGTTTACGATTTGAGTTAGCTTCTACAGTACTACATGTACATGTAAAGCAAACTACATCACTCTCAAACCCTTTATGCAGAAAACCTAAAGCAACTCAAGAGAAATTGCAGGAAGGCCGAGAGGAGATGGAGGAAATTCAAAATAACGATACATTTTCAAATATTCCGTGCTCAACAAAAGACCTACAATACAGCAATAAGAAATGCAAGAAATACATTATTTTCCACAGTAACAACAATCACAAAAATAACCCAAAAGTCCTATTCTCAACCTTAGAAAATGTTTTAAATCCTGATTTTAACAGACCTCCTTTAAACCCCACAGACGCTCTCTGTGAGGCGTTTGCAGACCACTTAGGGGAAAGATGGACACTATCAGATGTACTGTAATATATCATGGCTATGTATATATATATATATAATATATATATATATATATATATATATATATATGATGCGGACCTTCACCCACATGCCTCCAGGTCTGCGTACACGGTAGCCCCGAGGACCAACCCCGGTTGACCGGGCCTCCCGGACCCCCACCTGCAGGAGCCATGGGGCCGGTGCTATTGACCTGGCAGCTCCAACGGCTCCCCCACGACCCCACGGACAAGTGAAAAATGATGATGATGGATGATGCGGGGCATATTGTTTTAACTGTTGTAATATGTAAAGCACTTTGTGATACCTTTCGGTATGAAAAGCGCTTTATAAATGAAGTTTGATTGATTGATTGATTAAAAACAAATGTTAACACTACACGTATAGCAATATCAAAATTACGTTTGGAAGGCAGCAGATTGGAGGGTTCAGCTTCATGACAGCCTGGTGGATGAAGTACCTGTAGTCCTTCAGTCAGTTTGACCTCGAATAGATCAAGGCATCTCTGTATCTCGTGTGAATGCCTGTTACCACACAATAATTATGTCAGAATATAAAAAATGACACACAAACACAACAGACAATTACATAACACCTGCTGTCTATTTACCCATACCATCAAACGAAGAATCCACAATTACCAAAAATCTGTTGTCATTGTACCTTTTCTAAAACCCGCTTTCATCTTAAATGATTTGAACCCCGACAGAGTAAACTTGCCATGACACACTCTCACATTGGTGCGAACAGCACACAGCTCTTTTTGCACCCTCACCTCAGTCTGACTGTGATGGATCTGTCACACCTGTCACTCTGCCTCTCACCTGCAGGTGTGATGGTGCCACTTTCAAACTAACAGCTGCTTGGAAACCACATTGTGTTCTTCTGTAAGCTGCCTGTGTTTTTACGCTGTGGATCCACACAATAACACCAGATGTACAGTATCTTCTAAAGTGCTATGTGTCACCATGTTGTTTTAGGGCTTAACAATTGCTTTGTCTAAACTGGAAGAGATTGCTTTTGAGGAGAATGCCTTTTAACGGCAAATAAGTTGTTGTTTTTGGGTTTGGTTCGATGGCTGTCACAGAGATGTGTGGAAAAAGTAAGTTGGACTCAAATATTCAAGGTGGTCTTTTGTGACTATGTCATTAGATGAGATCTATTTATAGTTTTTAGTATCCCTCTGCACTCTTCGAATGTGTATACGCACAGTACGCAAAAACCATAGGAGGGACTGACAGTGAGTGGTCCGTGGATAACTGTGTAAGTGAGGGCTCATTAGCATAAAAAACAAGAGACCATCCATCTCCAGATTTATTGCATCTCTGCGTTCATATTCCTGCAACAGATGCCAGTCAAATTCAAACAAACATTAATAACCTGCTCTATTTTACTGCTGCCTCCATGAATTTATGGACAGTGAGTCTAGAAGATTAGGTTTTGATTGGCCTAATTTCATGGGCAGTGATTGAAAAATATGATAAACTGGGAAAGTGAACCCATTGTGCCGCGTTCAGATTGTGCGCAGAGCGATCTGTTTTTTAATTTGTGGTCAGTTCAATGAAAAATTCCAATAATTTTATAAATATCTAGCATTGCAACGATTGTATTGTATACTCGTATACAGCAAGATGGTGTTACACTTTTGTAGTAATAATAATATTCTGTTTGTGATGACGAATTTCTATAAATGATGAATCAATCACTTTCCGATGCTTTACAAATGCTTAATACCGTGACCTTATTATAATACGTTTTCCTTATTTGCCCCGCTTGAGACGGTCTACATTAACAATTACATTTGCTGTACAGGTTGCTCAAACGTTTTGGAAAGGCAACGGGACACACAATATGAGACCAAATAAGGATTTATAGCCACGAGACAGCCATGGCAGCTCACGCAAAGGAAAGAGACACGCCGAGTGGTCGATATGTCATGTGTAATTTGGTTATCCATATTTCTCTTTAGAGCAAAGCTATCCTGATCCATTTGATATCTATACAACAAGATTAACCTTTTGCGGCAGCCGAACGGACAACTGCCAAAACATGCCATGGATTTTTAGATTTGAATGCAGTAAAACTAAACTGGTTTAAAGTATTGTAGACATTTGAGTTCGCCATTTGGTTGTGTACCTAATGCCATCAAAGAGCAGCTAGTGCACGGAACAAAATTCATAGAAAACATTAAAAAAATAAAGAACATTAAAGGAGACATGTCTGAGAAAATTCCCTTTCATCAGCTTTGAACCATGAAATGTCTTTCCCTCACCGTAAACATACCTGGGACAACGATGTGACTGGTTGCTCTTGGTGTCCGAATGTACTTCAAAAGTTCTTATAGGGTGCTCTTGGGAACAGGGAGCAAAGTTACAAAAAAAAGGCAGCAAACCCTGGCACTCCAAACAAAACGGAGCTGCACGAGGAAGTACTTAAAATGTCTTTATTTAGAATCTAAATAGGATGACCCAGGCAACATCTTTCGACCACCAGGTCTTCATCAGGGCTTAGCATAACAGCTTTAGGTGTGGCCTCAAATGTTCAGAATCAGATTAGTTTTTATTGCTATTGTTTGAGAACAGAGAACAGGTTCACAAACTTGGAATTTTTCTTGGTACAATCGTGCAACATAGAACATATAACACAGAATTTAGATAAAAATAAGCTCTAAAACTTTAAACTATAAGGCTATAAGGGCATGCATAAAGAATATTAAAATAAATAAATACAAAATAAAAGTAAAATATAAGACGACAACAATTTGACATAGAACAACAGTGGGATTGTATTTACAGATGTGTAGGTGCATAAAGTGATTGCAGCGGATATTGTGGACATATCACGCAGTGCAACAGAGCAGATTACATCCATGAGTCTGTAACTAAGTTATTGGGTCTTGTTTTTGTTCATGAGTCTGATGGCAGCGGAGAAAAAACTGTTCATGTGGTGGGAGGTATGGGTCTGAATAGACCATAGACTCCTGCCTGAGGGGAGAGGGGTGACTAGTCCGTGTCCAGGGTAAGAAGGGTCACCTGTGATCCGACACACACGCCTCCGGATCCTGGAGGTGAATGGAGGGCTATTTCATAAAACTCGCTCAGTAAAGCTAGGCTTAGGTTCCAAATCCTGGCTTACGTGAGGCACAACAATTCAAGCTGCGATTACTGGGTTTCACCAAAGGGACACCGAGCTTGGCTAATCTCACTAATTCAAGACAACTAATTGGCACTTGCCGCGTATATAAGCAGACCACACTAACCATCACAGAGTTCATTGAGAAATCATGGCCAAGCGTGAACGCGCAGCATACTTCACAGGCCGCCATCTTTGTTCCGCTATGTTAGCTCCATAGGTAGAGTGCAGGGCTCCATCCATGAGGTTGCGAGGTAGATCTCAGCCTCGACTTATTTTTTTTTGGGACTGGGCACCCACTGGGAAGAAATAAATTGGCGCTTATGAATTTAAACACTTTTTTTTCCCCTCAGGAATTTAAACACATGATAGAAAAAAAAAGAAAACACAGGACACAGGACACAGGTCATGAGGGTGGGTCCTGTGCAGTGCTTAATTTGATCCCCGGTTTGGGGGAACGCATTCCCCCAATTTTCAGTTTTTCAGGGTAAAGGATTCGGCAAAGATTTGATCTGATATAATGGTGTTTAATGAGAGTGTTCCGGCAAATGTTTTGGCCTGTTCCCTGAATCCATCACATCAAACCAAAAGTGTTCCGAAACTACTCATTTACAAATTAAGCACTGGTCCTGTGGGCTAAGGTTCCTTTTATTGGACAAGCTTTTTGATGAACATAAAGACAACACAATAAGCCAGACTTGGCCAAATAAGCCTAGCTTACAGAGTAAGCTAGCTTTATGAAATAGCCCTCAGCTCATTGAGAGATGTGAGCTTACAGCCAATCACCTTCTTAGCAACACGATGCAGTCGATGCTTGTCCTGGTCTGTAGTGCCGGGTACCACACGGTGATGGAGGAGGTGAGGATGGACTCAAATTAAACCCCAAGACTACAAAAAAGTTGAAGTAGAAAAGTGAAAACATTTCCAGAAACTATCCATCCATCCATCCATTTTCTTCCGTTTATCCGGGTCGCGGAGGCAGCAGTCTGAGCGGAGATGCCCAGACTTCTTGATCCACTCGACCTCCTCCAGCTGTTCTGGGGGACCCCGAGGCGACTCCAGGCCAGCTAGGGACATAGTCCCTCTAGTGTGTCCTGGGTCTTCCACGAGTCCTCCTCCCAATAGGACATGCCTGGGACACCTCCCAAGGAGGCGACCAGGAGGCATCCAAGACAGATGTCCGAGCCACTCTAAGGGTGCACCCAGCCGTCCTGCGAAGGAAACTAATTTTGGCCACTTGTATCCACGATCTTGTCTTTTCGGTCACCACCCAGATCTCATGACCATAGGTGAGCGTCGCGGCGGGCGTCAGTCTTCTGGCTCGCAGGGTGCGGAACCAATCACTTAGTCAGCGGCGTGCAGCCGGACTGGTTTAAGCAACGCACTTCCGCTCGAGTAGTAGACCAAAACACACCGCTGTGTGTGTGGAGAGAGACGTCTGAGTTACACTGGAGATCGTGTGAGGAAAGGGTTGGACAGAAATGGGACTCGCAACACAGGTACTGGGGGACTGCCGTAAGAGGCAATGTTTGTGCGCTAATGATAACGATATGCTCATGATGCGTTCAAAGGCGCGTCGGGGATGCGGCGCTGGTGTGGTTTAGGGTTTCATCTCACAGGTAAAATGTAAATGCCAGAGACTTTCGTTGACCAGTTTTAAAGAAGGGAAAAGTAATTCTATGTACATTTCGTTAGTTTTAACATAATTGGAAAAGTATTTAAAATATTTTTCTAGCAACTGAAACATGATTTTGAGAATAACTAATAGAGATCAAATGCAGTTTATTCAAGAACGTTAAATATAATATTTAAAAAATGTAAATGTTTGTACAGTTTCGTTGTGATAATATTTGCTAACGTTTATAAACATTAACCTAGTTGGACATATTATCTGTGAAGTTGTTGTTTATTGCCTACCTGTTCTCATACTGGGTTTCTTTTGTGTGCACTGTTTGAAGGTTTTCACCTGATGAAAGAAAAATAAATGGAAAGAAGAAATTCCAAAGAAACTTGAGTGGAGTCGTTTAATACGCAGCAGTGAGCCCCTTCCTTATCAAGTCAGGGAACTGTCTAAACGTAGATTGACTTGACAGTGAGGGTAGGAATTAGAGCATTTAGAGCAGTGCTGCTGAGATATTATCACATCTTTTTACTGCTTGTATAATTATTTTAGCATGTGCAATTCTCATGGCTGCCTGCAGAATGGGTCTTAACTTCACTTTAAGATGCAAACGAACACAGTCCATTACTGGTAGATACAGTATCTTTTTCACACATACACATACTCACACACCCACATAATTTTAGGTTTAAACGCGTAACAAAGAAAAGCCATTGTTTTGCATGATGAAACTCAATCTACTCAGAGATTTTTTTTTTTTTTACTTTTTATTTGAGGGCTAGCTGAGATTAAACCAAAAAAATAAATAAAGGTGGTCGAATATGAATCTAAACAAAGGGGACATGTAATTATTCACATTCAGTTAGAACAGCCCATATCATTTTATTAGACGAGCACCACTTGTGAGCTGCCATGGAGTTTAGATCGGCTGGGGGCGCTGCTTTGGGAAGGGACAATGAAAAGCTGCATCTATTTCGTCTGTATCAGCGCTGACAGGCAACCGAGGTCACCATTTGTATTCCGGTCCACGATGCCCAGAATTTATGCATAGGTATGACTTCTTTATGAACGTCTGTGTGTGTGAAGAAGTCAATCCCTCAAAATGATTGAGGTACTCTGACAGGTAGCGGTGATGTTGATGGATGAATTGGTCAGTGAAGACACTAATTTCCGATGGGCAGATAAAAGTCATCTGAATTTTTAAATAAATAATAATGAATGTTTGCTTATAAACTTTGTTAAAAAAAAGAAAATGACATTGTGTTGTAGTGGTCATGCGGGTTGGCAGTCTTTAGTGATTTGATCAGTGTATGTCAGCCTGCCATAGCCCACGGGACAGAGCCAATGACAGACTGTCCTCATCTGCTCGAACTGTGTGTAAATAATTAATCATTACCATAATTATTTCAAGGTGTACCCTGTGACATAATATGTGTGCTTATCTGCATAATGGACATTTACAAATCTTTGTAGGAACGCGTCTCTTAGCTTTAAGGTAAAGAATAAAAATAGGCATGTTACATACATTGTTTTCATTTCACTCCAGTTGACATCAGGAAATTACCACTGATAAGGATAAGGATAAACTTTATTTGTCTTGAACTTGCTGTGGTTCATACAATGACAATATGATGCCTAGAACTGTACCACCTGCCCTTGTACCAATGTCTTCTCTTGTGCAAGTCACAGAACAAACACTCAAATGTTATCAATGATATGATATGAACATTTATAATTGGGACGATACACTTTGCTCTGGGACAACATATGAAAACTAGCTCTGCATCTAATACCGACACATTTGCAAAAGATGTTAATTATTAATGTCTACTGTCCCTGTTGAATAGACAATAAATAGAATACATTAATAGAATTAATTAATTAATGTCGCGTCTAACATCTAAACGAAACCCCACTCAAAGTTGGCCAGTTTAACAGTCTAGCTTTTCAGCCTGTTTTTCCTCCTCGTGCCAAGATTAGAGACACTTTATCCATCGTACACTCTAATCACTGCAATGGCACTGCACAACCACACACTATAAGGTGAAACTATTTGATGAAAATGATCCAACATCTTGAATAAAGCATGGCACTGATCAAATATTTGGGCAAGCGCTTGTTACCTGAAGGGAGAGCAGCTCTGGCACGGGCTACTTTAGTTCAAAAATCAATTTAGTTTAAAAGAAAGAGTTTAATGATGTGTTACAAGTAATGGCTTGTGACAGTTCCTGCTTTGTTTCCTAATAAGTTCATAACTAATACTCAAGTTAATTCATAATTCATTAATTTTCCTTCCATAAAACTCAGTTTTTAGGGTTGGATAGGTTTAAATCATTTTGGGATACAGACAGTAATAGATTAAATAAATATGTGGTTAATTTGTTAGTTGTTAATCACCATTTGAACAGTCGAGGAGCCTCGAATGAACTTTTCTTAACTGTTTCACTAATGAGCAACTCGCTGTGGGAAAACACATTTAAACTTAATTTGAATAAGCCAAGTATGTTGATTTGTTTGGTGATTACAACGTGACATTGTATGTCATTTAGTCTTTTTCTACACACACAAAAATCTCGTTAAAAAAAGGGAAAAAATCTAATTTCTCTCACAGCATGAAAGGTAGGGATTAAACGCATCTACACAAAAATACTCATTAGTGTATAATTGGATAAAACATTGGGTGAGCTTCAGAACAAACAATGAGGACACACGTTTACTTATTAAACAACTTCTGGGGGGTATTTGACTGTGTTTGTGTTTGTAATTAGGCCTTTGGGGTGGGAATTAAGAGCCATGATAGTAAGATGTGGCTGTAAATAAGTCTACCACACTGGCCTCTTTTGGAAGGACGCCAGCCAGTGCTGGAAGCTATTTTTTGTGTTAAAAAGTCGAAATGGTGAGGTGGACCCGATTTGGCTGAGCACCTGGCCTGTGGGCAGAGATGAGCTTGCTGTCTGAAAGTAGAGACTATAATATAAAGTAGGATTAAGATATAAAAAGTATGTTGTTTTCTTTGTGTTTCAGAATGATGGTTTAATAAAGCCAATAAACAGAACAGCAGATTGGTTTGTAACAGATGTGTCCTGTAATGCAGAACAAAATGTAACTTTGGATCCTGGAGTGATAGGATAAATCTGAAAAAGTTAATGTGCTCAAGTACATATAGCATTAATCGTATACCTCAGGTGTTTGTTGTCTGTAGTCTTTCAGTCTGGAAAACTTCCTATCTCCACCAAGAAACTTATGCTTTGCATCTGCCTGTTAGTTTGCCCCATAGAGGCCAAGTGTAAACACTAAGGGCCTGAGCTCGTGTTTCAAAACGCAGACTATAGCGTAACATTTTGCGCTTAATGGAAGCGAACTTTGTGTTCTTGCAGCTCCTAGACTTAGCGCAATTAGGTGGGAAGTACGTGGGGTTGAGAAACACTTTTTCCTCTAACCAGACTCCGCGGCCGAAAAGGGGCGAGGGAGAGCGGTTATGGGGGAGTGGGGGGTGAACATGTGCATTTGGGACATAGGACACAGCAGAACCAGCATAGGTGACATCTCTTTCTCTCAAGACAAGAACATTGGTTTGGGGTTAATAAAGTTTCCAGTTTGACCTTGACCTGCGAGAGCCTATAATGCTTAAGGAAGAACACAAGACAGCGCGATGTAAACGAGGAAATGAATGTGAGGCTGACATCAGCGTGCTGCTCTCGGTGCTGCTTGTAAACCACGCCTCAGTCGACCTATAAGTGACGCCCTCTCACAAGTGGCGCAGTTTGCGTACTCCTTCCGCCAGGCACAAGTACTGGCCCTTACTGTATAAATGTAAGAACAAAGGCCTTGGTGAAGGTCTGCGCCCCCAAAACGTTCCAGAGATTTAAGGGTCATGAGCAGAGGAGAGTTGCCCAAACATTTACGAAATATTGAAGACTTTGAAACGTTTCTTTGAAATAATTTTACTCAAGTAGAAGTAAAAAGTTGTGACCCAAATAAATACTCGGTAACACTTTATAATAAGTTTATAAGTAACTACTGTAATGCATTCATGAGAAAATCTTGTTAATATATCATGATCTTAGAATCATGATGAAGTCACTAAACATTTACTTCTTTTTTTTAACAAAAACATTAACTAATCGTTATTATGAAGTTATGCATGAATATCATGATTCATCATGATTTTTAAGAAAATCAGTTGCAAGATATACCTTAATACAACATTTACAGCTGTAACTCATTATTAGCTAATCCTTAGTTCATTCATAAATTCATGATGATTGCGTCCCCTATACTAAAGTCATGCACTTTTATGCTTTGGACAAATTTGTGCAAGAGTAAAAAAAGTGCTATATTTTTTACTTATTTACATCATGAATAAGTCTTAAAGGGACTATACATAAGTTTAACCACAAATAAATGTATACAAATTTAAAATGTCTTTCTCATCCATGCTCCAGCAATGCCCTGGTGAGTAGAATGAGCCCTGGCCTTTTCACCGTGATTGCCTCTATATGCCTGTAAAGTCACTTGAATAGTTTATGCTCGGGTCGAACAAGCAAACGGCGTAATGCGTAATGCGCGTTCACGCTCAGCTGTAGCGTTAGCTGTATCTCCTCTATACTGACGCTGCAGCGCGAGTGGTAACTTTGAAGGATGGATTTAGCGGAGAATAAGAGGAGACCGGCTTCAAGCACCATCGAAACTCCAGCCCAGACCCCAAATAACAAAAGAAACAAAGAGTTTATTCGAGTGTGACAAAAAAAGGCGAAAGTCGAGTCTGATCGGCGTAGGCAAAGAACCAGAGTAAACATCGGAAAATGTTGAGAGAATCTCTCAAAAGACCTGCAGCTTATTTTTGCTTGAAAGGTAAGACATTATTACTAAATACGTGGGGGAAAGGTTGTTGCTTCAAAACAACGGTGTCCGACTGTCCGTGAATGTTGTACAAACTTCTCTGAAACAGCCATAAAATAATCATATTTGGAAGTTACCAAAATAGTTGATCTAATAGTTTTATACCTACAGAGAAGTTGTGTAGTATTAGTAGCAGACTAGTAGTGTCAGTAATAACAGTAATTGTGCTGTATCTACAAAACATTTGAGTAGTAACAGTGGTAATGGTGCTGTATTTACAATGGCAAAGATAATGTTGCTAATGTTAGCTTTTCTTGGCCGCAAAATAAGCATGATTGTTCACGGATTTATAAGTAGTGAAAAAAGTGAACATGTGCCGTTTACAATATAGTTTACGAGTTAGCTACGCTAACTTTGGGCCCAGGGAATTGAAGAGACGATTTTGGCTTTTCCTAGTAGCATTTCTACCAGTGGAATTATTTTATTATTTCAATTAGGCCTGCTTTATGGATACAGAGTATACGAGTATTTTTTCCTCCTTCAAACGTCATTCATTCGTTTATCTGTATTGTTTGGCTTCTTCCCTCGATTCACTTTGCTGCATTTGCTCAAGTATCACATCTGGGAAAATATTCACTCAAATTGATTTGGTCTAAATATCTTACAAAACAGTAACGTTTCTTACCTCAGTTGAAGTCACGCCTGCAAATCTGTAAATTGACCAGGACGGGACTGTTATTTCTGGTGCTCGTAAAGCCTGAGCGCCTCATGCACGAGCTTATCAGGAGGCTGCAGTTACGCGTTTGGCCTGAGGGGGCAATTGCGAGTACAAAAATGCTAAACTCCACACAGCCCCTTTAATATACGTTTTTTTTTTTAAGTTGAGCATAAATGTAAGCAATGGGCAGTGTTTATGTTGATGTAAGTGAAATTTAATGGACCACAAAGCATTAACTTAATTTAAACTCATAATGCATTGTGGACAGTTCTAAATTATAATGTCTGTGAAGTTTGTGTTTGTTTTGTCCTTGATTATTGTCCAAAGCATAACAGTGCATCACTTTAGTATAGGGGACACAATCATCATGAATTTATGAATGAACTAAGGATTAGCTAATGATGAGTTAATTACAGCTGTAAATGTTGTATTAAGGTATATCTTTCAAACTAATTTTCTTAAAAATCATGATGAATCATGATATTCATGCATACACTTTATAATTACGATTAGTTAATGTTTTTGTTAAAAAATTTAAATGTTTTAGTGAATTCATCATGATTCTAAGATCATGATATATTAACAAGATTTTCTCATGAATTCATTACAGTTACTTAATTAATTCATGCATGAAGTCGTCTATGAAAGAACATGAAGTCATGTTAACTCATGATGAGTCATGATATCCTCATGCATGAATACATCATGAAATCATGCATTATTTCATGTTATTCATGCATGACTTCATGTAACCTTATTATAAAGTGTTACCAAATACTCAAGTAAACGTAAAACAAATAAAAAATACTTGTTTTTCATACTGTTAGTACTGAGTAACTGTTTGAGTGTAAAAGTCTGATTTAAGTTTCAGTTGTGATATGAATCAAATAACATGTAATATGAGAAAATAACATAAAATATGTATTTTAAATACACTTTAGAATATTACTCAAGTGGAAGTAAAGGGTACTGAATGATATAAGTACTCTAATAAGTACAGTTTCTTCAAAAAGTGACTAAAGTATGTGTACTTGAGTGAATGTAACTGAGTACTACTCACTGACAACATGAAAGAATAGAAAAGGCCAAAATCAATACTTTACCATTAAAAAAATTAAACCATTCGGCAACCGAAACTGCAGCTTCTGTTGCGTTTCAACAGTTTATGAAAAGTCACAAATATATGAACCTCTTAACCCTCTTCTGAACCAAGCACATTTTCTCTAGGTTGGCTTTACCCAAATCTAAAAGCTTGTGAAAAGAGTGTCAAAATAGCAACAAGAATGAGACGTAAACGAGTATGAAAATGCAACAAAAGTGAAACAAAAACGTGACAAAAAGGAGATGAATAAGTGATGAAAAAGTGACAGAAATGTGTGAGAAAAACGCAACAGAATGCGACAAAATTCGTTGTTTTTTTTTGGTAAAGCTGAACTAGAAAAAACGCACTTGGTTAAGACAGGGGTTAAGAGGTTAATCATGTTTTAAGTTCACCAGAAAACAAAAAGCGACAGGAGGTGACGAAGGGTCAACACCAAACATGCTAATATGCTATGCTGGTTCACACCTCATAAGCAACTCCTGCAGCTGCTCGCTCAATACATGACCTTAAGGAGGTGATGATGAATGCTGGAGTCTGCACGTCATCCAAGAAGAAGAGAGGGAGCGAGTCGAGAAGAGGAAGAAGAGTGGAAAAAAAAGATGATGCTTAAGGTTTATATCGCTCTTAAGGTCAATGTTGGTGAAAGGCTGTGGGGAATGTTGTTAAGAGGGGCCACTGTAATGAATAGAAAATCTACCAACGTGTGTGTGGGCTTAAAGTAACGTGGCATTCAAGACACACATTTTAATAAAATGTCACAGTTAAAAAGGGGCAATTACTGCTAATAATGTCCCCTCATAAGTCAGAGATACACCTGTAAGTATAACTTGGAAGAGTTTGTGTCTGTGGACATTTAGACCAACCAGACATTACGGTATGACCATCAAGGTAGCACTGGTTTGGTCATATGTGTAGCAAATGGGCAATTGTGTGTGCAAGTAGCATTGAAAACTGACAAATGGTAACTTTTCAGTGATTTTGTGAATGGCCTATTTGTGACTCAGCTCCAGATAGCTATGATCTGCAGTGGCCGGTGTGAAAAGTGGTCCAAGAAATTATGAACTAGCACAGCAAATGCAAAGCAAGGGTTGGACACAAAGCTCACACTGGTTATACTTGTTTTGAAAACTGTCAAAATTGTGCATAATATTGTCTTTATTTTGAGGTTGATGACCCCTCCTAGAACCGCCACCTTAACGTGGTGGAGGGGTTTGAACACCTGAATGATCCTGGGAGCTCTGTTGTCGGGTGCTTCGTGGCCCTGGTAGGGTCTCCCATGGCAAACAGGTCAGACAAAGAGCGGTTCAGAAGCCCCTTATGAGAGACCAACAGGCCCGGTTAGAACCATGAGGTCGTCCTTCTGTGGACCCACCACCTGCAGGAGGAGCCATAAGGGGCTGGTGCAATGTGATATGGGCATCTCCAACGGCTGCCCCCACGACCCGGCAATGGAAAAGTGGAAGAAGAATGATGGATGATGGATGGATGGATGGATGGATGGATGGATAAGGCTGATGATCATAATTGATGTTACAACCATAGGAGATTTTAGCGCCACGCATGATTGATGTTTTGCTTTGGTGATATTGTGATTTCAGAGGTGTGTTTTTGGATGCCTCGATAAAATCTGCACCTGTCAGAGTTAATAAAGTCTGTCCTCATGTGGCCCCCGTAGAAATCGATAGCAATGGGGCAGAGAGTGACTGATAAACAGGGAATAAGGGACTGTCGACAACAGGGAAGAGTTGAGAAAGGATGAAAAAACCCAGAAAAAACTCTTGGATAAAAGGAGGAGACCGGTGGAATGGAAAGTGGATGTGGCTGACAGGAGAGAACAGAGGCGATCTCTGTCACAGCGATAATCCCGTGCTCATTAGGACATCAGTCAGATAACTCACAACACGTCTCACTAATTAGAGTGTTCAACAGGAGGCAGATCTGTCTAACCAGATTACACTTGTAAACACATTAATGAAGGATTTAGTACTGTGCGTTATTATGAGTTTAAAAAGTAATTAGGCCACGAGGAAGCACAGGTGTAGAACTAATACATGTTTTCAATAACTTAAGACACCCTTTCATTAAGCTTTAAAATGTATTGACCTTGCTAAGCTTGAGCTACTGTAGATTCGAATCTCACTACACTTATACCAACTCCTTTAAGCCATGTGATTTCTAGAATAGTGTGGCAGCTTACATCAATCTTTGTCCAAATTCATTCGCGTGAACACTTAAAGCAAAAGAATAATAGATTATGAACGTGTACCCTGGAAATGGTCTGTCACCCATCCTGTTGGCACTATAGATATACTTTGGAAACCCTTTGGAAGCTTTTTTTTTTTATTAGAAAAAAGAAAAGAAAATGAGAATCTGTCTCTTGCTATTATCAACAAAGTTTGCACCAGTCTGCTTCAATAAAGCCAACATAATACAATTTATAATTTTACAAATGCATCAATAACACAGATCTCTATGCAAGCCTTAAGAGGTAACGTTTCAGATCACAGCCCTCAGGCGTCTGTTGTTGTCATGAAATCGTTCTTGATCATTCTTAAGTCGTTTGTGGCTACGTTGATGCCACAACCTTTAGGAAAACCCTTGTAATAACAGGCTTCGAGAGCAGTGGCCTTTTTTCGTAGTGGAAATCAATGAGTTGCAATTAGATGGTCAATGCACAGTAGCAGAATGCAACAGTACTGATGTATTTACCCTGAAGGTAACCGGCACAAAGGACGTGTTCAAGCAAAATAAGGCCTGGGTCTCTGTTTGCACCTGTCCCCTGTCAACGCTTTCCTCAACTCTGTTTAATAAAATTAGAGTTATCACATATAAGGAGAAAATAAACCATGGCATGTACAACAGTGGCAATATGGCAAAAGTGGTCATGTAGTATAGCGACACTTCAGTTCAGTTGGTCAGCAGAGAATCAACATGAACGCCCAATCCCTTGTTCCATAAAACCAACAAAAAAATAACGCTATGTACTGAACAATATCCAAAATATATATGTACACAACAGGGGGCAGCAGAGGGCAAGAAGGGGACTGCCTGACAACCTTTATTTACTGCTATAAGAAACTATTGAATAAAAAAAGATAACCTATTGAATGAAAATCAGTTATCTTTTGTGTTATTAATTTACTGTTACTTATTTCTTCTCTTGATTAGTATTTGAAGCTACAATAGCATAACAGTGACAGGACTTATTTCAGTGTAAAGGCCCTTCACTCGACTATTGCGCGTTCATAAGACATCAACTGAGCAGAGCCTCCATGTCCTTGAGTACTTCCTGCTCGTACACTTTTCACCGTTGCTTCATTTTCTTGGCTGTTCACATGTCTTCCTTACTTACTCTGTTTCTTGGGATTGTTGATTTGTTCTCAGTCAAACGCTAAGGGGCACATGGCAACCTTTTTCATCTTTCCGTTATAGTATTCATTCATTTCCCCACATTTTCCTTTGTTAATGACGCATGTGCACACCCCATGTCCCGCTGAGTAAGCCCACCTGATGTGTGTGTGTGTGTGTGTGGGGGGGGGGAGTGGGCAGATAATGGCGTATATTAGTCTTGACAACATGCCTCTGTGTTTCCTTTAACCACAAAGGTCAAAATGCAGGGGATGGATCTTGTTAAGGCTCGTGTAAGACACAGAGCCGCGTTTTGTTTTCTAACCACACATTGTTGTTTGTCCTCTCTCTCCCGCCGTACCATTTCCACAGCTCGTATTCCCATTTATCTCCATTAACTCTTGCTTTGTCCCGCGCCATTTTTCTCTGTCCACGCTGTCCTCGCCTGCTCCGTTCGCGTCTGACCTCCCCCGACCATGATTGCCTTTCATGTTTGCCATGGATCACTTCGCCTGTTGCGTTGCGGTAAAGTCAAGGCGAGTCGTGACCGGAGACGCCTTACCTGTATACGCGTCGAGCACAAAAAAAAACTTTCAAAGAACTGCGGTTAGGTCAGACATCTTCATGCCCTCTTTTTGGACATTTAAAGAGGGGGTATTATGCTTTTTTCAATCACATAGCACCAGTCTATAGCATACTACAATGATGACGTAACCTTCTGTTGGTCTGTATATGCAGTAAATTCAAATAACTGCCTTGAATGAAATTGCTCTCTCAAAATGGCTGTACTGAACGTCTTGAAATAGGTCCTCTGTCTCTTTAAGAAGCTTTCCGACACGCCCCCTTCAGCACACTGCTGTGGCATCTAAACAACACTACTGTGCGGGGAGGGGGCTCTGCTGAGCTGAGGAGCAGTGGTTGGTGGCTTGGCTGGTGACGAAAGGTCCAGAGGCGTCTCCAGGAGGTGGGGGCGTTCCTAGGAGGACTGAGGCATAGCTACACCTAAAATGATATAAAGCTTGAAAAAGTCGATTTTACATAATACCCCCCTTTAAACGTTGAAAATCTGTGTTGTCAAATCAAAAATCCTTTAGCTGCAGTTCTTAAAAGCAAGAACTAAAAAAGTGGAGTGGCTTTAGAACATGTCTTCAATCCTACGACATTTCCTTTCTATATCGGTCCATTAGGTTTGCTGAAGCTACAAGTTCTTTCGCCTCTTTCTAAGCAGCTTTACACAGTGGCTGCCTAGCTGTGGCCCACTGAACGATGGAATTGAATGGCACTAAGTCTCCATGGATTTATCCTTCGGTCGCAATTCTAGTCAGGAGATCCCGGGCCAACTCTTAAAAGGGTTTTGTCTGCAAGCTCTGTTTTATTTGTTTGTGCGTGATAGCCTGTGTCTATTTCCGTCGGCTTGCTCCTGCACCCAAGAGTTCTTCACCCCTTCAGTAGCTCCTCTCATGTCTCTCCCAGTGGTATGATGACCATTTGAAATAGCTCTTCACACTTGCCTGGAAGTGCAACGACCCCCAGCCATCAGAGACATGCTCTTACACTCACTGCATGGAAGAAAACCGCTATGGCCTCGGTTGGCGTTTATTTGATGTTTGCTGTCCATAACCCCCTCGGATTCTTAGATAACCTCAATCTAACACGGTCAAATCTGCAAAAAAAAATGTGAATATTGTACACTTTAGTTGCCTTTGTAGCAAGGGTCTCTTGAGCGGAAAATTCACCCGCATTTGAGACATGTTGTACAAATAAACGGTTGTGATCGGGCCGTTCTAAAATCTGACAGTGGGAATTATTGGCTGTGTGGAGAGTTCCCGCTGCCCCTGGCCCATCAGGCTAAAAGCAAAGTAGAATATGCGATAACATCACTTAAATACAGGCGTGACTTTTGTCCTCGGAACTCAATCATACCTGGTTATTACCGTGTTCGACACCTCTGCACACATTTTTCAGCTTTTTTTTTCCCCCCTCCGCCCCCATCCGCTTGCAGATATAATGAGAACCTGGCACCCACATCACAGAGCAGCCACAAGGGCCGATGATTGATATTAAATGATTAGTTGTGACATTGTCTCGCTGACCCCCCCCCCCTGTGGGACTGGTGTGCTAGCAAAGACGTTATAGGAAACACCGCAAGGCACACAGGGTCACACCGGGAGAAGCTACAAACTAATTCAGGATCGGCCCCACAAATGGAGAAGGAACAGCAGACAGATAGATCAGGATGGGGCCAGATTGGGGCGCTGTAAGGGGGCTCAGGGGGTGCGTCGTGGTCAGCCTGTTTCTGGGGAATTGTGGCTCTGAAAATGACAGATGCATCCATCAACAAGTGGTGTGTGTGCGCGCGCGTGTGTGTGTGTGTGTGTGGTAAGACTTATTCCACCAGGGTTAGACATTGTTCTTGGAGAATTTCATAGACAAGGACGAGCATGCAGGTGAAGATCTTACAATTACAGATAGAGACTTGTCATGTGAGAAAAGAAGCCAATAGGAGATTAAAGCAGCTTTGATTTCTTTTAAACACAAATGTTGTTTCTTCTGGTTCAGGCGCTCATTGAACATGACAGTATTATCAAAGAATGAATTAGATAAAATGGTGATACTGAATTTGTTTCAACAGATAGGTTAATTTAAGGCCAGTAGCTTGACAGAACTTTAAGAGAATAATTTGGAAAAGAGCATTTTTCTCATTTGGATATTGGAGTCCCATTTGTTTACTTCATCATTTATATTCCAAGTGCATATGGAAGAAAGTAAGACTGGTACAAAATATTGCTTTGGAATATAGCGCAACAATGTAGTGATACGAGTATCTTATTGGAAGCCATGTATCGCAATACTTTTGATACTGAACTCAACAAACTCAATTATATACAACTGTTTTTGACTTAAAGTTGATGTGGTTAATACCTTTTTCGGTGCTGATTGGTTTAAACATAAGAGGACACTTTAAATATTTGCAGCTTATAAACTGTTTTGCTCAATATCTGACTGATAAATAAAAAAAAAAAACTCAACTTATGCTTTCTCATTCAATTCATTCAGGATAAACTATTGCATCATTTATTGTAATCACATATCGTATCAGGCCTGTACCGTCTCAGCCCGAGTAGAAATGGTATCAAATTATGCAGGAATAACTTTTATTAGCTATTTTGTAGAGTAAAACACAAGGAGATTGTAGTCAGTCACCAGGATGGTCAGTCACATTAAGGCTGGGCTCATTGTGGGCTCTATCTACTCAAATATTGTTGAAATGGTTAGAGGAGAATTATTGTGAGAGATCTGGCTTAAACAGTATCACAAACAAGAATAACTTTCTATGTCAATATAGGCCCAAGCCCAATAAATGTATAAAGTATGGAGCTTTGAGATTAACAGTTTGTTTTCCTGTAATGAAAGGTGAACATAGTTAGTTGTGTGCGGCCGCATTCACATGTGTGTCCGTAATCAGATGTGTGGGTCAGTCAAAATTGTTTAAAAGTTCTCACAAACTATGCAATACAATTTTATTACACTTTTTTCAGCTTGCCTGAGACTCCAGTCTCCATTTACTCTTGGATTGCAAACCACCTGAAACATTAAATTTGCGGCACATCTTAAGCATCACTTTTACAAATGGATCCATTATAAGCTTCCCAGACAGAGGCTGTTTCTTGCCAGACTATTGCACTGCGTTTCATAATGTGCAAGGTATCGAGCTCTTCCACAGCCCTTGTACTGATAATTGGGCCCTGCTGACCATTTATGTTCGAACATTTGACCTGGATTCAGCAGTTTTTTGGAGACTGGTTTACCCAAAACAAAAGATGATGCCAGAGGCATTTAAGGGACCCAGCTTAGCTAATCTTTTGTGCTGGCTCTAAACCCGGATTATTATCGGAAAAAGTTGCACTATGGCTTTCCAGTTTAAAAGCCATTTTATTTAATAATTTGTTGTGGTAGCCCCAGGAAGGAAAAGGCTTTATGAAAAAACAAAAACAAAACAAAAACATTATTTTTGAAGTGGGCTACTATATATTTGAGCTTTAGTGGGATCCAGATGTATTTGAGTATGGTTTACTATGTTTATATATATATACCTCACTTACACTGTAAAACAATCAAAGCTTAGTAAACTGTAAGACAGATCTCTGTCAAAACATGTGACCTTTCTTGCAGTGGTATAATAGTTCATGGCAACAAAATGTAGCCACTATAAAAGTAATGATGAATACATCTTCCTTGAGCGCTGGGCTTGTCTCAAATGCTATTAATTTGAACCCTTGTCCATATAATGTCATCATATACATTCTTTTAAATTTAAATCTAGAGTAGAAAATGCTTGCAGCAGAAACAACCACCCCAAAATTCAATCAAAACTTTGGCAGTTTCACGTTTAAAGGTTTGACAGCAAAAGCAAGAAAAAGACAGGATAAGTCAGATGACGTAACTTGTAGAGTTCACAAAAATAAAGTTGGGACTTATGATAAATTTTGTGCTCAGAAATAGAAAGTCCATCCCTCTCTCGTCAGCGCTCCTCCTTCCTTTCGTTTTTCCACACTTCCCTCTATACATCTGCCCTGTCTGTCTCAGCCCCTGCCACTGCCTCCCATCTCCCTCAGATAGCGTGCCATCTGGGTGATCAATGGACTTCATTCTTTACAGGAAATTCTCCCATGATGGATTTTTCTCCGCCGTGTGTGCTTTTGTGAAATTGTGTCTGCAATTTTCTTCTGTGTAGAGGGGAAAAAAGGTTTTGAAAGACGCGGCGGCAGAGAGATGTCTTGTTGTTTTTTCTCTTGCGATTTTTGTTAAACGTTAACAAATTCCAGAAGCGGGAAGCGCAATATATGACTGACTGACATGTTATAGTATTGATTGCATTTGTAAACTTGGCTTTGCTTCTTTTTTTCCTTATTGATTTGTAACTGCCCTTTTGCTTTAATTTTGCTTTTGTCTTTTTGTACAAATGCGTTGTTGCTGATAATTAAAATAAATTAATAAATTAAAAACATCAAGCATTAGTGAATGGAGGGAGACATACAAAACTGGTTATACTTTCCCAGTAATAATTTAAAAAAAATGTATGATTTCTTACATTGAATCATGGTAAACATTTTGCTATGTTTCTATGTACCTGTAGTCCAACATCAAACAGCAGAAACACCATTATCTCCCCTTGTATCTCTCCTGAGCTGTCCCCATCTGGCTATAGCTCCTGTGGCCTCTCCATCCTCCGTCCTACACGCTCTGCTGTCTCTGGATTATTGGCTGTGTTTGTGCTCGGATAAAGAGCCGAACGGGCATTTTTGGGGGGGAAGAAGGATCACAGATGGGCCTTGTCAAATCTCTGTGCATCTGGCTTCGGGCCTGTCCAATTTTACCCACACTACAGCACATAGTCTTGAAATCACAGTGTCTATTGCCTATTTCTACAAATGTATTTATATTGACGCTCTCTATACCATTCATCGTGTACAGGCACTTTTGTTATGAGGGCCGACACAGACGCTCGCTGCAGCAGGACGCAGCGGGCATGGACTCCTGTTGTTGCTGCTGCGTGCCAACATAATGATGCCAGGGACTGAGGGCCGTGCCAGCTCTAATGGCAGCCAATGGCATGCCAGTGTGGAGATGCCAGAATTCAGAGGCCCCAAACCTGGTACAAGAGGATATGCTGTAATGCAAGTCTAAGTAGTCCTGTTGTGACTCATGTGAGAGTACCAAGTGTTCTGTGAGGTCATGTGGCTTCAGAAGTCATTCAGAAATGTACTAATGGAGTTATGGTTGAGATATGAATAGCAATTGGCAATAATAAGTGTATGTAAATGCCAGTTTCATTTGGAAAAATAACTTGGAAGATGTTTCTTTTATATAGGCGTATGATTTGGCTTGATCAAATTCTGTTCCTTTGTTTTAGTAAATATAACATAGAATAAAATTAAGCTCCTGCAGTTTACCTTTTGGTCAACAACCATAGCACAGGGGACAGCGCTGTGTCTGAGCAGATTTGGTGTAAATTGTGTGTCAGCTGTTGAGGGTCCCTGTCCAGGTTTGGGACATATGCTTCAGGAGACTCCCGTGGACACAAGTGCACAATCTACATGTACACACACACACACGCACAAAAACACACACACTCTCACACCAGTGCATGTCAAGGACAGCCACTCGGAGCAACGTCCAGAAGTTGCTAAAGTGCTGATGTATCTGACCCCATGACCTACCTGTCAGTCACCTGATTATGAACAGCAGTGGAAATTGATGTTGGCAACATTTCAATATGCATGAAGTGCTGTGACCCTACTTTGTTTTAACATTGGATGTTCTCCGTAGAGAGAGCGGTGCCGGGGTAATATCAATTACACCTGGGCCAACGGCTAGACAACGAGATGTACCTTATTTACAGATCAAATAATATTGCAGTATTATTACATGAGTTTCTCTCTTGGTGGCATTGCTAACTTGTTAACATAATGTATCTGTACTGTTTTGCCCATCTAGGGACAAGTGCTGCAAATTAGCTTCTGATATAAGTACTATGATGCATACATCAGGCTTATGTTCCAGTTTGTCTATGTTTTTTATATCTGTCCCTATCAAATAAACTAAATAAATACATTTTGACTAAACTACAGTAGAGGCATCTTTATTCTATCCACACTGTTTGATAACTAAACCAAATATAAACAGAACAAAAACAGAACTTTGAGCTCACTTTGAGCCTATACAAACTTTCAAACCTTTAACAAGTTTTGAAATGGAATGCTGCAGTCAGTGTGTAAAACTCAATGCCAATCCTTATTGTATCTTTTATATACGCTATACCCCCCTACCCACACACACACACACACACAAACTACTGGCTCCCTCATCTGTTTCTGTCTGTCTTCATGCCTATTGCCCCATAACCAAAACGAGGCTGCTTATCCATGTTGCACCCCGGTATTGCTTTATTTCGCTGCTATTTTTTTTTTTTTGGTGAGGTTTCGCCTCAGTATGCCTCGCCCCAGACAGCGCCACGCCGTCCCTCCCTCATTATATTTTCACACTCGGCTACCCCAGGATGTGGGATGCATGCTGCAGCACAGTTACGCACTGTCCCACTTTGGTATTTGTGCATCATCTGTGCCACCATGGGGTCCTCAGGGTGTCATGATGGAAATCCGCCTGCTTTGGCCGAAATATTTGTAACACTTTGAAATTGTGTTGTTTAAAATATTGCGTTTGAAATCCCGACACTGGGTCAGAACTTTTTTTTTTGCCAATACCCAGGATGCAAAACAAGATGGTGGGATGGTTTCATGGGGCAGGAAGAGCTTGATAGTATTTTTTTGTTTTATTATTGGGTCAAAATTAAAAACAATATCCTTAAGTTTTTGCATTCTTTTAGTTTTCATTTAAAGAGGTGTCTTGCCTTTTTGTAACTTGATCTTAGAGAGATTATAGAGTATTGGGGTTAGATTGTTTGAGTTCACAGTACATTTGCATTAACTTCCAGGAGCATTGCTTTTGAACCTGCAGTATACCAACCTATTAACTATTAAACTATCTATATGAAGTTTTATTTGAATTTTTTTTTTTCTATTTGTCCAGTGTGCAGACTAATCTTAACATCTTTAGGAGAGAGCGCAAACCGTGGCCAAAATCGAGCCAGAGTTGTTCCCATGTGTAAGATGTGCCTAGTCTTATCTTGTTAAGAGTGTGTTTCATCTATTGTAACCTAAAAGCCCCCTATGGACAGGAGTTGAAAAATTGTTATGTGCTATGTGCTGCTTTAAAACAATGCATCTGGTTCGTCCAATGTTATTGCTATGTCCATATATTAAAGAAATAAGCAAATAAAAATGCATGTGTAGACAATTCCCTATCTCATTTGCCATTTGCCAAGTCTGCACATCCAGTCGCTGTAACAATCCGAAATGCCTGCTTTTCATTAAGGATATGTGAGGTGACATTGTTATTCATAGTCTTTCAGGGATGCATTAGTTCAAACACTATACTTTACAAGTCATGAATACGTTGTAGAGCGTAATGCTGAGTCTAGCACCGGGTGAATAGCAAACAGGGACTGGGAAGTGAGGAATCTGGTGCCCTCCTTTTCCCCTGTAAAATGAGACACGATGACACAAATGGGAAAAAAAGAAATAACCCGTAATCCCAAACTATAACCTCACAATATTGTTTGGAAAATGAAAACTACATGTAAATATATGGAAACCAACTGTCAAAGAGCAATCTCTGAATACATATTACAGTACATGGCAGGGTAATGCGTTTTGAATGGGGGATTTAAAACGTGTGATGCATTATGGCTGCGTGCCGTGGGTTGCTGAGGCTATCACATTCACAATCACAGACTTCTTAGCGGGAATGTGTTTAGGCCTATATCTACTGTTGGAGGAGAACTGTTGAAACGCGGTGCACTGTGGTGTACGCCTGTGTCAGCGGCTTGTAATGCTTGTGTGAATTTATGGCGGAAAGCTGATACGTGCTTGCATGTATTTAGATTACATTGTGCTCAAAGCCAATTCATTTCACAGGTCAGTGGGTCTATAGAGCTGCTTGTGATGACGAGGATTATTAGGAAAATACCATTCAAATTATTTGTGTGTGATAGAAGTGACTGGTTTGCTTCTACCAAGACAATTATATTTATTGTCATCACAAGGAGAAAGGTCCAGGTCAAGCACTTGCCAAAGCAAAGCAATTATGATGTTGTGCATCCACAAACAACACAAATCTACATGAAATATGTTTGATTTTTGCAGTATTTTGCAGACTAAAGTGTTCGAATTCAATACATACTTCAAAAAGAATCCTGCCTGGTTCCTTATAAAGTGTTATAAAGTGCAAAGAGGATGTTCTGTACAATGTCAAATTATTCAAATTCACCAACATGAATGCAGCACATACTGTAATTCGGAATATTAGTTAATATTAGAAATACTAGCAACGAATTAACATTGATTTTGTAATTGTCACAATTTCATTTCATTTCATTTATTTAAATGGGACAATGCACATTAATGAACAGACAACTAGTGCTGTAAATATGCCAGATTTAGCTCAGAGCTCATTTCCATCCGCAGTCCCATGGGGTAAAAACATTCCACTAACACAGAACATATACATGAGTACAACAAAACATGATATACAGTACACACATATACAAAACATGATATACAGTACACACATACGCAAACAGTACAGCATGTACAACAAGACACTCCATCCATAAACTACTAAAATTCTGAAGAAATGAAGAAATTCTGTATAAGATCATGTTTTTCAAATGTGTATTGTTAGAGACAAAGCAAAAAGGCAACAATGACTGATAAATCTAGAAAATGAATCCATCTTTACATATCATTACCTCTGTTCTCCCCCTTCTCTGTGCAGTCTCCGAGACCGGGGCAGCAGCACCGGGGGGTCCGGGGGCAGCACAAGACTCTCTACAGCCGCGCTTTTCCTCCTCCCTGCCCACCTACCTCCCGGCCCAGTGCCAGCTGAGCGGAGCCGACGCTGCCTTCTTCCTGCGCGAAGCCAACCAGGAAGTGATGAGGAACGGCAGCCTCTCGTCGCGCACCGAGCCGTTCTTTCTGCACCAGCTGGAGGCCGGTGTGAGCGCGCCCCACTCCATGCCCGCCGTCAACTGCAGCTACGCCAACCTGAGCGCCGAGCAGCCAATCCCAGTGGAGCTGCTGCAGGGGGCCCCGCCTCATCTCAGCCTGGGGACCAATCAGGTGACCCTCAACTGGAGAGTCAAAGGCCACGTCGTCGTGTCCAGAGTGGGGTCTGCGCGGCCATGGATACAGGTATTTGGAACGCACATAATCATAAACATTACCTGCCCCTGGTATGTGCTCTGTTAAAGAGGGGGTATTATGCTTTTTTCAATCATATAGCATCAGTCTATAGCATACTACAATGATGACGTAACCTTCTGTTGGTCTGTATATGCAGTAAATTAAAATAACTGCCTTGAATAAAATTGCTCTCTCAAAATGGCGTACTGAACGTCTTGAAATAGGCCTCTGTCTCTTTAAGAAGCTTTCCGACACGCCCCCTTCAGCACACTGCTGTGGCATCTAAACAACACTACTGTGCGGGGAGGGGGCTCTGCTGAGCTGAGCAGCAGTGGTTGGTGGCTTGGCTGGTGACGAAAGGTCCAGAGGCGTCTCCAGGAGGTGGGGGCGTTCCTAGGAGGACTGAGGCATAGCTACACCTAAAATGGCTGCCGTCTAAGTTTTTACTGATTACTCAAAAATATGTGAATGAGCCAAGGCAACACTCCAGGCATGTGTTTAATGAGGGAATGACATAATAACATGATATAAAGCTTGAAAAAGTCGATTTTACATAATACCCCCCCTTTAAATTATTACTGAAGTGTAAACTTTGCTGTGCTTAATTTGTTAAAATAAATTAAATAGGAATACTTTGTACTTTTAGCAGAAAGTACAAAACAGTTTAAATGTATGAATGATATCTCTACAGCTTCAAAAACATGAACATTGCTCCCGAATTCCCCACCAGTTTGGCAACACGACCGGGACAAATGTTCTTCCTTGCCGTGAGTAAGGGCCACTGACATCTGCACAGTGCCACCTACTGTTGTGGAGTGTTTATCATGAGGCCTTTAAAATGAGATAAAAAATGGTGTCAACTACTTCTTTTTTTTTTTAACTTTCGAGCCTGGGCGACAGTGGCACAGTTGGTAAAGCGTCTAAGAGTCGTCTCATGATTGGGAGGTCGGGGGTTCGAATCCCGGCTCCTGGTGATGCACACTGTCGTCGTGTCCTTGGGCAGGACACTTCACCCAGCTTGCCTCCAGTGTCTGCGTACATTGGTGTATGAATGAGAGTGCAAATGAGTGACTGGTTGCTTTGGGCCTAATGACGGTAGAAAAAGGCTATATCAGATGAGGCCATTTACCATTAGAAATCTAGTGGAGTAGAAAGTATTATTTTTATCTTTCAAATGTAGTGCAGTAAAAGTATAAGGGTCTCGTCATACTACTCAAGTAAAGTAAAGATCCTCAAAGTACAGTACAAATTTACTTTGTTCACATGATATAAATGTTGTTTGTTTTGATTAGTTTCTTTGATCAGTTATCCAATCAGAAAGCAGAATGGACAGCCAGATCCTAAAAAGAGAAATAAAAGACTCTCTCTGATCTAAATACTTATAACCTCTCCCAATAAGTCCAAACATTTGTTTTGTATGTATTGGCATTTTGGAGATTGTTTAAATTTTGTTTACAGCTTACTACCTAATCATTATAATAAGTGGCACATGTAGATTTCAAACACTTTCACAGGACAAAGTATAGTGCTCTCATTGTTTGTATCCTCTGTGCCAGGTCCTATTCTACCTGGTCGGGCGGCGCTGGGACGAGCCTGACCCCCTCCCTCTGAACCTCCTCCCATGTGTGCGCGCTGTAGCTATCCGCGATCACAGCGATACAGCGCCATCTGCTGGCTGTCGACTGCTGGGACCATCTGGCATCTGCGTGGTGCGTCTGGAGATCCCCCCAGCTTGGTTCACACCTCCGCAAATGCGAAGAAGACCTCCCGAAGTCTCTTTACCCTCCTTGGACATTTACTACTCCATCATACCAGCAGATGGCGTGGGTCCTGAATGCCCTTCCATCGTTAACGAGCCGTGGAAAAGTCCCAACGTGGGGGTGCCTCTTGGGGGTCTGGGATTGGGCCTGGGGGGACAGTGGAGCCCTCTGGTGGAAGGAGTCTTCAGGACATGCAAAAGGTTGGCTCGGTGGCGATGACAGTCGGCCCGGTCTCAGCTAAAGGAGACAGATTGAGGCTGGATGAGAATGTGGAGGTTCTGGTGCCACCCAGTCCCGTAAGGCTTGGCAAGACGGTGTCATTCGGCGTCTTCATGAAGACTGATTCGACAGTGGAGCAGTTCACCCTCAGGTGGGAGCACACACGCTTGAAACAACGGCACATTAGTTTTGTACAATCACAGCGCACCTCTCATAGTGCACCTCTCTGGTTGATGAAGAATCCAGTGGTTAGACATTTATATGAATGAAAAAGGTCAGGTGTGCCATGTTTCAAAGTAAAACTAGATTTTTCTAACCAGTGTGCATTTAAATAAAGCTGAGATTATTTTTAGTTTAGCCAAGAATAGCATAACAATGGTGCAGACTTGTGCAAGATAAATGACTAGTAAGGATAGTTACGAGAAACATGAAGCTAACGTATGGCAGATATGTATGTGATAAAGATATAGTATATAGATAGAGTAAATGAGCTGCTTGTATGTAATCAGTTGCAGAGGTAAGGGGCTCAGTTCCAAACTCTAACATTACTCCATGTCATCATCTACATCACTTATTAACCACTTGCTGTGGTTAATAAGTGTAACTGTAAACCTGCACTGTTAATACTGACATTTTTTATTATAGTCATTTCATTAAATGTTTTACATTGTTTATACTTTTTGCCCCCTTGAAGTTCTTTGGTAGTCATTGTATATAAGATACCTCTATTTACTATTTAATTGTTTGCACATTTCCTGTCTATGGAAATGTGTGTCTATTCTGCACAGAGCTGAATGTAACAAGTTAATTTCTCCATTGTGAGATCAGTAAAAGTGATCTGATCTTATCTTATCTTATCTTATCTTATTACATCCTTAATACTGATTTCTGTTATGTTGTGTGTTAGGCAGTGGTTCTGAAGCTGTGGTACAGCTATCACTGGTGATGCGTGGCCTGATTCAGGTGCAGGCACGTCTGCAGACCGGTCTAGACTTTAGCTTAGTTTGGTTTTGAAACTGATTTATTTTGTCCTCATTTTGGTTGGTCCTTGTTTAGAGCGTCTGAGTTTAAAATATAACACGATTTAGACCTACTTCAGACCAACATTAGACCTTGTGGCACTTGGGAACCCACTGCTTTTTTTTCTTAGATGATGCTTGATGTCAGTGTGTTGTGTGTCTATATTCCTGGCACGTATAGGACAGACTTTTTACAGGTAACTGTTTAACAATTGGAGAAGGTGCTTTTCAACAATGATTGTCAACTATGTATTTTAGGTCCGAATGCTGCATTGTGTTGCTTTACCACCTGCGTTTCACTTGTTGTTGGCTTTCTTCCTTCTGTCCCAATGCACCACTCCTATCTCTCCATTTCCTTCTTTCATCTTTGCTTACTGCTCTCATCTCCGAACACTGCCGCCTCCAGAGGTTGATGGCTGTCACCTTTGTGTACCCAGCCTCTTTCAGGAGCCAGTAATGCAAATAACACCTTCATGAATATTCATTACAAGCAGAGGAGAAGAAACCACAGAGAATGAGAAGCAGGAGGAGTCTCTTAGAGGAGACTGCCAAATGAAAGCCAAAAAAAAAAAATAACTTGACTGATTTTCACAAACACAGGAACCAAAATCCCTCTCATTTAATTCCGACGCGACTCGAGAGGTCACCTACACTTCCCAACAAAGGCGCTGATATAATTGTGTATTTTGTTTTCTGCTCTGCTGGCTGAAAATAAGTTTACAACCCCGTGATCTGCAGTAAGAATGCATATCTGCATCCCATCTCTGCCTCATCATGGCACCGACTTCAAGGATTTAAGGCTGACAAATGACAGATGTGCAAATTTATCATTGTATCCTAAGAACAGCCCAGTCTGTTCACAGGGAGACCATGCTCAAAACGTGCTAACCTTTACACCGAAATGAAACACATAACTGCACTTTATTTGAACCTTTTTCCGGCTACTATAGGCTAATTACACGAGGATCACACAGACATTTTTTTGCTAGAAAATGCTCAGAATTCTGAAATGTGTAGCTGCTTATAGTTCTAATCTAAACTAAGCTGATTTACCTTTTTTTTGGACGGTAGGCTTGTCTGATCAAATATTTTGGTATTGCATTGTTTGCGAAGATAGTGGGACCAAATCTTTATCTTCAGTGGTGTGAGCGGCTCACCTCTGGTAAGACCTGCCTTTTACTCGGAGCGGGGACGTCTACAGCTTGTCTCCGTCTATGGAATTTGGAGATATTGATTAAAAGTAGCCAAATATGAGATTTAAATAGGTCAGGTCCTCATCCAAATCCATTCAGTTCTGTATGGCTGGTCACTAGGAGCATGTTTCATATCCAAAATGTTACACAGTGTGCCTTTAAAGAAAAATATTAAAAGGAATGAGAGTATATAAGTTAGTTACTAGATGTTTTCACACCTAGGAGTTTTTGGAGACAGTCCCTGAAACCCCCCAGTCCCTGTTTAATCACTGGAATCCCCTCTGTTCCTTTGTAGCGCACAGGATACGTTTACATGTAAAGTCTAATACTTGGCAAAAGTTTACTGTACAAAAAATCCAACAAAAAACAGGATTCGCAAAGTTATATCGTTTGATTTCATGATACAAACAAAACAAAGTGGAGCTCCACACATCCAAGATTAAAGTGGGTGAGTCCAGCTGTTTTGAAATTAACAGCAGGAATGTGCATTTTTAATAAATATTTAAAGATAACTGCAAGCGATAGTTGTAGTGTTTCCAATGTACTAGAAAGCACTACTCCCAGGGCAGGAGCTGAAATAGTTCCTCCAAAAGTGACCCAGGACAGCAGTTCTCCCCTGTCCGAAAGTGATCAAAAGTGGGGCTGGTACTTAACCTCTTAACCTCCACCTGAACAGAGCAGTTTGGCTTTACCCAAATCTGAAAGCTTCTTGAAAAAAGCGACAAAAACACAACTAAAAAGTGATGGAAAAAGCAACAAAGAAGCAACAAAAGAGCGACAAAAACACAACAAAAAAACCCACAAAAATGTATCAGTTTTGCAGGTCTTAGCTTTCAAATGAGGCGTTACACTGGCCTATAGGCTGTAAGCTCCAGTCGAGAAGCTTTTAGCTTTTAGAAATTGCGCTTGGTTAAGGTGGGGGTTAAGAGATTAAAAAGTACAAGGAACTGTAAAGTTCCTGCAATGGGAAAATACATTTTGACCATCTACAACATACAACACTTACAAAGACAGGAGATCCTGAGTTTGAAGTTAAAACTTCAACTTCCTACCTATAGAACTGCCTTTTTAATCTCTCAGTGATAACACATTATGATACAGCATAGTTACTGTATCTATTTATTAGTCCAATTGCACACACTGACTGAACATTTGGGCACCTGGCAAACAAGTACAGCCAGAAGGGACAAATAATTAGTAGCAGTTGTTGAGGTAGTGAAAGCACAGAGGATGATGTGTCAGTAAAATTTGCCACACAGTTCCCTAACTAGTTATTTCTGTTCCATACTTTAATTTATCATTGGCCAATTAGAGTAATAACAACTCTTACATACTTATACTTGTGCCCATTTTGACATTACCTTTGCTGTGATTTGTGTTTACGCACCACATGACAGATGACATTTTCTTCCTTCCCTTCTCCACCTTAAGATTGCATGTACATTTATTGTGAATTTATTTATTTATTTGTTTTTTCTGTTTGCCAGTTTGAATCAAACAAAGAAACAAACACAAAACCTTGCTTGTCTGTTCAGTATGAAAAAGTGTGTGTGGTCGTCCCTCCCTGCAGCTCTTGGCCCCTGCCCTGATGCACAGTCTGGTGGATAATCTCCCATGTTGGAGGCACCGTTAGACATGTAATAATCCTTAAGTGGATGTCAAAGCTGTGTGAGATCCTATGTGTGTGTACTAATACCCCTTAAGTGTGTTCCCTCACTTGGGGCTGATGTGATTATGATAAACTGTTCACGAGATGGAGAGACACGCAGGGAGGACGGCTAAGGAGTATGTGACGTTCACGACCAAATTTGATCTTTTGGACAGCTCTGAATTTCACGCTGAATAAACCTCAAGAAACAACAGCAGAGCAGGCATCACAAATAGCTTTTTCCCCCCCTTGTTCTTCTTTCATTGTGGCTTATTTAAAAGCATTTTTGGAGCAGTAAGCTTTTTGGGTGTTTTCACAGCCAGAATTAACCAATCTCCCCGGTCTGAGGCCACCTCTGTTTGGAGTCTTCACCAGTTTACCTTTGGGACTGATTGGGTAAAAAAGGGTCAGCAAGAGTTAGTTTAGTGTTTTGTTCCACTTTAAAAGCTCAAGAAAGTGAATTTAAAGAGCCTAAATCCCATCAGTGCACACTGTAAGTGAAGCTCTGTCTTTTCCATTCTAAATGTTTCTCAGTCAATTAAACATGCATTTCCTAAATTGGACCTGGCTGCTCTCCCATATCTCCTGTCACTATGTGTGGAGTCTGACATAACTTTACACCAACGTCAATTAGTGATGAGATTGCTGTAGCAGTCAGCAGAGGACTACTCTGGCAGTGAAATGTAACTTTACTGTCACCGTCAAGTGTCTCTACTCTTGTGCAAACTATTATCGTAGAAAACGATAGAGAATGAAATATGTAGTTTATGAAATTGAATTATGTAGAAGTTGATGTGTGAATGCTATGTGTTTTGAGCTTCCATCATTCTTTCCATCAACCAAACCAACTTGAGTGTGTATCTTTTATGTATGCTGCTGATACAGTATGCACTGTATCAAAGAGATCAGTTTCCCCATATCCACCTTTATCCAACAGAAATTATCATGTTTTTATTACATGTGCCAACTTTGTGAATGCTTTTATAGTTCCATATACTTAAGGTTGGTATCAGCAATGTGGCTGCCTTGCTGCAGAAAGTGCATTAAAGACAGAAACGTTTTATGAAACCTTGACAAAGGCAGAGATCCATTACTTTTCATTACTTACCGCGTACATTGCGGCTTTTATTTTCCAGCAACAATGAAACACATAATTTCTGCTTTACTTTCCCATCATTTATGAATAAAAATGCAATTACATCCATATCTTTGACAATGCGGTTTTATACATGAGGATGTCTGCTCATTGTGCTGTTTCTACTGTTTGTGTATCCAGATGACCGATAATTGTTTCATCTGATTTCTTTTTCTGTCCCTGACTGCTCAAGCGGCACTCTAAATAATGTCATAAAACAGTGTGTTCTTGTACTTAGGTGGTGACTCTTTTCTTTACATTTTGAAGCATATACATATTGTACATTACTGGGAAAAATAACTTACTTTCATTGCTTTGAAACGATCTGCCAAATGTCATCAAACAATAATTAATTCATGACATGTTTTACGTTCTCAACTAAGGATGTACATTTAAAAACTCAAGAAGCAGCTATACTCAAAATTAAAATTAATAAAATAAAGTTTTGTTCAGAAGTCGTACCCCCCCCCCCCACACACACACACACACACATTTAAAAACAAGTAAAAAGTCAATAATTGCACAACGTTTAATCTAGTTTGCTACCCTTTCTGTTCATTTAATTTGCAACTCATCCGACAAGATAGTCTGGATAGTCTGAAGGTAAGTAAGAGTATTTCTGCAGGCTATTGAGGCATGAGCTCAGATTCCTACTGTGAAGAATGATGCCTCGGAGGGAAGATGTGTTGTTGCTGTGTGCTGTGCTGCTACTGTTAGAGAGTCCATTGAGTATAATGCCAACCTCAGGTCTGAGCAGTGGGGCCAGGCCATTCAGCGCTGCTACAATGTCTGGATACAGCACAAGGTGAACACATTGCGAGATAAAGAGTTTAGTCTAAAGAGGAGGCGCCTGTGATGGGAACAAAAATAACCTCAGAACTTCTCTCTACGTTATCAAGTTTAGCGATCATCAAATGTTGTGTAAAACATGTAATCCTGTCAGCTAATGTCAAAAACAAAAGCGCGCTCACAAATGTTTGATTCTAGGTCGACTAGCTGTCATGCACATATCAGAAATAGTGTATTGTCAATCATCACTGATGGTTGGGGTTGGCGTATCTTTAACAACAACAATTTTGTAAGAACGTTTTTTTATATGTTTGTTCCAATGTTTTATTTCCAAGAAACATCCTATTTGTTTTCTCCAGTAATCACACTAAGCCATTTGAATGTACTTCTGGAGTGATGGCATCTGCTTAATCTGGAAGAGTTATCTCTCCCCAGACACTTTCTTTAGCTTACAGAATCTATAGTATGTACAGTATGTAAATGTTGAATAGTAATTATGGTGTTTGTAGAAAGCTTAAAGAGGGGGTATTATGCTTTTTTCAATCACATAGCACCAGTCTATAGCATACTACAATGATGACGTAACCTTCTGTTGGTCTGTATATGCAGTAAATTAAAATAACTGCCTTGAATAAAATTGCTCTCTCAAACTGGCTGTACTGAACGTCTTGAAATAGGCCTCTGTCTCTTTAAGAAGCTTTCCGACACGCCCCCTTCAGCACACTGCTGTGGCATCTAAACAACACTACTGTGCGGGGAGGGGGCTCTGCTGAGCTGAGGAGCAGTGGTTGATGGCTTGACTGGTGACAAAAGGTCCAGAGGCGTCTCCAGGAGGTGGGGGCGTTCCTAGGAGGACTGAGGCATAGCTACACCTAAAATGGCTGCCGTCTAAGTTTTTACTGATTACTCAAAAATATGTGAATGAGCCAAGGCAACACTCCAGGCATGTGTTTAATGAGGGAATGACACAATAACATGATATAAAGCTTGAAAAAGTCGATTTTACATAATACCCCCCCTTTAATAGATGAATCAGGTACTGTAGAAAATGATAAGATATTTATTTTCAATGTTTTTTTTTACTAAAATGCAAGTCCTCAGAAAAGTACGCTTTCATATATTTCTCAAAGCCACTTCGTCAGATTGACTGTCGGCCCCGTCTTTTCCGTCCACTCTTGTAAGAAAAAGTGAAAAGTCTCACAGTTCCAGTAGGAGTACTTTTGGATGTGCAGATGTGTCCGTGTCATTACCAGCCTATTTCACTGCAGTTCCCTGGAGAGGTCAGTGAGAATCATTGTTGAGGGGACGTATCTAGTTAACTGTGTCTGACACCGATCACCTGTCTCCTTCCTCTTTCACCCACACACTGCTCCTCTTGTGTTTATCCTCTTAAGCCTGCCCGCGCTATCAGTCTGTCTGCACGGCGCGCTTTCTCTCTCCCACCTTTGGCTTCTCCCAACCCTTCAATTTCCCTGTCACCGCCTACCTCCGTCCTCCTCCTTTCTCTCCCTCTCTCTCTCTCTTTCTCTCTCTCCTTCTCAAATGGTTCATGCATATTCATGAGGGTGTTATTTGCATTGCTGGCTCCTGAAAGGGGTTGAATACACAAAGGTGACAGGCATCAAGCTCAGGATAGCAGCCATGTTGGTGTGGTTTGGGGCGCTGAGGGCGAGGAAAAATATATACTCGGTGAGACGTGAAGTAGGTGAAGACAGACTGGGGGATTTGGTTGTTTGTTCGTGGTGCAAACTGATTGACGTTATCGGACAAAATATAATTATTGCATCCTTTGAGTAGGAGCTGGAGCAGAATTTGAAGTATTTTGATAGTTGCTTGTGCTTTGTGGTTAATTTCGACTTATATGGGAATTGCGAAATCAACAAACTTTTACCATGTTAGAATGCCACCTTGTCAAAACATAGCTTAAGTATTCTCATAGTTTTGAGTAATGCTGTTTGTTGTTTCTTCTTCTGCTTTAAAGAGGGGGTATTATGCTTTTTTCAATCACATAGCACCAGTCTATAGCATACTACAATGATGACGTAACCTTCTGTTGGTCTGTATATGCAGTAAATTAAAATAACTGCCTTGAATAAAATTGCTCTCTCAAAATGGCTGTACTGAACGTCTTGAAATAGGCCTCTGTCTCTTTAAGAAGCTTTCCGACACGCCCCCTTCAGCACACTGCTGTGGCATCTAAACAACACTACTGTGCGGGGAGGGGGCTCTGCTGAGCTGAGGAGCAGTGGTTGGTGGCTTGGCTGGTGACAAAGGTCCAGAGGCGTCTCCAGGAAGTGGGGGCGTTCCTAGGAGGACTGAGGCATAGCTACACCTAAAATGGCTGCCGTCTAAGTTTTTACTGATTACTCAAAAATATGTGAATGAGCCAAGGCAACACTCCAGGCATGTGTTTAATGAGGGAGTGACATAATAACATGATATAAAGCTTGAAAAAGTCGATTTTACATAATACCCCCCTTTAATGTGCACTTCTGATACTGTTATGTAATAAATCAGAAAACAGAAGTGTCCTCAACATATTTAGACCCTTTGAAGTCCAATAATAGCCATCTATAATAAAAAAAAGAAAAAAAAAAAACATCACCAAACTCTTCTCTGACCAGTTCTGAACTGTGTTTATTACAGCGCCATTGACTTGTTAGTAAGACTTAAAATGATGGCTTGTTTTCCCCCCTCAAACATCCAGGCATTTCTCCTGTCTACCTGCGGAGGGCGCTTAAACCAAAGAATAAGATGCAAACCGACACTTCCCATGGCAATAAAGTTTCCATTCACTGACCTTTTTACAAGTTGCATAATGAATGCCGTGGTAACCGAAGGCGGGATTATAAACCAGTGTTTAATAAAAACAATTGAAAGGACCCCCGTTGCGCTGAATAATTGTTTCTTATTTGCCCGATTTCTCGATTTCAACAGAGGGAAGAAGTCACTCTCATGAATCAATCGCACACATCCATTCTTCACATGATTTAATTGATATGCATTTACAAGCTTTGGACTGCAATTTTACTGTCATGGCAACACAAATCTCATCTCATCAACACCTAAATCTGGGGCTGTGCGTAGATTTTAATGCTGTTAATGAGAAGCAGATTGCACAGGATGTCTGATTATTTTCATTCTCACAAATTGTTGATTTTACAAGATATTCAGTTGCAAAAAAAGGTGTTCCTGTATTGTGCTTTACAAGGAGAGATTAGCATGGCATTTCAACATAACATTTTGTCAGCTATGTGGGCTTGGAACCACCACAAAGACATTGATCATTTTTTCGGTATGAGCCCTTTTCAGGTTAATACTAATTTAGTTTCTTCCCTTTCATGCCCCAGCTTCTCATTGAGTCAGGCTTGCCAAAGTTGATTTGGGAATACTTGAAATGTAAATGGTCCCATTGCTTTTATGGTCATTGCCATTGCGTGTTGTTGGATAGCACTTCTCTTTATAGAACTGGGGGAATGCGCCAGTTCTTTGCTCCAAGCTGCGTATGTGTATTTTTTTTATATACATGGGCATTTACCTCCAAGTTACCCCAGGAGTTATAAAAAGTGCTTAAGGGATACGTTTTATTCCAACAAGCGAAAGGGGATATTATTGCTAACAGAGAGGAATTGCCTTTCCGTTGCTTTCCGCCCAGGGACTCGTGTAACATTTTATTCTCTTGGCCCGGGACCCAAGCTCATGAAACGTATTGTCTGCTTTATTATTCTGGGAGCCACTTTGAAAAGCTACAGATGTTCTTATTGTAGATGTCCCAATATTTACAATAGGAGATGTTGGGGCGCTCAGCCACATGTTTTACAGTATAATCGTTCAAGAAATTAATTCTCGGACGATATGCTGTTGCCAGCGTTTTTCAAACTGAAAATGGTTGGGACACTAAACGTAATGGATGACTTAATCCATACTGCTGGTAAATTGTCATATGTTAACATAGACAACATTTTGGAGACCAGACAGGAGCAATAGCTCAGGTGTAATCCCTGGTGTCTGCTATCAAGAAAACCACCATGTTATCTTAATAAATGTTTGCTTGTAGCATTAGACTGTTAATCAGCTAACAGGGGCAACAGGGGCAACAGTGGCGCAGATGGTAAAGCGGGTCGTCTTGTTTTCGGAAGGTTGGCGGTTTGAATCCCGCCTCCTGAAGGTGCACACTGTCGTAGTGTCCTTGGGCAAGACACTTCACACCCGCCTTGCCTCCAGTGTCTGCGTACACTGGTGTATGAATGAGAGTGTGCGCTTTGAGTGCTTGAGCGGTCAGCGCTCGTGCTTCACAGCTAGAAGGTCCGGGTTCGATTCCCACCTGGACGGGGCCTTTCTGTGTGGAGTTTGCATGTTCTCCCCATGTCTGCGTAGGTTTCCTCCGGGGAAATAGGTTAATCCTCCAGCCAGGTGTTTCTGACCACCAGCCTGGCTCCACATCATGGAGATAGGTCCCCGAGCGCCGGCCCACGCTGGCAGCTCACTGCTCCTACAGGTCGCCCCAGCGGCATTGAGGATGGGTCAGATGCAGAGAATGAATTTCCCTACGGGGATTAATTAAGTATACCTTAAAGCAGGTAAAAGGCACTATATAAACGTGACCATTAACCGTTTACTGCATATGTCACGAAATGCTTCATTAATGAACTATCCACAAAATGACGTTTGATATAAAACCTTTGGAGTAAAGTTGCTCCACCTTTTGTAAAGTGTCTGTAATTTTCAACTAGTGAGAACAAAACTGGATTATGGTCATTGGAACTTTGGTACGGCACCAAATCAGGAACATGTTGAAGAGCAATGCATCTTTGAAATTGCTTTGACACTTTTGAGAATATTTTTGACAGTTTCATTTGAACAGATCTTTGTTTCATTTTAAGATACAAGTCTTAAATAACCACAAGCCCATGTTTGACAAAACAGCTCCATTTATTCAGCTCCATACTAGTTTTATTTTGTGTCAACGTCACTTCCACTTATCGTACCCTATCCTATTCAGTGAGCTCTGCTGGGTTCCCCACACAACAGGCCCTGGGCTGGGAATAATGCCATTTCCTTCCAGCGTGTCTATGTTTGTGCCTGAACCACTGGGCGCCAGCTTGATGAAAATTGTTTAACTGTGAATTATCCATCCGCTGACGAGGAAGGACATACTGTGATTATGATTACATTTTTATTTGTCTCTCGGTTATTGCAACCCGCAGGAGCTGTTTAACTTATGCACTGTAATGGAGGCATCATAGACACTTTTTACTGATTTACGTCTGTACAAGTACACATGGCGTATTACAGATTCACTTAACTATGCTTTTAACTTCCAAAGCTCTCATGATGTACAACTTACCTGGACTCTACTGGAGTGTTGGCGGACACTGATTCATTTGTGAATGCTCATTGTTATTTACTGGCTGTTTCTTGTGTTTTGCAAACTCTGTGCACTTTAGAAATAGACTAGAAATGGACTGCGAAGGTTTTATGTGAACTACAGGTTGTGCTTGTGTCCATAATTCACAACGGTATTGGTTACTACTTAATGGTTAGCATATAAATTGAAACAACAGTAGCATAGTCTAAGAATATTTATGATTGGATGCGCACGTTCCAGTTGTAATCTATGTTCATTATTATCAACATTAGCGGGGCCTGTGAGCCAGTGAACTTGAACAGAGATCTTATTTGCAGCAGATGTGTTCTGTTGTTGGTGTATGGTACAAATAAACGGCTGGCTCCATGATTGACCACCATGCCTCATGTTCGGTCATTTATCAGTGCTAATTTGCCTTGCTAATCTCTCCATTAAACTCACTAGAGAACATTAGCCTGGCAAATTAGCACTGACGAATATGCTGTTATTAATACAGAAATTCTACACTCCCTTTTGCTTGGTTATAAGATGGCCTTTATAGAGGCATAATCTCCAAATATGCAAACTATACTGTATATATGTACTATAATGTGACACAAAGTTGAATTTCTTTCATGCTCATTGAATTATTACTCAATGAAAGGTCACTATAAAGCTACACACATACTGTACTATAAATCAGTGGTTCTCAAATAGTGGGGGAACCACCACGATGTAGGCCTGTTATCCGTGTCCCACCCTACAGTCCCCATCATTCAGTGTTCACTGCCTCTCCCAGGACAGGGGCAGCTGCAGGACCTAGCGCGCACACCTGGCTGTGCAGAGTGCTGCATCGTGCATGCGCTCTGCTCCAAACTGTGTCTCCGACCTGCGCCTTATCCCACAGCGCTGTTTGTGCCCGGTACGGATCAGAATCAAGTTGGTGATCATTGATCAATATTGGGAAACTTATTTTCAACCCAAAGACGTAGATGTATCGACAGAGACGCGTCCAGAGAAAACTACAGGCTGCCCACAAACGTCAGAAAAACTTTCCTGGCAGGTCCATGCAGGGCAGTGAGAGGGAAGTGGGCATTAAAGAAGGTGCAGGAGGCGGAGGGGGTGGGCGGCAGCCGGTGTGTGTGTGTGTGAGGGGGGGCGAAATGTTTTCTTCTTCCTAAGTGGGGCGCCGCAAAAAAATAATAGAGAACCACTGCTATAAATATACTTATTAAGAAAATAAATAGATAAACAATATCTTTGATACTATTGATAGCCCCATTGCTTTGGGGGTAGCACATTAGTTTGCTTTCTAAATGGATATTATGTACCTCTGAGAGGCAAGACAAAGAATTCACATTGCATCCGGGCTCTGCTATTTCCTGCCTTTCTTTCTATTCCTCTAAATCCTCATTCAATTTGAAAATTGGCAACACACCACACCTTATGGGCTAGTTCATGTTGTTTTTTCTTTAGAAAGGCAAATGTTCATTCCAAGCCCTATAGTTATGCAGTACATCTATATGTGGCACCAAGAAAACATTGCATTCTTAAAGCCGTTTTGTGAGTCGCAGGCTGATTGGGCCGGGTAAAGCATGTGGAAACACTGCAGACCTTGTAGTTGATTCATCCTCTGCAAGTAACCAGTGGTGAACCTCAAGCTAAAGAAGTTCATGAGAAATCAACTTTGGGGGTAACTTAAAGGGCTCTTTTCTTTTGCTATATTGTAATCTTGTACTCTTCTCCCTCTTGACAAACACATAGACATTTTGTTTCGCTCAAGCATGTTTGAGTAATCCATCCATCCATTTTCTTCCACTTATCCGTTGTCTGTTGCCGGGTCGTCACATTGCACCAGCCCCTATGGCTCCTCTTGCAGGTGGTGGGTCCACAGAAGGACAGCCTCACGATTCTAACCGGGCCTGTTGGTCTCTCATAAGGGGCTTCTGAACCGCTCTTTGTCTGACCTGTCACCTAGGACCTGTTTGCCATGGGAGACCCTACCAGGGGCACAAAGCCCCCGACAACATAGCCCCCAGGATCATTCGGGTTTGAGTAATCCCACAAATCTTTCTAAAGAGCTCAAAACACTCGCTCCTACCTGGTGATGTCATGAGGCGGGGCTCCGCTGTGTGATTCCAGTTTCTTCTCATTTCTGTGCTCAAGTTGCCTCCACAATCAAGCATGTCTTGCTCGCAGCTGACAACTTTTGTTTTCAGCCTCATTACACAGCTTCTCTCCCACTTGGTGTTTTGTATAAGTTGTTTTCTATAGTTTATAGGTTCTAAAACATTGTCAAAGCAAAAGCATACTTTAAAGAGGACATCTTCGGATGTGAAGTTTGAAACTGCAAACATGATCCATCTCATTCAGCCCTACACGTCTATGCTCCATCTGCTACTTACTGAGCGTCTTTGTCATTCGTATCTTCTATCCTGCTCATTTTTCATAATCCTGTCTCCCTGGCTCCGCAGTGCCCCCTCCGTGTCGCCTAATTAGTATTTATCATGTGAGTGCGACACTGGGCTAATTAATTAAAGTAGTCATCTAGTGATTAGTCGCTCAACATCCTGGTGGAAGAGGGACGCATCTTTATCTGTCCATGCAACACGAGCTGCCGCGATACGTTACACAGACGCGCACCCGGGGAGCGGGGCGAGTTGTTCTGTTTGTCCCCACGAGCAACAACCAAACTCAATGGGTAGTCAGTGTTTTACATGACATGCCTTTACAGGTTTATCTCACACTCGAATTTGAAGGGCCTTTTGAGTTTTTAACCATGTTATGTCAGCCTCATCAAAAACATACCTGGAGTGGTCTTTTGTTTCATTTACACATCATCAGTTATCCTTCATACTTCATATTCAGAATAGGTTTTATTGCCATTGTTTGAGAACAGGTTCACAGCTAGGAATTTTTCTTGATGCGGACGTGCAACATAACACATATAACACAGAATTTAGATAAAAATAAGCTATAAAACTTTAAACTACAAGGCTTTAGGGGGCATGCATAAAGAATATTAACAAATAAGATACTAAATAAAAAGTAAAATATGGTAAGAGGACAACAATTGACATAGAACAACAGTGGGATTGTATTTACAGATGTGTATGTGTATAAAGTGATATAAAGTGAATAAAGTGATAAAGTGACTCGGTAATTTCCTTCCGGTAATAATCAGGTAATTTCCATAATGTTTGTGTGTGTTTTACAGTGTAGACACCTTCACCAAACTTGTTCTGGTCCATGGGCAAACCATCTCCCTCGCGCAGATTAGCATGTTAGCTCAGGCGCATATCGGTTAGATATTATATAAGATACCGCCGCTTTATCATATCATCAAAAACAAGCATAATATTTAGGGTAATTCGTTATTTGATTTATTCTACAAAAAATATCAAGTCTAAGGAGTATAAAGTAGTTATAAAAATGTGATATAGCAGCTTTAATTCAACAATCAACCAAAATAAACAATTCATTCCATCTTACAACCTGGCTCAGCTAGATTAAAAGTTGCAACAATACCCAAGATGTAAAATGGATAAATAAAGGTGTAATTTAATAGAAGTATATATATATATTTACAAAGTTAACAAAAATGTAACCTAAACTAAGACAATTAGTGTTCAAAACCAACATACCGTATTTTCCGGACTATACGTCGCTCAGGAGTATAAGACGCACCAGCCAAAAGATGAGTAATGAAGAAGAAAAAAACATAGATAGTCGCTCCGGAGTATAAGACACACAAGTCAAACATTGCCTAATGAAGAAAAAACAACAGGCTAAATAGGCGTGCGGTATGCTAACGTAACACATTGATGGTTAGCTACATAAACAACGAACTAAATAGGTGTCTGATATGTTAACGTCACACAGTTCAAATAACTGTATACCAAACTCTCGTACCATCTCACTCCAAATCAATCGCCTTGGCAACTACCTGGGCACGGAGATGTAACTGCACCGTTGACAAGCCTCTCCCAACAGCATGTTTTCAAGCTCTCATCTGCGAACTCATTCCTCTAGCTGTGGCCATCTAGCTTTAAGCCCGTGATTAGCTTGTTTTGTTTACTTCATTGCAGTAACCTCCGCTCTCTCCAAACTTTCTTTCTGCTGCTCGATTAGCCTGCAGTGCCCTCTAGTGGCATGTGATAGTATATATTTGAATATAAAAAAGGGGGTGAAAAAAATCACATATTAGTCGCTCCGGAGTATAAGAACCCCTGCCAAACTATGAAAAAAAGTGCGACTTATAGTCCGGAAAATACAGTACTAAAGCTAAACAAAACTGGTGTCTCAATCAAAATACGAGTGTCACATATAGGTCTAAGAGAAAACGAGTGACACAACTTAAATGAAACGAGTGTTCCTGGAAAACAAAGTCTTTAACGACACAAACGAACACAGATACAACAAAATGGCATACTGGCCACAAAGGGCCAGAATCCCCGAATGTTAGGTGAGCTATGATTTTAAAGGCGTGGCTGCAACAGGTGTCCTAATGATTGGCCAGGTGTTCCAACACCGCACCAATCAGGAGTGGGAAGCAGCAGCCAACCAGCCCAGAGCGGGAAACCAGTCCTCCAATCCCAGGCAAGGGCTCACACAGCCAGGGTTTACATAGGCCGTTTCTCAATCCCCAGTATGCGTACTCTGTACTTGTGAACTCCAGGGTACGGACTTGCGGGTGCAGACTCGGAGAACGGACTTGAGGAGTTCACAAGTGTGGACTCGGCTATTTCAGCGTTTGGAACGAGTGAACTCGATGACATCACAGGAAGTAGTTCATGAACTTGGGGCTGTGAGCTTTTATAACATTAAACAACCTCATATGAAATTAAAAGGGTGAGACACTGCAGAAAGTGGAAAGATGTTTTCAAAGACATCAATTACAAACTTTTGCTGTAAAGAAAAATAACATTTTACATTTAGTAAATTTCACATTATTTATACAATGATAGCCTACATAGATAAGGCGTTATGTGTAAAGTAATTAAACATATCTGATTTGCAAACTGAAACAATTAATAAAAATAGGTCAAATATTATTTATTAATTTGTTTGGGGGTTGCAAATTATTCTGAAAAAAAACGAACAAACTATTTAAACTTTAAAATATGAAACTGTTTTAGAAGTTCCCACATAAAGATTTGTCTGAAGTGCCCCCTTAATAATACAATGTAAACATAAAATGCATTTGTCCTCAATAATCTTTTCATGACCATACGACTTAATATTGCTGATCATTATGAGAAAATGAAAGCATGACCAAGTTGTTTTAACACTTCTGCTCAGAAAACCATCTTGAGCTGGGAGACACTTCTAAAGACTCTTAAACCGGTCACATCTCCGCATTTATTTACATGCGCACGATCAGCAGTTGATCAGCTGGAGCGCGGCTCCGTGCGTGAGGAGGGGGGGCCGCCGCAGGCGGAGGCTCGCGGTGATCCACGTGCTCAAAGCGAAACGGATTGTGGGAAATATGGCTGGCGGAGAACGCACAAGTCTCCTCTGATGCATCCTCGGTAAAACGGGCGGAGCAAGTTCTCATCCGGGGATTTCCAGCGGACTTGCTGAGAAGCGAACTTTGAATTGGAACAGGACTTGGGCCACGCGTGATGACGTTTCACGAGTCCACGAGCACACAAGTCCGCACAAGTACACAGATTGAGAAACGGCCATAGAGGCAAAAAGGAAGTTAGCCACACAACAGAAGAAGGAGGGAGACAGGAGACCTGGGACCGTAACGTTCCATCATGCCCCCTCAACTTGAGGTGTGTATAACCAGTTGGTTACAGCACAGTTTCAGCTAGTGCATACTGCATACTATCACCGTGTCCTTGGGCAAGACTCTAAACCTCATTTAGGCATGAATGTGTAGCATGTTCAAGATAGGGATGGGCAAAGTGAAGCTTCATGAAACTCCAAAGCAGTTGAAGCGATTGTGCCAGAACCTTGAATCACAGTTCGAAACAATCACTCCACAGTGACATTTAGTGGCAAAGGGTCATTACAAACGCATTTACAGTGTTTCAGGATTCAACCATATGGTATTGATTCGTCTGTGAGTGAAATAAAACCACATTCTGATTTCATTTGCCATTAAAACATGTACTCTTCCTGAATGTGTTATTGTTCACAGTTGTACTAGAAAATAAATTAATGAAGCAATTGTCATAAATGTTCCACATTTTCCTCCAACTCAATGCTTCTCTTTACTAATCGATTTTTATAAAAGACATGGTAGCATTAACAATTATTTTAACATACAAGCGTAGGTCTGTAATTCAGATTGACATTTAGCAATCTGTCAGAGCTAGGATTCGCTACTCAGATGAGCAGTGTTTACAAGCGCAGCAACTTTACCAACTATGCCATCTGAGCACACTCACATGTGCCACTAAAACACTACACAAACATGGAGAAAAGTTTGCAAAACCCTGTAGTTTGACCAAGGTCCGACACAGACGCCCTCTAGTGTATTGTTTTTAAACAGCTGTGTTTCACAAAACGCTTCAGTCTGAGTCACGTGACATGTGTGTCTTGAACCGTGTTTTGAAGCAGTGTTTTGAAACGTATGCGCCATGAGACTTCGACACGGTGTTGAGTCTGTGCTTCAAGACGGCCATCCCTAGTTCAAGATCAAAACCACTTTTTGTGTTAGCCAGATGTGGCTACTCAAAGCTTTTCACCACCAAGTGTGAAAAAAGAATGAATAATCTAAAGGGCTTTGTTGAAAGGTGCTTTATAAATCTCGATCGCTTATTATCCTGGTAGAGTCTCACAATGTTTATAAATGCTCACAACTGAACAAAGACTTCCCTTTTCAACTAACAACTAACAACTCTAGCTCATATAGTAATTGTGCACTTTCAAAATAGCTTTTTCTAGAATAGGCCGTTTAATAATAACACTTCTACATTCATAACTATCACAGGCAATTTCAAATCCGATTGACCGTTGGGGCTTTTTTTTTGTCCAGTCAATTTTGTCCGCATTTCATTGTCACAAATTGCCAGAGAGAATGTTTTAAGCCAATTTAGCAACGAATTACTGCAAAAGGAAAGGAAAAAAAGTGTATGTAGATCACGGATACCAGATAAAAAGCAGTCGCAGTATCCATCACAGAGTTGTATTGTCATTGCTTTTGTACGAGACAAAGCTTTTTAAGAGCTAAGCAGAGGATGAGGCTCAGTCTAAATGAGGTTGAAAAACAGTATGCAGTAAAAATGCCAACATGAGGCCAATGAATTTGCTGCCTGGCTGCTGCAGAGTCACTACGGTTGATGTGTGCCAGTGTGAAGCATGGCTCTAACATAATGCTAGTTAATTGCTTTGGGTCAGAGATAAAACAGGAAACGGATTACTGTGCAGAAATGAAAGAATACATGGGAAACAAGAGGCAAGAGGACGGCGAAATCGTCAATATTGTGTCCAAGCTATACGGTTCACTGGGTACACTGGGCTGTGTCTTATACTTAAAGGACAGATGTTCTCATACTGTATGTCATATGTGAATTAATGAGTGGCTTTTTATGCATTTGGGCAGGCTGCCATACACAAATGCAGTGTCACTGGATTCAGACCATTCCCTGGAGAAAATAGATGGGAAGTCCATCTGCAGCCTCCGGAATTAATGTGCGCACAGTTTGATTTATTGCAAGTTTATCAGGAGTCAAAATAGAAACACTTTAGGTTATGTGCCGTACGTAAAACAAGTGGAGATTTTTTTTTTTTTACGTTTTCATCACTGTAGAAAGAATGAAATGGAGTTATCAGAAGCTAATCTGTGTTTTAACATATTCACCTTGCACTGCTGTCTCCCTGTCTGTATTTGACATGTGTCTCAAGAGCGGTTTGCTTCATGCCTGCCACTGACAGCCCCTTTGTAATCCTCGATCTAAACCTTGCATGAGTAAAAGTTACTTTTAATGATTAGAAAATGTATGCTCCTGCAGTTGTACAGTACTTCGCTATATTGTAATAATAAGTAAGTGGTTATTTTTCATTATACAATTGTATAACAAAAGTGCATAGATCATAGGTAGGGGAAACCTGGTTAGCTGCCTCCCGCCTCCTGGTTTTGTTCCCGTTCCAGAGCGTGGTATCCTGCACTGGTCAGCCACCTCCTCCTTCCTCTTCCTCCTGTGAAGCTCCCTCCGTTCCCGCCACCTCCTCTCGCTCCTTCTCATCTTCATCTTTGTCCTCCTCCTTCTCCCCTGGCTTGGACACCATTCTTCACCTGAGAAACTCCGCCTTACAATTGAGCCAGGACTCAGTAATTATAAAAACACTACAGTCTTTCACCATCTTCTAGCGAACGAATATAATCCATCTTATTCTCCACTGAACGTACATATGTAATATTTCACCTTTAGTGTTGTCTTTGGTGTCCGAACAAGAGGGGTAGTTGCTGTGGCTTTTTTCTGGTTTGTCGGCGTGTGAGCCATTAGCCGGGATATAAAGGCAAGGAGAGAGCAGGAGCCAGGACGTCAGGCAGAGCGACAGTAATGAATACTCCAGCGCAGAGTGATAAGAGAAACAGAGGCATCGTCGGTCTGCATAATGAGTCGTCCAGCGTGGAAGTAGGATATGGGAGGGCTGCAGAAGAAAGAAACTGGGACCAAACTGCTTTAGAGCAGGGGAGAACGCGGATATTGGATCTCACAGAATGGTGCTGGTGATTACTCTGTCACTGAACAACTTCTAAAGAACAGGGGACACAGGAGGGTGATTCAGTACATATCTAAAATCAAATGCGTTTAAAAAGACAGGTTTAGATGATCCAGAAAAGAATTTGTAAATGGTTTGGAGAAACCTACATAATGGTACAGTATATAGTAATCTCATTTCAGATTATGTCAAGATTTCATTCAATGGACGTTTGTTGATTGTTGGACCTTTCGCTTCTCGCATAAACGTTGATAATATTAATGGACTTTAGTGGATACATTGTGTTGGCATGTTAGGCTACGACATGGGCCAATCTGACATAATATTTTTACTGCCTGGTAACGCTGGACCTTGGGATTTATATGAATAAAAAAAATCCCAATGTCCAGCGTAACCAGAGTTGGGTGTACACTTTGAGTCTGTTGCCATGCCCCGAAGTGGACTCCTAATTTAGTAACTCATTATGATCACAGAATTAAAGTTAAAGCCATTAATGAAGCCTTAATCTGGAGGTAAATCGTGAAATTTTAGATACTATTTAAATATGTTATAGACTTTCCTATGAAATACTAAAAGGACACAAATACTGGTGTTGGCTCTCAGCCGTACAGGAGTTGTCCATCTTCAATGAAGGTTCTTGAGTCATCTTCTGTACTCTGTAGTTGAAGTGTAGAACATTTCGCCTCTCATTCAAAAGGCTTCGTCAGTGACACAAAAGTTAAAGGAATAGGCCACCGTTTTTCCATACTGAGATATGTTCTTACCTGAGCTTAGACGAGTTGATGCGTACCTGTCTGGTCTTTGTGCGTGTGCTCAATCACGCAAAAAGACCAAGGTGTGACCCCTTTTTATCCGCTTAGAAAATCAACATGTTTAATTTTGTGTAACTATACATGGATTGTGTAACTACTCACGTAACCGTATTTAAGAGGAAATTTGGAAGAGCTTGGTCGCTTCTAACTTCACCCCCGTTTGGTCACATAGAGGAGAGGAGGAGAGGCTAAATGCTAACAAGGACTTTGGTCTTTTTGCGTGACTGAGCACACGCGCAAAGACCAGACAGGTGCGCATCAACTCGTCTAAGCTCAAGTAAGAACATATCTCTGTATTTAGAAACGGTGGCCTATTCCTTTAAAGCTCAGCCCGCAGACTACATATAGACCACTGGGAGGAGTTTAGCTAGGCTATGGTCCCTCCCTAGCTAAACTCCTGATGACTCAAGAACCTTAATTGAACATAATTAACAAAGTATTGTCTATGTTTTCTTAATTTTGCTGAAGTAAAGCGTGGCTTTTGAAAAATGTATTCAACAACTTTTTCATCACATGCCGCATTGGTTTTCTTGTATTTTCTTGCAATATCAGGCATGTTTTGTTGTGTTTAACTATAAATTATTCACAATGGAGTGCAGGCTTCAGAGTTTAAAACACAGATTTAAAAAGTTATGATCAAATTTATCTCTTTGTATTTTCTGGTTAGTGCGCACATAATATACTAAATCCGTCAATAAACACTTTCTTATCCTTTGGAATAATATAAAAATGGAGGCATTTGCATAAACGCTGCCTTTTTGGCACCGGGGACTTTACTTAATAAAAGCTACTGGTAGCAGGTGTGGAGAACAGCAGATAATAAAGCTGGCATTTACAGCATGCAGATGGAATCATAACTGAGTTTATCAGTGTGACAGGAAAACAAAATGGACTTTTATTTAGATTTATGACTGCTTTTGACTGTAAGCACACCTCCAGGTCAGGGTTAAGCTCAATAATAACACACTGATCTTATGAACGGCCAAAGGAAGTAATTTAACTCCAATGTATTTAATATCGGAGACTAGAGTCACCTGTTTTGTAGCAGTTTTATAAGCCACTCCTGGGCCTGACTACCATGTATATGGGTGAACTGCCAGCCCTGAGTGTGGAGTATGATTGATTGACTGCTAACATTGTTACAGTACAACAACAACACTGTCGCACACACACAACACACTGCTGAATGTGAGGGCCCCATTGGTGCTCTAGCAATAAGGACCAGTGAAGAATAGCTTGTACATGTAATTAGTACTCCTGATTAAAATAGCATATCAATGTAAGTTATTTAGTCCACTAGCTCATGTTTTATGTCCAACAAAATCAATTCCACTCTTACGATTAAAATACTACATTTTATTGTCTTACATTTTGCATTTTAAACTGTAAATATCTATTCCGCCTCTAATCAGCTTCAGTCAATGCTCTCTTAAAGCACAGTACTTCAGTGGGGACAAGGTTCAATGTTGTTTGGAAAATGTGGTTCATGCAAAGCCCCAAAGTGCACTCCCCTCTCAGGCCCCAGTTGCTGGCATTGCCCCAGTCCAGCCATAATTGGATTTAAGAATAACGGTTTACAATGACTGAATCAGAATCTCATGGGGGTATACTTCTTTTATTAATAAACGCCAGGAGAATAGGATGACACAATAACAGACCTTTCTCATGAATCATACACATTATTCCTCTCATCAAAAGGCAGAAAAAGGCCGCCTACTTTAAGGTGTGGGTGACACGACTGACAAAAGGTTTATGCAAAAGAAAAAAAAGAGCGTTTCCCCGCTATGGGATTACACACAGAAAGAATCCTTCAACCACTTATTGCCGAACTGCGCTGTTATTCTCATGTGGGCAGAATCTATGAAAAATATTAGGTCTGCTCTGCTCAAATGAACATGCGTGAGGTGTATGTGCTGCCTACCTATCCATCCGTCTGTCAAGCGTCTAGTTCTGCATGCAAACAACTTAGCCATATTTACAACCCCACATTCAAAGCTCATGCAAAACTGTAAAATGGGAGCAAATTACTGCATGGTTTGAAACACTTTTCAGAGTGTCATAATGAAGTTCTCTCAAGGGCAACAAAAAAAAAAAAAAAGAAGAAGCTGGCACCAAAGACGATTTATTTTCAATTTTTCACAATCCCAGCATTACAGTTTATTCTTGATGATGTAGCGTTTAAACAAACCGCAGCGGCTTAAGTCAGGGAATGGGGAAAGGCGGTGAGACTTTGGAAGAAGAGCGTCGAGGAGAAGACACCTATATAGAGTTGAATGTGGAGTTACATAAGAAGCGCAGACAGTCTAGTGGGCACAGGTAGGAGAGGCGCAGAGGGATCTCAAAAGTGCGTCAGTTTGAGAGGAAACTGTGGGATGGAAGAGTGCGCTGGATGAGACAGAGCAGTGGGCGTGTTGATAGGACTTACGCTTGCAAGAATTTTGGGGGGTAAAGATGTAACGCAAGAAAAGGATCTAGCAAGAGAGGAGAAACAAGGCTTGTGGTGGCAAAGAACAAGAGCAGGAATTTGAAAAGTTTGCTCTGAGGGTAATTTTCTAACAGCCGAATGGGTTGACAATGAGCGAAACTTGGGAGTTCATCAAATTTGTTTTTCAAATGAGGGGGAGACAGCTGTCAGCTCGGTCGACTAACAAGGGAGCTAAAAATGGGTGCTTAACTAACATGTGATAGATTGAGTCAAGCAAACACTATTTCTGACATGTTATTGCAGTCCTCTATGCTGAGAAAAGAAATTGAATGAGCATGCCTCATATTCCAGATCCCAGACCTAAAAGATTCAGTACACCAACATATAACTTTTACTATTATTATTCACAAACTTTGAATTTTCCAAAATTGTTCACTCAGTTAATTCGAAGCTGAAATGAATCTTAGTTTAGTTTAGTTATTTATTTGTTTGAGCAGTTAACCTGCTCAAAGGAGTGGGCTGAAGCCAAAGGCTTATAAGCGCCCACCCCAAAATAAAAATAGTAACATTACATTAATATTACAAGGTAGCAAATCATAAACAAAGGAACATAGGGCAAAGTAACAATAAATGATGAAGAATAAGACAAAAACAACAGCAAAATAAAGAACAAAAGAATGTGCTACTTTTATGTTATAAAGTGCATTCATACATATTATACTCTGAGATCTGCTACTTCCCAGTTGTCATTACTATCCTCAATATAATTTAATTTGGGTTAATTATCATTAATTATCATTATTAAAGGTGCATTAATACATATTTATTCTGAGATCTTGCTACTTCCCAGTTGTCAATACCATCCTTAATTAATTTAATTCGGGTTTATTTATCATTATTATTATCTCTACCTTTAAACTAGGGCTGGGCGATATGACAATATGGGACCGTCTTATGATCTCCAGAGCTGACGATCTGTCATTTTTGTGGGATCGTTTTATCACGGTTCTAAGCACTTCTGCACAGTTGACTCTTTGCACCGTCAGTGACGTAAACCCAAGCCGTGCACTTACTGCTACGCAATGTCAGACGCTAATACGAGCGTTAGCTGCTCCTCTACAGTGCGCATACACACCAGGCTCCTCAATCTGGAGCTTTTAAACCAGCGTTCTGTCTCTATTTCAGCTGTATTTATGTCAGTGTCTTTCCCCGTAACGCCGCTGCTCTGAGTAGATCGCAGCGTGTGTTTATTTATTTACCTGGCGACACATGTGCGAAGAAGCGAGTGTGTCCTTCGTCCTTACAGTTCTGTCAGGCGCCGCATCCTTCTCATTTGTTTAATTTAAATCCTGGGCCTTGTTCACAAATGCGCTGTTTATCCATGTCTTTGAAAATATAAGACTTGTCCAACTTGGTGAATTACTTGGTCAAGTAATAACTTATGGTAACTATCTGCTTCCGGTTAGCCTTTTACACAATAAAAGACACAGTATGTTATCGCTTTAGTAAGACTCTTATTGTGAAAGGGTCAGACAGCAACAGAGCGCTGTATCACAGCAGCTCGACGTCATGAGAGAGACGTCTCAGAAAAGATGCCAAACAGCAACAGACACGAACAACAAGCCTTTACCAAACTTAGTGTTACTATTTTACCTTTATTGTCTGGAGTTTTATTGTGTTTTTAATGTATAGAGTTAGTTTGCTGTAGTTCTAAGTCTAGTCTAAATTCTAAATCTATTTTGCTGTGTTGATTAACACAAAGTTGAATAAATTAGTATATTAATTCAATCTTTTCTTCTTCAGTGTGTAATTTAAGTTATTTTAGTTACTATTAAAAAATCGTGATAAAATCAAAATCGGGAGTTTATAATTCAAAAATTGTGATATTCTATTTTTGTCATATCGCCCACCCCTACCTGAAACCTTGGACAGAATATTTCACTAAAGAGATACATGTCTAACAATAAAACTCCATGCATCAGAGGTCAGTAATATATCATATAGTTATGTAGTGATTATTTATCCACTGGAACACCCTTGTTGCAATTCAGGTCTAACCTTTGTACCTGCTTCCTGCTGTTCCAAATCCCTTGTCTGTTGTTTACTTTGTCTTCACCCAATTGCAATGCTCTCTCCCTCCTCACTTGCTATCTGAGAGCTATAGGAGGAGTGCAGCCACAGCATGTGTCAATCATGCCCAAACTGAAGAGTGGGTGGGGAGTCTGCACATCTGATTGAGGACCACTGCACTGAGATGCTATGGAGTAGATAGGAAAAGCGGGGTGTTTCTTGTGTTGAAAAATGCACAGATTGTAGACTTTTCGACTGGAGATTTTTTCCCGATTTTTCTTGGCCTTTGAAGACTTAATGGGTCATGGAAGTGTATTTGTTACTGTCTAGGCTGCTGGGGAAAGCTAATAATAATACAATAACACATGTTGCATAATTGAAAGTCCTTCCCTCAACATCACAATACCTGGCAGCACCTGGCTTGCAGTCAAAAACGGAATAAACCAGTGAATCCCCCAAAAAAAATACAAAGTAAAAGAAAGCGTATCTGTATTGTAGAAATAAAGAGTTGCCTTCACAAAATGAATTAAGTTTGGTGAAGATTGTCTTGCGAGTGAAGTTCAAACAACAGCAACACTTTGATGGACTAATTCATTAATCCTTCTTTGGACAGAAATTCAATTTGTTTTGAAACTCGAATTTCATGGCTTTCTGAATGTATTCGACCACAATGTGTATCTATCAAACAGATTTAGAACGCTGACGATTTTAGAAGAAGAAGAAGAAGAAGAAGAAGAAAAAGAAAAGAAAAAGAAAAAGAAGAAGAAGAAGAAGAAGAAGAAAAGAAAAAGAAAAGAAAAAAGAAAAAGAAAAAGAAGAAGAAGAAGAAAGAAGAAGAAGAAGAAGAAGAAGAAGAAGAAGAAGAAGAAGAAGAAGAAGCCAACTTACAGTCAGTGCAACCACATGCATTATATTGTACAATAATGATAATAATGGTTGCTCTAACTTCTATTTTGGAGCCTGTCTAGCAGCAACCTCGAAATGTCTTCTTCCAAAATATGTCTGCTCTTGGATCAGATGCTGACATGTTTCTTTTAAGTTTATTTACTCACAAAGTTGCTGAGTGCTTGTTTTGGGGCGGACTTCCTTTTGCACTTATTTACCTGCGAACTGTGTCGCCTGGGAGCAGCTCGGCAGTGTTAGGCGTCTGCTGGTGTGCAGCTGCCAGTGCAGGTGCCTCCTCATCACAGGAAAAACAAACAGTTTCACTGGTTTAGGTACAGTACCCTGGCAGTCATTGCTGAAGGGTTATGAATAGAAGTAGCCTCTTTGGCCGGCTCTTGAGTCCCTCTGTTGTAGTTTTCTCGGCCTAAAAGTCTGGTATTTTTACGGTTAAAAAACAATAGTATTAATATATTATTTTATTTTATATTATTTTATTTTATTTGAGCAGTTAGTCTGCTCAAAAGGAGTGAGAAACACAATATTTGGAAATAACAGCTTTTGCCAAAAAGAACTGCACTTTAATATTCCATCCTCCTAATGCCTTTAGGTCAAACTAAATAGATGGGGTGGCAGGAGGCTATTCTCAAACATATTCAGACAAAATTTAAGTTCGGAGTATGTAGTTGGAGATGTTCCGGGTTGGGCAGAAAGGCATTCTCTGGGAGTCAAACTTGGGACTTTTTTTTGCTGTGAATACTAACTCATTAAACCACCTAAATATTTAATTCTGAGGTCAAGTGTATTTGATCCATTGTAGTTTAGAACTCTTAAAACACACCAAGGCCATAACATATTTTTTTCCTTGACCTAGAATCCAAAAATATGTACAGCACTCTTAGTTAACAGAATGTTTGACACCCCACTTAAACTTTTGCACGCCACTGACATACACTGAAAAAGCCCATTGAACGAACTACTAAAATTCAACGCTGAATGTTTTTGTTGAACGCCTTCCAAAGAGCTGCCTCTCGGAGCGGAAACAAGCGCTCCGTCAGTGGCGCGTTGAATTAGTACACTCTGCAGTGCCAGGAGGCAGGAGAGGAGGGGCGGAGCTCTTATCACAGCGCAGCACCTGGACCGCAGACAGACGGGACGAGACAGAGATGTCCGTCAAACACTCTCACACGTGTATGAAGCTGACGGCAAGCATTCAGAGCGCGGACTGTATTGGTTTGCCATTCCTCTTCAGCTTTTAAAGGTCATTGTGTCTGTCCTGTCACTGGCTTTTCTCTCTCCATTCATCTTACTGTCACTCCTCCCATCGCCGACTTCCTCCTGTCTCGCGCTCCCCCCTTCACCCTGTAATTTCTGTCTTTATGTCTCACGCCATGTTACTTGACTCAATTCGTAGCCATAGCCTCATTCTCAGAGCCTTAGCATTATTTTTTCTCTCTGCCTGTCTGCGCAACAATGTCAAACTATTTATTCTGTGTCTGCTGAAGAACATTATCCCATCCACAGCGCGTGAGTTGATGAGAACAGCCAGAGCAAAATCACGTAGAAGTGAGTCTAGTAATGCTAATCAACATTATAATTCCCTAAGTGCTGCATAGTGCTGTAGAAATACCTAAAATACTTTGGTTTACTGTTTGCTTAGGTTAAGAACCTACACTACCAGACCAACAACAAAAAACAAGTTATGATCTGAAGTTGCTGCAGTTGGTCAGGTCTAGGTTCAGCAACACTCTGAGCCCAAAGCCCAAAGAATGAGATCAGCGGACAACCTGAACATCCCCAATTACCAGGATAATCCATCATTCCGCCATTCTTCTTCATCGGAATCACATCTGTGTTCAAGGATGAGTCATAATTTTCACACATGGATTGACCACCACAGACTCCAGATCATAACCTAACTGAGAATCTTTGGGATGAGCTGGAGAAGGCTTTGCGCTGTGGTCGCACTCTCCCATCATGAATACAAGATCATGGTGAAAAATGGATGCAGCCCTGGATGTACTTTCTTTTGCTCAGGTACTTTATAGTGACTTCCATATTGGCTGTCTTTGTGCTATTTTTTTAATGCAAAAAATATATAAACTGCACGGAAGTCTGATTTTGTTTTTGCTAAATTTGGAAATAAAAGCAAAACCATGCCATGTGGAAGCCATGAGTGGAAGCAGAGATACACGCTTTTGTGTCTATCGTCGAGGCTCGTTTGGAGTTGTTTGTCGAACGATAATCACTGCGATCTTTTTGACAAAGGCACTTCATTACCCTAAACTACATAATTACACAGTATTATCCATTCAGTGGTCCAGAATAATTACTGGCAAATGAATTGACCGTCAACAATTTTAAGCTTCAAAGCCGTTTCATTATGTTGTACGAGGTATTTTTCAGTATACCCTCACATCTCTTTGACTTTGTCTGCCTACATTATTGTCAGCCTCCACTCCCTTGTATTTTCTCCAGCTCATTGTTATTCTCCAATGAGATATTTTACACCTCGCAATCCGTACATTCTGCCTTCTTTAGCTCTATACTGGCGCTGTTCTTTCACTTTCAAGCTGGCACGCACAAAGGCCTTGGTGTATGAAAGATGCTATTATGAGCGCCGCGTTGTGCGTGCGCTAGAGTAGCAGGGTGGTAGGGGGCAGAGGGAGCAGGGAGGTTTTGAGGGGCATGTGAAAGTGCACCTCTGCTGGGGTTTTAATTGCACTGACAGTAACGGAACCCCAAGGTGCTCTGTCTCTCCCGCAGCAGGTGCCTGGTTTTAACCTTTAAGCTCTGCTTAAGATTAGCCGCGCAACATTAGTATTCTAATACCCCCATATTCCTTATCCGAGTCGCACACATAATCTCCACATTCTCTCATTTGGTTTTTAAGTGTTCATTTATTGATAAACAACTGCGAAGTGGTTACGTCATCATTGAGGAGTAGATGAAGGAGTAATATATTGGTTGTAGCCAGTTTGTGCTACACAAATAAATCCACATGGCTGATTTAGCGTCGTGATTACGGATGAGACAAGCTTCACGATGTGGTGATTAGCACTCTCTACTGAAAGCAATAGAATCCTTGGTTGGATTCCTCGTCTAGGTGAAGTCTTTCTGTGTTTGGGTGTGTTTCGCTCATCAAGCTAAAACATGTCCAAAAGGTAAAAGTCTGCTACTACTGACCAAACCTATGACTCAAAGATCTTGAGATGGGCCCCTGGGTGCTGCGCTTACCCTTTGCTAATGCAGTGTGCTCAGGCTCCCTAAAGTAATGGGTAAAACAGAGGATACACAAGGAAACAATAATGTACCTCTTTTTATTATACCTTACCAATTGACATTGGCTATGTTATTGACACAGCCAATTCTAATCTTTGAAGAAGAGAATTGTATGATTCTCTAAACATCTACACTGAGGAAATGTCCAGTTGAATCAATTTAGTGGGCTCAATGTATATTTCCTGGATGTTCCCTGGATCTTCAGTGTGTCACCACTTACTCTACAACCCAGTTGGGACTTAACGTTTGTACCCCTTTGAAGAAGAGAATGGGATGATTTTAGAAATGTAGGGCGTCTGTTTTGTCCAGTTGTTGTTGTTATTTTTTTGCGATTATGCTTTTGTACAGAACAAGTCAATTAAAATGTGAAAAAAATACTGTATGCATTAAATCCTTCATGAGGATGGAAGGTGGGAATCAATAATGCAGACCAGTGTTTTCTCAACCAGGAGTCCCCCTACTCCTGGCCGGGAAACACTGGCTTGAAAGAATAAAAGAATAAAGGGATACTTAAGACAAAAAGGTTGGCAACCACAGGTGTGAGCTATGTAAACAATTTGCAAGACTAGCTTATGCATTTCACATTTGGCCTCAATCTGCCCTCCTGGTTCTTTTTCTGCTGAACACATGCCACTTAGTCCCTTAAATAATTGATTAAATTCCACTTGACCTTTTTCCTATAACCTGCATGAATTAAATATGACGTGTCGTCACATTGCAGATGGCCATCATTTGAAAAAAGTCAATATAGCAGCCATTATCCAGGTCAATCTCAGGTTAAGTGGAAAATGTTGGTAATCTGGAATGTATTTTCAAACTGCCCAGTACAATGCCTCAATCTCTCTAGATTGCGAGCCTTTGCTGTTACTTTGCCAGGAAGCTGAATTTTCGCGGTATTTGTGAGTTTACAAACTCACGAGAATCCATCTTGAACCGCTCCCGCCTTCACCATTTGAAACAGAACCATAATGGGTTTTGGGTAAAAAAAACGACCCGAATTAACAATGCGGCGATAAAAAAAACAAGGCATGCTGCAACACATAACACAAACACACATCACTTTTTTCAAAACTAAACACTGAATGGATTTGCGGTGTTCTTGATGAAATCAGCAGTAAATTCTGCTCCAAACGTGCGACCTCTCCCTGAACGAATCAAGCCGGTGCGGTCCCAGTCAGTGTCAGTACAAATGTTATTGGCACCGTAATATCAATCTGGCTCTTGCCAGGTTACCTTTGCTGTGTTCCTCTTACTATATTGTAATTTATATTTAACTATGCCAAGTCCACGTCACTTTTAGGCTTTGTTCTTTTAGTCTTCATATTTGAAAATATTTTGATATGACTTTACAATAGCCATCTTAAACTTCAAAACAACAAAGACACTGGAGGCAAGGAGGGTGAAGTGTCTTACCCAAGGACACAACAACAATGTGCACCTTCAGGAGGCGGGATTCGAACCCCCAACCTTCCGATCATGACACGACCCGCTCTACCATCTGCACCACCGTCGCCCCAAACACCCCCTTGTTGACTGTGTATTTCCTGTCTGGGATATATTCTTGACTTGAAAGAATTTGCTCCCAGAGCAGCCGAAGTGGAGCTGCCGGATAGATGACTGACAGCTCACAGACCGCCTTGAGAACGATAAAGCTCCTCTCCTCCACATCTTCACCTGTGGCGTGATGGCGTGTCAGCTAACTGCCGGTGCACTTCTCTGCGGACAAGGCCCTGATATGACATGTATTGTTGCGGCAAGCCCCGGTGGCCAACCTCTTATCCCTCTACTCACGCTCCCTGCTGCAGCCTCTTCCAGCCTACTGTTTGTCAGCCTTTGTTGACATGTTTACACTTTTTTTGGGGGCCAAGTTGTAGTTTACCGTCGCTGGAGCCTTGAGTCTTGTGTTTGCTCAGATAAATCTATAGCGCATGTTTGCCTTCGAGTTTGCTCATTCCGCTGTGCAGTGCGCTCCAGACTATGGGACTGTTACTTAAGCCCAAATGGGACGGTTCAGTCAATAAGTAGCCTTGCCAAACGAACTCACACACGTACAGAAAGACAGAGTTTTTCTAAAGTGATTAGCCTCCAGTGGCCATCGCCTCACTTAGGATGGATTAGGTGCTTTTGGAAGTCATCCATTTATAATAAACGATGGGCCGAAATCTTAAATTTTTATCCGTTCGCCCAAATGAGCCGCAGAGAGCTTTATAGCACTGTTGACTAAGCACTTCTCCGAGACACATAGCCTATATTATCCTAATATTCTCCCAAGTGTTACTATAAAAATATGCTCTCTGTCTATGTAGTATCAATAAAGCCACCCAGAAAGTAAAGTGTGACGATAGCAGTTCACAGGACTGAAACCCAAGCATTTATTTAGCGCATTCAGACCTGGCACGAAAGTCCTGACAGAGTGATTAGGCATGGGCTGCACACTGCTGGCTGAGCTCTAGCGTTCCTCTGAATGAAAGTCATCCAGAGGTTCAATGCAAAGAGATGTAACACATTAAGGCAGTGCTAAATTTGGTGTATTGGGCAAAAGATAATTTTAGCTTAACCAAATATGAGGTCCAAGAGGTCAGGTTTATGGCAAGCTATCGAATGTTTTATTATATTGCCAAGATGTGATATTGATACAGCTAAAATTGATACATTTTGGAGTTAGTTTAGGTTACTTTCCTCTCCATATCATTTTTTTCACATCACTGAAAATGTGTCTCAGTGCGCCCCAAATTTGCTTTCACGTCTGCTTGTCTCTTTTCCTAAAGCTCCCCCAAAAGCAGACAAAATGAGATCAAACATATTAATAATTGAGGGCTTAAGTAGACGCGGGTTCCAGGACTGTCCTTAATTTGCGGATGTGATGGGATGTGATGGTGAATGCGCTCTTGTGTGCATTCTGTGCCTCTCTGCTCAGTGCTCACAGTAATCTGCTGTTAGATGGTTCTAATCTGGGACCTGGGCCCAGAGGAGTAGCTCGGAGCGACTCCAGCTCAGAGCCAACAACCCACCACTATTGTCTGTGTCTTTGTTTACTCGGAAATATGTCGCCCTAATCCCATGTGTGGTGGGAGAGAGAGGGAGAGAGGGGGCGGCCATGCTCCATGTGTGAGGGTATTTTTCCTTTTTTTTTTTTTTTGAAAGACTTCCCAAAACATCAAGCGGTCCATGTTGCATTAACAGTGTCCTTCTTTCTTTTCAAACGGTCCAGCAGCTTGTATGTTGGCAAGCACTGTTAAACATAAATTTAGCTTATTGTTACACTTTTTGCAGTTTGTCCTTTTTCTCAAGTGAAAAAAAAGGTGGTCTTTTTCACTTTTTGAAACTTATTTGAGTTACCTGCCACCTTTTCTACTTATCAGAACTTTGCGAGACTTCAAAATTGTGAAACTGAAAGTAAAATTGCAAATCCTAAGAAAATGTGCAGCAGAGTATTATCTTTACATACCATCTGTAATCAAATCAACATTGTTATTGTCAACAGTTTATGTAATATTCCTACTGTACTAACCTGCAGATGCATTATTTCATCCGTGACCCCACAATACTCTATTGTAACCCCTGCTGTATAATTCCTTTTGGGGACAGAGTACCAGATGCAGGCTATATATATATTTGCCGTATGTGGGCCTGAAATCTAGTGGCTGTGTGCTTTGCAATGCCACACACACACACACACACACACACACACACACACACACACACACACACACACACACTCGTGTCAGGAGCAGAAGGTAAACTCGGGGCGTTCACCTCGCTCATGCATAATGAACAGCCAGTGCATATGTGGACATGAGCCTGTAGATTCAGTGCCGTCCGGACCACGCTCCCCGGGCCCTTAACATGTTTACTCCATGACTGGATGCTAGGTCAAAGGAGCGTCACAGTTTTGCCCCCATTTTCCGCCAACTTTCATCATAATTACACAATAGTCATTTTGCAGTGGTCTTATATAACCGGGGCCAGCTGCTAACAGCCTGAATGTCCATGGATGAGTGTGAACGCTTTATGTGCAGCTGCAAGTGCATCTCGAAGTCTCACTCACTCAGTGGTTTCCGAATGGTCTGCACAAGGGCAATCCTCATCATTACCGTATATTAATACTGTAGTGTTGTCCAGACCTAATGATTGCTGCATTCTTAGCCTCCTAACCATTGCCTGGGTGAATAATGTGGCTGTAAAAATGTGTCCCATCATGCATGAGTGTAGTTTAATCTTCTGCAACTAAGGTTTTCTAGTAAAGCTAAAGTAAACGTTTGTTCCATTCGCTTATATTGCAAACTCTTTTTAACACAAATATGTATTTATTTTCAACCAAAATTGTCTGCCACTTGAGTCTGAAATAATTGCTCTTTTGTTTAGAGGAAAAATACTCTATCGGACTTATAAGTTAATTATCCTTGACTCTGGAGCCCCACTGAGATGAAGGATACGTTTTAGCGGAGTGCCCTGAGCCCAGTGGGAGGTAGACAATTACTTGGCTTCACATAAAAACACTGAGCGTTACAAGACAAGAAGTGTTGGAATATCCAACCCTAAACTTTTAACAAAGGTATAGAAAATTGATCGACATCACATCTGTTTCCACCAGGAGAAACATTTGGCTTCTAACCTTCTAACGCGCCTCTCGTATGTGCTTTCAAATGTGCAGCGAGCGTATATTGTAAAGCCTTCAAAACTCGCAGCTCTCCATCTGTCTGCCTTTGTGGTAAAAATCAAGTGCACCTGTTTACGCCAGGATTTGTGAACCCACACATTCCGATCTGCCACATTGCAAAAACTAAACACGTAGGCGCCGTCACTCCAGAACCAGCGACACAAGTGTTCCAGCTATACTGTGATTTTTCAGAACAAAACTTTACCTTTTAAACAATAACGATCTACATAAAAATCGTTGCAATATCAAAGCCGTGTCCGTGGCAGATAGGGCTGAAGTATCTGCCATGTATTAACCTGTAAAAGGCTCAAAATCATAAACTTAGTAAGCAGGTTGTCACAATCTCTACATAATGATATTACATGTGATTTAGTGAGATGCCAGTCATGTTTTAAAATAGAATAATGACTCACACTACGCTTGTTTTTTGGCTGAGAATGCTGGACCCATTCCTTGGACCACCCTTTAGGTCTTTATATCCAAATGTGTTTGTATAAACGTAATAGATTTGAACTCTCGCTTACCGACAAGGCTTCCCATGTCTTAAGCAAAAACATCTGCTAAACAAAAGCCTGAAACAACAATGTGTTTCCTTTTACTTTCATTTCCGAGGCACATCTGCTGCTACACTCACGCAGTCTCTCAGAATCCAGACATCTGTCTCCAGGTTATACTTTCCCACAGAGAACATGCCTTTTGGGGGACTGTCATTTCTTAAGAGCCAAGCTATTCCTTTCATCCAATTAAAACTCGAGTCAAGGCTTGTTTCCTATGATAAGATACAATGAACACATTATGCAGTTTCCGGCACTACACACTGCCCTGTACAAAACATAGCAATGGATTTAACAGGACTTTTATTGCTGCCATGTTTTATGTGTGTGTCTCTTGCCACAAAATAGTTTTGCATGTAAGTGGCCAGTGTAATAGATGCCCTTCTAAGCCCGTCATAAAACAGTCAAGGCTGGGATCATCCATTTTGATTATGATTCAATTATGGAGCTTATACTGGCCAAGGTAAGTGACCAAGACATTCAAAAAGTATTATGGAATTAGAATTTACTTTGGTAATTCACCTGAAGTGTGAGATGGTTTAAGCATCACAATCCATGTGGTTGCAATTTGCAGAGTCTTCAAATGTCGAAGTCTAAAACCATTATACAAAACATTTCATTCAATAAATAGAATACAATACAATACTAAATAAAGTAAACATTTATTTTATTACAGATGTGAAAAAGTACCTTTTGCCCATGTCTAGCTGATCATTAGGATCATGTTTGGTTTAGCTGCTATGTTTGTTCACAGTTAGACGTTAGTTTTACTGATCTTCCTCAGCAACATATAACCCAGATTCTGCAGCATACTATAGCTATGTACTTTTGGACTTTACCACTGGACTTAATCTTAAAATTGAAACAGGTGGTCAGTTACCTACTCTCCTTACAGTCATTTATTTATTATTATTATTTTTTAATATATAGTCCTCTTTTCGGTTTGCTGTGAGACACCTCTTCTTTATCAGTTCTTTCCATACATTTTGTCTTTGTCTTTCCCCTTTCTGACCCCCCCACGAGCTTCCTTGTTGTTGAGTGTAAATCCACTTTGATATCATCTCATACTCCTCAAGGAGACCCCATGTCTAGAGTTATGGTGAATTCAGCTGTGATTTAGTCTCTGTCGGAGGCATGCATGTGGCTTGTGACCTTGATAGTGATCTTAGTATAGGGGATGTTGTGTTGCTGTCTGTGTGTGCAGTATCGCATTTTTGTGTGAGAGCACAGGGAGCAAATAAAATCGTATCCCTCATCTTCTGACACGTATTACACCATCAGTTGTAATAAAATACAGCCTTGTGTTGGGACCGGAAAGAGAAAGGGCTTTCAGAAGTGAGCAGAAATAATGTCACAAGGGAGACTGCTTTGTAATGGTATTTTTTCTCACAGATCAAGGCTTTTCGGGATCAGGAGGCCAAGAATGCACTCATCTTACTGAAAGCGGCTTTTTGCTTTATTTAATAGTGCCTTTATACGCTTTCCATATCAACAACATTGTTGACAAGGCGTTTGTAAATTACGATTTTATTACAATTTATATTTTGCAATATGTTTGAGATGCAGTGAAACAAAGCTGACTATAGTGGATGATTTGTGCATCCATTGATTCTTTGCACTTTGCCTTATACTATTTTGTTACATAAAAAAAAGTATTTTACAGTAGACCCTAGAATGCTATACTTATTCACCAACACAGAAAACATTAACATTTGTGTAAAGATGGTCTCTAAAATGCAATACATTTTTCTTTGTTGGAATGACATCTATTATACTTTGCAAGAGCTTCCTGTGTCTACAGTATTTCACAGCCTTTGTTGCATAAGCGTGGTGGTGGCTTTGTATTTCACTTAAAGCGTTGAATTATTACAGCCAAATCGTGGTGGAAACAAAAGACAACCTCAAAATCATGAGGTTGTAGACAGTTGGCTGCCATAATCAGTGTTACACTCACAGACTTGATTTCAATAGAGTGAAAGGAAAAAGCTATTTAGAGCCACGCTTTGAAACCAGGCCCTGCTGCTCCCTTCTTCTTCCACAGAGTCCATTTTGTCCACCCCAGAACTGTGTTGAAGTGCCCATAAACCAGGCATTGCTCCTGAGAAACGTAAAGGAAAATCAATCGTAATGCAGTAGAAGCTCCGCGGTCCGACGTAAATAAAGTTTTAAGTGCGTCGCATTGACATTGGCCAATAGTGTGTTGGCAGCCTTAAGTATAGGGAAAACAGCTGCGGAGTGTAATTGTTGAAAGGAAGAGGCAACAAGCTGGTAAATATGATCTTGTTAGTTAATGAGACAGCTTCGTCGAGTGAACTGTCATGTAGTAGGAGATGAATTGGCGTAATAAAAGCATATGTTGATGAATAAGGAGTAGACTGTGGTATAGTCTGTCTGCCCGCGTTAGCGAGGAACGAAAGCCAGACAGATTGGGAAAAGGAAACGCTGTGTTGATATACACAGATCTGACAGAAGCGGCTTAGGGACGCAGGCCTGCCTGTCAACTGACAACACGCACACCGCCCAACTGATGCATTATGGGAAGGCAATCTTTACTTGTAATGTTGTTCAGGAAATAGATGCAGGCCCTTTAAAGTGGCAGAGTGGAGTGTTTCAGAGGCAGAACCTGGCTTATGGGGGTTGATAGGATATGAAAGCCCTGATTAAGATGATACGAAATGTATTGGTGTCCCTCTATGTCTAAAAAAGTGTCTGTGGTTGCTGTACGCTGCTTTCTCCTGCTGTGAGTTGTAGATGCATGTCAAAAAAGTCGGTGGTACTTTTGCATATGAACAAAAGGGGAGTGCATCCGTCTGCCACGGGGGCAGAGAACGGAGCAGCTCCTCTTGCATGTACTTGCCTTTTCAAGGAATTTCAACTGTCAATGTGCCTCAGATTTTTGTGTGTAGCTAATACCCTTTTTAGGGTTGAGACACTGTCACAGGTTTGGTGTTTGTGGATCATTCTGGAGAGTTTATAGAGACCATGTGTGTATACGATAAGTCTATACTCATTCAGATCAAACCCAATAGATACATTGACCTTATATGGTCATGTTTGAAGCAGTTGAGGGGGAAAACAAAGAGGAGAAAAATCTAAACTCTATAGCCTAATTACTCCAAAATTACTCCAAAACTACTTTAACAAATGCTGAATTATGAGTTTTCTACCCAATAAAGATACAAAGACATGGAGAAGAGCAATGTGGTTCAACAGGCCATAATTACATAAATAACAGAGAATCCTAACATGATGCTTCATGTTAGCATCATGCTACATGCTAATGCTAGCGTCTACTGAACAATCTGCTGTGAGAAAACATCCATATGGACCCGATTTAGACTTGACTTTATTTGTGTGTGATAAATAAGTTTATATTCCGCCAGATTGTGTTTCCCAAAACATACTTCCTTCCCCCTCGGCGAGGCCACACCCCCTTGTATGACGCGATCAGAATCAGAATAGCTTTTATTGTCATTGTTTGAGAACAGGTTCACAAACTAGGAATTTTTCTCCGTGAAGACGTGCAACATTAAACATAAAACATATAACACAGAATTTAGATAAAAATAAGCTATAAAACTTTAAACTATAAGGCTATGGGGCATGCATAGTGTAGGTGTATAAAGTAGGTGTAGGTGTATAAAGTAATAAAGTGACAGCAGCGGATCTAAGTGTGGACATACCACATAGTAGTTGGTAGTAGAACAGATTCATGAGTCTGTAACTGAGTTATTATTAGGCCCGAGGGGCTGGCGAAGGGGCTCTTGTAATTGTATAAAGTGCGCGGAGCGTAGCGGAGCACACTCCCCCAAAGTGCGCAGAGCGCACAAAACGAGCGCAAAGCGCTCGCCTCCTCTCAAACATGCACTAACACACTCCTCTCGTCACATGTATCAGAAAATGAACATTGTAATTGGACAGTGCGCGGAGCGCACTCCCCCAAATGCGAACAAAACACACAAAACGAGCGCGAAGCGCTCGCCCCCTCTCAAACATGCACTAACGCACTCTTCTTGTCGTGCACGTCCCGTGCACATAAATATATAATGCAAAAATCAACATTGTAATTGTACAGAGCCCATAAAAGTCAATGGGCGACTGAGAGCCGGTTTTTATGGCAAAGCCGCAAACTGTATGAAGTATTTAGAGATTGTTCGCAAACAAAAAATGGCTCCCATTCGCACATATGAAGCCCGATTTCGCTCATTTTGTAATCAGTTGTTGTCCAGTCCTAAACACTTTCATTTGGCAAATTATTGGCCGCCCCATAGGAATTATATGGAGAGTACAAATTTTAGTTTTACGAAAATTAAAATAATTTGGCACAAATTTCTATTTGGTCGTTCCGATCAGAAAAGTCAATTACACCCTTGCCATATTTTTCACGGTGTTGCTGTAGCGATGACCAGAACGTCCCATTTTATTCTGATGGAAAAATGTTAAACTCCATAAGAAGCGAGAAGTGAGGAACCAAAGGTTATCCAAAGTACTTGGATAACCTTTGTGGATGTTCTGCGGCGCAGCCGCAGCACTAATTAAAATGTAAAAATATGCTTCAGTTTACAGATATAGTGTGATACAAATTCATACAAATTTTTCTCTGTATAATGTCAAAATTGAGCACGTTAGCGCATTCCAAAAATCCTAAAACTAAGACCCTTGGGAAAAAAGTTAAAAACAAACATAAAGGCAGTAGCAATACCATAATTTTAGATTGAGGGAGACAAAAGGGCGCGAAGCGCCCCCTTGCTTTAGGCAGGGCGGCGACGAGGGCTGATAATCGCCGCTTTGCGGCTATATTTAGGTTTGTTATCGTTCATCAGTCTGATGGCACTGGGGGAAAAAACTGTTCAAATGACAGGATTTATGGGTCTGGATAGACCATAGCCCCCTGCCTGAGGGGTGAATAGTCCGTTTCCAGGGTGAGAAGGGTCAGCTTGATCCGACCCACCAACACAGTCTCACTCCGAAAGCGTCATAAATTGACGAACGGTCACTCGCCTTATGCGTAATATAGAACGCAAAAGGTATCCGTTTGCGTCTCCAGTAACGCAATGGGTGTGTAATGCATTTGAATGGGAGTCCAGGCGCGGCTCATTTGACGATATCGGACAGCTCATAGTATAGAACACGTAGTACAAATTCAGCTCGGTTTAGCCAACTATAAAACAATCAAAAATGCAAAAATGACTCGCTGTGTATTTGCAATTACAATATGCTAAAGAAACATGCAACATCACAGTCAACACTCGCTTGAATCCCTCGCAAGACAGGCAAAAGCGCATTCAGCACGCATACACAAGCGCAGAACTACAGTATTCATATTTGCGTGAATCTGAGGCCAAACTGTTGTTCATCAAAGCCAAAAAATATGGATCCAGGACAAACCAAGCCGGACCCAACCCAATCACAAAAACTCTTCAGGAACTTTTACAATATGGCATTGCATTACAGCAGTACGTAGTTTAAAGCCTTTTCCCTACCTTCTGCTGTCTTCGTGGGACGAGTTCTCCAGTATTTAGTCCCACAAGTGGCGTGTCATGGTCCGGTTTTAATCCATGGCTTGCCGGGTCTTTGCTGGGCTTGTACCCAGCCAAGGTGCGCTCTCTTCGGGTTAGCTTTGAGCTGCGGCCCGCTGGAGTCCCATGGAGGATCGTAACGCCGATTTACACTTCCTCTGCAAAAGTCCTTTGGGTGAAAGTGATGCCAAGCGTCCACGATGATATAAATGTCCTTATGTTTGCCTCGGTCAGCCATTTAAGGTAAAAGATAAGCATTTATTGATCATATGTTTCATTAGGCGCCAAGACACAAAAACACGATCAGCTGTTCTGATTGACACCCGCGTCAACCAATGACACGTGTTCATTTTTGCATTTTTGATTGTTTTATAGTTGGCTAAACCGAGCTGAATTTGTACTACGTGTTCTATACTATGAGCTGTCCGATATCGTCAAATGAGCCGCGACTGGACTCCCATTCAAATGCATTACACACCCATTGCGTTACTGGAGACGCAAACGGGTACCTTTTGCGTTCTATATTACGCATAAGGCGAGTGACCGTTCGTCAATTTATGACGCTTTCGGAGTGAGACTGTGTTGGACCCACACCCTCTGTGTCCTGGAGATGAACAGGACCTGGAGAGATGGGCTTATACCAAGTCCAGAAGTTATCTAAGGTGTTTTGTTGGTATAGGCCTATTTTTTTTGTATTTCTCTATTTATTATTTATGTTTTGTTTTAAACCTGACCTTGTCATCCTTACTTTGAGAACGGCCCTGTGGAGGCTCCCATCAGGTGTTCCTCTCTCGCTCCTGTCACTCCGTCACTTACTGTACCACTGCCTCCAACTCATTCTGCGCCTGATGTCCTTTTGTTGCTCCGTCTGGCTGCAGAACCTCCCTTTGAAGTGGATTATCTTTGTGCAGGCTTGGCTCAGGCGTGGGACACAGAGACGAGAGAGAGAATTCTATTAAGTTATAAAAGTTTGCGGGAAAGTTTAGGTGATGAATAATTTCTACAAGTACAATTTCGTGCTCATGTGTGGCAGTCTGAGATGTCACAGTGGGTTCAAAGGAGGTAGTTTAGTCTCTTCAAAAGGCAATGTATAGCGATAAATACAGTATATGTGGGTAATTTTAAATGGCCCATCATGCAAAATTCATTTTTTAAAGATTTTATCCATGTTATAATGTCCTTCAAAAACATACGTGTTGTTCTGATTCATTTTGGTGCTTGCGAAATCGTCTTGCTCTCCCAAACTGTGTTATACATTTCTCAGTGTCACATGCAGTGGTATAATTTAGAATCTTTTGCAATTTTAGTTTTTTAGTTTTTGTTTGTTTTTTACAGCATAGTAACTTGTGGTCTTATTTACGTATTCTTTCAAAATTGACTTCAAGAGTGTTAAAATAGGTATCTCCTTTCTGAGATTTACTTTTATGTCAAATACAGTATGTTCTTAAAGTTACGTTAGAGAGGTAGAGACAAAGTAAGAGCTGAGAAAATTTTTACACTCTCCCAGACAGAATTATTTGAGACCAAGAATAGTAACGAGAAAAAATAATGTGAGAGATGTTTGGCAGCCTTCCCCCTGTACCATTCCATACATATAACACACAACAACAGTGCGCAGCGAAGATTGTTCAAGCCGTATTGTAACCAGAATAAAGTCGGTTTCATACATTCACAAGGACTGTGTTTCTTGTGTGAACACCAAAGGCGGCGTGGTGGGATTATTATCATTACAATAGAGCACATATATACACTTGTGCACATAGATAAAGCCTATGGCACAGACCGACATATTTGCTGGCTGTATCTGGCAACGCACGGAGCACGAGGAAGCACAAAGAGGATTGCTTCCTTTTCTCTGTGTGCACGAAAAGAAATGAAAGTTTATAGGAACTGTCGAGGCCATGGTTGTTGCCAAATATGTGCAGAAGACACAAATGCTAATGAAATGTGTTAATAAATTGGGGACTGTCTCGTCAAGGTGATAAACAGAACAAAGCATGGTTGAATGGATTAGCGTACAGAAGGGAAAATGAAATAAAGAGATTAAGAATAGGAAAGCCTTAGAAGTGTGCACGAAAACAAAAACAGGACAGTAAGCAAAGAAAGGCTTGGGACGCGAGAGAAGCGAGAAAAGACAGGTTGGGATGCCGTGCAGGTATGATATCGCAAACACCAAAGTGGTGGAGGGAAAATGAGATTTTAAATGGGAAATGAGTCAAAAGGAAACCTAGCCATGTTGGATTAAGTGAAACAGCAGGAAGAAGGCAGGAACAGACTACACCTGGGGGAAAGAAAAGCTTGGATGAAAAGTGACGGTCACAGACTCCATGGTGTTCCAATTCTTAAAAATCATTTCAATAAAATAAAAAAATAAATAAAAAAACACTACCGTATTTTCCAGACTATAAGTCGCACTTTTTTCAGAGTTTGGTCGGGGGTGCGACTTATATACTCAGGTGCGACTTATACATCAAAAAATATAATTTCACGTTTGTTATTTTTACACTGACAGCTGCTAGAGGGCGCTCTCGGCTTGTGTACCAGTATCTGCTACTCATGTACCACTGAAGATTTAAGAAACGGTTGCCGAGCAGCAGAAAGAAAGTTTGGAATGAGCGAGATACTTGTGAGTGACTGGTGAAAAGCGGAGGTTATTCTTACTGAACTGAAGAAAACCAAAAAAGCTAGATGTGGCAGCTAGAGGATCGAGTTTGCAGATTTCAAACTTGAACAACGTGATGCCAGGAGAGGCATGTAAACGGTGCAGTTACGCTTCCATGTCCACGTAGTTGCCAAGGCTTGTGCGACTTATACTCCAGAGCGACTTAAGTCTGGAAAATAGGGTACATTCAGGGTTGCACCAAGAAGGGCATTCAGTCAAATCGATATGCAAATCCCTGCAGTCTACAGAAAAGAAAACATATTTTATGTCGTAATTTGTACTTTTAATATTAGAAAATGTGTGTGCATCGTAACGGCATAACTGTAGAGGTTCTGGTTATGGTTTGGCACCCACTGTCCTCCAGACATGTAACAGACAGGTGAATTACCGATTGTAAATTGCCCTTTGGTGTGAATGTGACTGCTATTGGCTGTCTGTCTAAATGTCAGCCCTGTGATTAACTGAGAGCTCCCTAAGGTGAACCGTGCTTCATGTCTAGGGCAGAAGGAACACGCTCCGGTTGTATTTTTCAACAAGGAAAAGTAATGATAGGTTAGAAATATCCATCTTTCGAATAACAAATAGATTTATACATTTCATACACACCCTTGCAGGTGACTACAACAAATCATCTGCCTCCTAGAATACAGTGATTTGCTTTGCAGTTTTGTTAAGCCAGATACATTCCTGGATGACCCTCCTCCTCCTGCATGACCAAGAAAAGGTCACATTGTCTTGTGGTCTCCTGCAGTTGTCTTAAATTCACCTTCCATCTGGTAGTTACTTCTTTCTTGAAACTTGAAAAAGCTCTTGCAAAATGTTTACTTTCAGAAGTGCTTTCCCCCCGTTTTCTTTTTGTCTCACTCCACCAAAACAAACCGTGGGAGGCGGAACCATACTGCGCAGATCGATTTTCAAAGCCGTATTCATATATGGTAGACCTAAAATCAGCAAGAATTTGGGCCTTTGAATATCCTCAGACCAATTTCAAATGTAGACAAAGTTATTTGTTGTGTTGTCGACTGATATTAACTGTGTGTTTTCTCTCTCTCTTTCCCTATCCCTCCCCTGGTCTCTCCATCGCCACGCTGTGTGCTCCTCCGCTCTGCAGGGCGTGGTTTCAGTCAGGCATCAACTTCCTCGCGGTGAAGCCGAGTAACCTGGTGGCCTGGGAGATCAAGCAGGAAATGACACCAGGAAGCAGCTCTTTAGCAGTGATTTGTCAGAGAAAAGTCTCCTCCACCACAGAAAGGTAGGATCAGTTGTTTCTCTTTCATGTAGCTTTAGTTGACTTTGAATAAAGGTAAATGCAATGATATCCTAAATTACTTTTTCTTACGTTGTATTTTTTTCATGAGCGGTTCTTTGCATCCAATTTGGTACATTTTACCCATGAACCAAAAAAATGGTTACGCATCTCAAAAATCCGACAGACCTTCCCCTCCCATTTAACTCATAAAAACACTTGAGAGAGTCTGAATTTCTCCCCTTACACTCTCTCCTTCCTGATGCGATATGTGTGAGAGGTTTGTGCAGATAGGGCGACGCATACAGGCACATACAGCACATACAGATCAAGGCACAGGGAACAATTTCTTTGCTTCTGAAGTTTCTGATGACTTTTTTTCCGATGAAAATCTGCCTCATTTTCACCGAGAAAGATCAAAGATATGAAATGAAAAAAGATGGGATTCAACAAAGAATTTAATGCGAAGCAGAAGATCAAGTCATTGAATTTTCTTTCTCCGTTGTTGCAAATGTTAGAAATGCAACATAAAGAAGCTCAGATGTCCTCTTGCCAATTTAAACCTGTGTTAGATGTTAAAGATGTTAAAGGGAGAGTGTGCTACTGTGTTCACCTTAGAAAACATCCAAACCATTTGAAATGTATCCATAGAGCACTTAAAAAAGCAACGCTGTCAACCAAAGTGCTGAAAAGTATGAGGGTGAGTAAGCACAGAGGTTATAATTGTAGCAAGTGAGAAGTGGAAAACATGGGTGTTTGGTCTTATGCTCAGTTGCACTGAATGACCTTTCTAAGCCACGCATTTGACACTGCTGCTTCAGGTACTTCTCTGGGAGTCAATAGCCGCCAGAAATCGTGTGTGACCTGATAAAACATCGCCATCGGGGCCTCACCAGGAGAATCTTGGATAAAGCCCTTGTCTCACTTCTGTTAATCCACAAAATGCTTGTCACGTCGGAAATGAATGCACCATAATGTTGCAGACAAAGTCACAAGACGATGACCAACATTCCTTTATACAATGGACTTATTAAAAATGTACACTGTGTAGCTTAACGCTTAAAAGCTCTACTCTTCCTTTTATCTCTGTAACCTTGACCCAGTCCAAACTTTTTTCCCTCTTAAGAACTTTTTTGGTTGACTGAGACAATTGCTAATGAGTTGTATAAAAGTTTTATGGCCAGACCCAACTTCAATTAGTAGCACTTAGCTCGCTGTTAGCCACCTCTCCGCTTGACTAATGGCGGCATCAATCACACATCCAATCCAGATGTAATTTAATGTATTTAAAGAGCTGAAGTTGGACTTAAGATCGTGTTTGGTGAAATATGGATGTGTGAAAGACAGTAAGTTTAATGAATGCAAGCAAGCACCGTTGTTTTTTTATGTAGCACTTCCACAGATGAGAGAAGACTGAAATTGCTTCGCAAAGTAACAGTAAAGCACAAGAATACAAAGATACAATCACCAAAGTTATCAGTTAAAATGATCATGATGGTCATACCTTTAATCTACTGTTATAACGCTTGGATAACTTCTGGTACCTCAATAGAGTCAAGTTAATATAGAGAATGCCTGTTTAAATTATTTGCTATGAAAACTGAAGCAGTAATAATGACTGTAAACTGACTTCAGATCTAAAGAATATTGCACGTTGATTTCTAGAGGAGAAGAGGCAGAGTGCTCCCTGGATCACCGCAGTAGCAGAGGGCAAACTAGTGAACAAGTGCTCTTCAGACTCATGAGCCAGGTTACATTTGAGGAGAATGAGAGGGAGCCGAGGCACTCTGAATTTGCAAATTAGATTTTTTATTTTATTTTACTTACAGCGTCACCAACATTCGGCAAAATGGGTTGGTAACAAAATTATTTCTATTTTGCAAATTACCTTGGCTCTCTCTCATTCTCCTCAATATCACACTTTGAGCTTGTGAATATTTTTTAGAACATGCACGTTTCTCTTTGCTTAATGTTTTTTTTTTTTCTGGGACCAGTTCTATTTTAGTGCAATAGAACATTTCAACTCCTTTTGATTTATTTATTTTAATAAATACAATAAATAATAATTTGTAGTATCTGTCAAGTGACGACAGTAAGAATTATTATTATTATTATTTTTTATTTTTTATTTTATTTTTTTAATAATAAGTACCTTCGGGCTTCTGCATGCATTATTTCTTCTGCTTTGGGGTATGCAACCTTTTTGTGCGCCTGGCTAATAGTACAGTACTATTTGAGACAACCTCATAATCAATACGACAATGCACAGTTGACATTTGTTAAAGCCTGTCCACAAGGTATTATGCTTATTAATACACACACTCTGTAGCAGCTTAAAAGTACGATTAGGACATTGTTTTGATGTCTTAAATTTTACATATACTCACTATGTATCTTAGCAATACAGCAAAAGATGGATTTTGGGATGCGCCGCCCGCTGTGGCCTCAAGGCAGAGAAGTTATTTTACAAGCCAGTATCATCCATCAAAACCATGATGTTTGAGGTAGCCCTGTGCAATAGAATGGAGGTGATCCTAAACCGTTTTCCTTCTTTTCTTTCAAGCTTTTTTCTTCTTATCTATGTGGCTTTATTGTGTTTTTCCCCCATCTTGCCCTGAAGGAAGAACACATCAAATTGACACCAAGGTAAATATAGAAATAGCTGCTTTTGCCAATCAGATTATAGTATGGTTTCACATGCAAACCCTTCAAAGTGACACTAAGCAGAGGGGTCCCTGAAAGCGGAGATTACGGCCACATAAATGCATGCATGTGATGATGATGTTGTATTGTATGCAGGAGGCGCACACCAGCAGGAGAGTTACTGTATAGTCAGATAGTGAGAACAGGAGCGTATCCACTAATGATTGTAAAATATATAAAAGAATATAGGGGAAGAAGCAGTGGCACATATGCAGTGGAACAGTTGTATGCAAAGATGTACAAGGCTCAGAATCTGAATAGCGCTCGTGTGGGAGGGAGGGCTAATTGAACGAGCTCATCTGTATTAATCGGTAATGAGCTATCACTGGAAGAGATGTGAAGAAGTGACTGCGCTTTTATGAATGAAAGAGTGGGAGGCATTATCAGCGATGGCAATTAATCCTGTCAGTTGATTGATGCACCTTTTGTAAGTCTGTTATGATATGATTGAACAAGATGTAATTGAGAAAGTGGATAAAATCTTGTATTTTTTTAGTCGGCTTTAGTATAAATATTGATTTATGTGTAGTAATGTGACTGTGTAACATTATGCAATGAACTTGTCATTATGACCATACCGAACAGGACTGCATGTGCATTCTGACACCTTCTATCAGATCCAGCTCATGTGTCATGTGCGTCACATGACTTTGGCTCAACACTGATGGATTGTCACAAAAACAATGTACAATGAGTACGAGGACGTATTTGGGCTCTCTTTTTTTCCAACTGAAGTTTTATACTGAAATTGTTCAAATTATTATGACATAAAATTTTAAAGCAGTACTAACTGTTAGCTTCTTCTTCGTGATTACATTAGTGTGTATTGCTTGCTCCGCCCCGGTGGCAGTCAAGTTGCAAGTATGGTTTTCTGGCCAGAGACACCAGGGGGAGATGAAAGACCCTCCAATCATCCCATTAACACTTGTATTACCCTAGAGGCAGTGGCGTAGCAAGGGTACGAGGGGCCCCAAGCAGGAATGTCAGTAGGGGGCCTCTGGTGGCCGTTTTGTGTTCTGCAATGGGCGAGGAGGAGGGACAATGATATTTGTTTGCCAAGCATGAAGGCTAATAAAAGAAGGCACTTCAGAGACATACAACTACAGTAACTTATTACACTCCTGTCTTGCTCTCCTTCTTCTTATTTCTCCTTTTCTTTCGTTCTTGCTGCCAGAGGCATCACTTCTCTTCATTTTGGAGGAGATAACTGCTCTGTTTACACCAACACGTGGGTTTGCGCTGTCTCTCTCTCTCTCTCCTTCCCTCTGAGAAGCAGGTGGGGGAGGGCGCTCATGGGGCTCTTTCAGGGAGTATGCGACGGACAACTGTCGTTGCACTTGTCAATGCTGGTGCAGTGACTTCATTCTCTTGGTCATTTCTGTCAAATCTGTTGGCCCTCTGGGGCCCTGCTGGCTTGGGGGCCCAGGCAGCTGCCTGCCTTGCCTTATGGCAAACTACGCCTCTGCCTAGAGGGACTATGAAAAGGATTTATTAAGGTAAACACGTTACTTAGTACTGCTTTAAACTCTTCCTCACCCTCCACGGGCGGTCTCTCTTTTTCCTCCAAGCTCCGATCCTCTACCAGAGGCCTGGGAGCTTGAGGGTTCTGCGCTGTATCTTTGCAGTTCCTAGAACTGCACTTTTCTGGACTGAGATGTCTGATGTGTTTCCTGGGATCTTCAGTAGCCACTCCTCCAGTTTTGGGGTCACAACCCCGAGTACTCTGAGGACCATAGGCCCCCACTGATGCCTTCACTCTCTAGGCCTTCTTCAGCTCTCCTCTGAGCCCCTGGTATTTCTCTGCTTTTCCTTACGTTGGAATCACTTGGTATTACTATTTCACCACAAGGGCTTTCCTCTGCTCTTTGTCCACCACCACAATGTCCAGTTGATTTGCCATTACTGGGGCGTTTCTGTGTGAAGTTTGCATGTTCTTCCCGCGTCTGCATAGGTTTCCTCCGGATACTCTGGTAGTTTATTTATTTTCTTATTCATTATCCGACTGCTACATATTAGATGGAAAATGGTCTTAAAACTCTCGACACACACTCTTTGTTACTAATATGGTTTTTAACCCAGTAATCTTCTCAACATAAATGGGAAAATCTTTACTTATAAAAAAAAAATGCACTAAACTAAACTGTGTGTTTTATGGCTGCATATTGCCTGCATACTGATGAGCAAATGAGTCTAGTTCAAACTGATTGGAGTGGACTAGTGGTAGTTGTAAGTGGAGAAAGTATGTCAAGTGTAGGAATTAATTAGGGCCACAACATACTGTTAGTTTTCCCACGGCACACATTTTTTTTTTTTTATATATAGCATGCTATTTGTCATGCATGTGCTGTACTGCTGTGACGCTATAAAAAAATGATAATGACTGTAATTATTGCTGCAACATCACAATTCCCACTGGACCACACTTGTTTGTTCATTGTGTGCAAAGAAGTTGGGTCACAGTTATGCTACAGTTTCTATATTGATTCTGATTTCACATATTCATATTCATTATGCGTGTATTTATGACTATCTGAGCATAGTGGTGTCATTTAGCCATAATTACACCGGGCCGTCACACCGTGTTACTGACACTGTGAAAGGTTCTGCCTCAATGCTCCCGAATTGTAGCTCTGAAAAATCAAGTGTAATGAGAAGCTTTGAATAGCCATTCACTCCATCGACACACTCAGCCTCATCTGTGGATTTTGCCTTTGGAATATGCTTTGTTTTCGCGTGCCCTGATCATTGGATATCACTTTAATATTCCTCTTTCAATGAAAAACGGGGATCATAGTTCAGTTTTCATTTTTCACATGCTGGCTGATGATGTCAGGTTTGATCAGCTTCAGCGTCTACTGCATCTTTCTGTCTCTTACAAATTGAGAAAATGTGTGTTCAGTGTTTTAGTATTTCTTGCAAGACTTGAAGAGGATGTAAGTTTTTCACGCCTACATTTTATCTCTGCAGCGATTCCCTATGTGCTCTGTGAAGTACAATCAGGTTTGCATTAGTTGTGACACAAAGTATTAGTCATTCACAAAATGTATTTGTGCCATTTATTTAATACAGGCCATCAAACTTCATAAACTCGACTGGGTTGATTGAATTGAGGGTGTTTCGCCTCATTCTTCAGAAGCTCCTTCTCACTCTTTTAGTGAAATATAATAAGACTGCGAAACACACACGCTACTGAGAACCGGAGGAGGCCATAACTCCTCCTTATACTTGCCATGGCAGTTTTGACTCATCCGCAGGTGAAGCCAGTTTCTAAATATGCTTTGAGCTTGTGTGTTTCCCAGTTTTATTACCATTTAACTTCAGAGTGAAAGAAAGCCTCTGACGACAATATTTGATAACCTGTACCATATAACTGACACAAATATTACATTTATTTTCCACTTCTAATCCAACGTATTTTACTTGTAACTCCGTTAATTTGGGCAACGGGTTAATTTGGGCATGTTGTATCACCTGAGCAAAACAGGCCATAATTCATGAGTGTAGCAGCCAGAATGGGAGCACTGGTGTATTTCATGTGCATGATTAGACACATAGATTAAGCGCTAATGGGTCCGGTCAATAACAGAACTGGGGTAAGGCCCTGCAGTGATCCATACAGGCACATGGTGTTTATCGAGTGCGCAGGGGTGTAATGTAATGTATTTTGGGAAGTACATACACAACGCAACACGCGTCAATATAGGCTACGGTTTCGGCTTTGGCGCCCACAGCGCACTGTTGCTGTTGTGGTGTTCCCCGCAGGGCACAGAATTATAATCTTTATGGCACAAAAACACAGAGAGTATCTGCATTTAGAACGGCTGCTGCTTTTGTTACTGGATATCTTTGAGCTTGCAGGATATTGTTGAGCCCACATGAAAATAAAGGGAAGAACGAGTATCATTTTGCTGTTCTCAAATCGGAATGCGTAATATCCCATACATGGTCAGAGCTTGCGCACATGCAGGTAAGCTAACTCTCATGATTACTTATTCATCACACTATTCAAAGTTGCATAAATATTACATCCGGTTGTCATAAGTTGTTACGCGTGTTTTATGTGACTGGCGGCAGCACTCATTATTTTCTTTATATTGCAGTCTCTGAAACAACCTTCTTAAGAGAAATGTAAAAGATCCTGGAGTTTCCAATCGCACTAAGGAGGAACAAGTAAACAAATCAAATGCTGCATGTGGCGTACAGAAAGCCATTTCTCTGAGAACAGCAGTGTCTACTCATTATTACGTCTCATTTTAATTGTTTACTTTATTTTGTGTAATTCACCGACAACGTAGGGAATTCACTGTATTAGAACTTAAATGTACGAACCAGGCATAATCCACTAAAGGATAAGGGGGAAGTGGGTTAAGTGTGGCGGCGTTTGTGTGTCTAAGAACAGAAAGCTTTTTTGTTGAAAGCTGGCAGTCTCACTCTTACAGGAGCGTAGACTCAAGGCCAAAGACATCTACAATGTTCACTGGCACAAGGCAGGGATCAGAAAGCGACAAATATGAAGCTAAGGACGTCTGCCAAAGACTTCAAACAAACACTAAAAAGGCAGCAGGTCTTAGCGATGTGCTGGGAATTTCAAAATTACCAAGAGAGGTGCGTGAACCAACCAGATTCCATATTTTGACGTCTCTGGGGAGAATGTAAAGGACGTATGTTATAGAGGGTGTTTGTTTGGCTTGGGAAGTGAGTATTTTTGTGCATGTTGAATCAATCTGGGTGTTTAATGGGATTGAAGGCAATGGATTGGAAAGAGTTGTTTGTATGCCAGCATAGTATATGTGTTTACCGCAGTGCAGTACCTATATTTGGAGATTTAACATAGGCGCTCTTTAAAAGTCTAATAAAGCACAAGCAGAAGAAGAATACATTCCTTCTGTTTGCACTGAATATATTAGCATCAATAAAAAAGATCCCTCTCTCTATCTATAGTATCTACCTATCTGTAAAACATCTTTGAGTGATATTCTTTTTTTACGCTCATGATGCTGGTTTTAATTTCATGAAATACTGCAGCCTTTTGGATGCACGCGATTCCATTAAAGCCTGTAAATTTAGTCCCTCTGAAGCAGCTTCCCGTGCGCACATGAAGTGGCTTGGAGTAAACTTGTCATCCCGTAAGCAGGCAAAGCGATTGGATTCCTTGTAACTTTCAACTATGATCCATCAGCTTATCCCCATGGCGCTCTGCCTTATTTCCCCCTCCACAGTTCATACCATCATCCAATTAGTTTAACCAACCATCTCCCTGTATTTACACCGTCCCTTAGCAGCAGCCATAAACCCGGAGTGAAAAATGGTCCTCCTCATATAATTCTCCGGGTTTAGGGGACATTATTTGACTGGAGAGGAGTTGTCAATTACCGGTGAATGGACAGTTGGGGACGGAGGGGGACCGGGCCCGATAAGGGAAGCGTTTTCATTCATTACGTGTGTTGCCATGCTCTCTCTGGAAGCTCTTGATCACAGCCCACAGCGGTGACCTGCGCTGGCTAATTAGGCCCGGGATATGGATGGGCTTTATGGATACGGTCTGGCGTAGCATCATTCTGTCACTCAGCAGAACGACCCCGGCCACCTGAACACACTCAATCATGCGCTCTTATATGCAAACACACGTGGATCTGCGAGGAGCTATAACACCCGGGAGATGAGCTCTGTGGCAGGGGACAGCATGAAGCGCTCACATGTGACTTTCTTTCTCTTTCAATTAAAGACTACACACTTTTGTTACCCCATAGCAGAACATTACGGCGTGTGCTCAGTCATGATGATGTACATGTTATTCACTATCTTTTTTGAGCTGCAAAAAGCTTTTTACCTTTAGTTTAATGTGGAAGGAGTCTGCATAGGTGCCAGACAGCTGAAAATATGTACAATAGGCCAATCCTACTGCTAAGCATTGCTGAAGATCCCTGCACTGCACTGCTCTTGGTAGCATTTGTTGCACAATGACAAAATTTAAATGTTATTGGCACAATGAAATCTACCTTACCAAATCTTTCAGTTAGTTCTGCCAAATAAAAGACTTTGAGCCTTCAAACATTCAGAAAAGAACTCAACAACGGCTGTCAATAATCCGGAAACTGAAAGGACTTGATGTCACTCCATTTCTGCGGTTACGGGTATATCAATCCATTATCCAACCTGTCACATTGTGCTGTTCCACCTGCTTTTTGAATCTGTTAACTGTCAAGAACCAAACCAAAGTCACCAAGGTAACAAACACGGCAGCAAAAATCATAGGACTCCCCACACCAAACCTCAAAGACCTAAACAACCGGGCCATTGGATGCATTGTATTCTCCAGAGAACAGGACTCCACACACACCCGCTGCACGTTCACCTCTGCCCTCAGGACGGAGGTACAGGATGCTCAGACGCGGGAAGGCTCATTTTAAAAGAAGCCTGATCCCCTCAGCCATCGCTTTTCTCAACAACAGGCCCCGCTGATTGTCCCTCATACGGTTTGTTTTCTGTTTTGTCTGTCCCTATGTTAAACATGCACTGTGAATCATATGTTGTAGTAATAGTTTAACGAACTATAATTTAGTTTTGGCCCAGTGGGTATTATACGCAATCAACAAGGCTTATTGCAAGAAGATTTATCTGTTAAAGGGGGGGTATTATGTAAAATCGACTTTTTCAAGCTTTATATCATGTTATTATGTCATTCCCTCATTAAACACATGCCTGGAGTGTTGCCTTGGCTCATTCACATATTTTTGAGTAATCAGTAAAAACTTAGACGGCAGCCATTTTAGGTGTAGCTATGCCTCAGTCCTCCTAGGAACGCCCCCACCTCCTGGAGACGCCTCTGGACCTTTTGTCACCAGCCAAGCCACCAACCACTGCTCCTCAGCTCAGCAGAGCCCCCTCCCCGCACAGTGTTGTTGTTTAGATGCCACAGCAGTGTGCTGAAGGGGGCGTGTCGGAAAGCTTCTTAAAGAGACAGAGGCCTATTTCAAAACGTTCAGTACAGCCATTTTGAGAGAGCAATTTTATTCAAGGAAGTTATTTTAATTTACTGCATATACAGACCAACAGAAGGTTGCGTCATCATTGTAGTATGCTATAGACTGGTGCTATGTGATTGAAAAAAGCATAATACCCCTCTTTAAATAAGCAACACTTTTCAGTGTATCACTGCTTTTACGTACCATAATACATAAAAATGCAAAAACTAAATAAACAAAGAAAATTATATATACCCACCTTTGCGCCTTTGCCAACACACTCATGCATACTATACACACTCCCTTGTGTTTTTATAGGCCACGCTTTAAATAACCTCCCAATCCCTTCGGTTTATTCCCGTCGCTGTAATACCATCCTTCGCCCGCTCTCACTTCCCCACTCTCTTGCCTCCTCTGCCGTCCTCACCCTCCTGCCCCTGCCTCCTCCCGCTGGGATATCCCATAGCAGGATGTGTGGCTAATTAAGGCGACCCGCGTGGACCCGCCATGTTCAAGTCCGCCTCCATAGAGACCTACCGTGTCATGGAGCGATCGGCGCTGACGCTCCCCCTTCCTCTCATGTTTGTGTGTTTGTGTCAAGCTATAGAGGTGTCAGAGAAAACCCAGACCTCTTTGCGCATCCTTTATCTTTTTACTTTGCCCTATTCCCACTCCTGCGCGTCCTCTCCAGCTTGCCCTTACTCAATGCTATCTTTCCTGTCCACTTGCGCGCGTTTAGTTTTTTTTCTTCCAATATGCTGTCGTCCTGCAGGTGATGGGGGAACTCTAGGGGTCCCATCGCTGCTGTTTAATTCATTCTTTTCAACCTGTATATCAAAAAAAAAAAAAGCACAGGCTGTGTGTCCTTGACTTGAGAGCGCTTCAACATGCGGCAGCAAAGGAGCAGCGCAAACAGAGGTGAGCCCTGTGTTTCCCAAGAGGGGGCTAAGTGGATGTTTGTCAGAATATAGGACGCTTCCCTGCTCTGTGACGACCGTGAAATCAATTTGATACCTGGCTTACATAAACAATATACCTTTCTTAAGCCTATGGTTGTTGGTGATGTGGGATGGCAGTCACTTTTCCTCGGAAGCATCTGAAAGGATCTAAAAGATGAAAGCGAAAAGAACAAGAAAGAATACTTGGCAAATAGCAATAACTTCAAAGTGGCCAATCCAACAGTTTCTATCATTTGTGGATTAAAAGTATAATTTAGTATAGTTAGTATAATTGTTGCAAATGTCTCACATACTACTGTGTCCAATGACTTGCACTGTTCCGACCAAATAAAGAAATCATAATAATATTAAAATTAATAATTAGAGGTCGACCAATATCGTGCCGATATTTGGAGATTTTACATTATCAGCTATCGGCCGTTCTAGTGCCGAAATCCCTGATATCTCCGGGACTGAAAGTGATAGAGACTTCCTGAGCGAAGTTAGGGCTTTAAAACGAGTCTTCCCACAACTCCCTTGGCCTCAGGGGAATGGAGAAACATCGCAATAGCTACAAGTTTGTTAAATATAAGTTTCACTAAACCTCAGTCAATATGGACATGCTATAATGTCATTTTGAATCACAGAACCCGGAGAATTCAGTCGCTGAGTTAGTTCTAACCTACACAATTGCTTTTTGATTGCACGCAAAATGCGTAGCTAGCAACAACATGATAATGCTAACGGCAGAATGCTAATGCTAACCGAAACTAATCAAGGCTGGGACAGAAACTATGATTGAATCATCTAAAGTAATAAAATAAAATCAGCCACTGCTGGAGCGGTCGAGTATTTATGTTTTTCCGTGATTATAGACCATTTGTAAAGATTCAGCCAAAATATCGGTCTAAAAATCGGCATTGGCCTTAGAAAAACCCATATCGGTCGACATCTATTAATAATAATGTCTTCTCTGTACTGCATTAAAGTGTAAAAGGTCAAATAAATTGCAATAAAATGTACAACTGGTTAATCACAATAAAGTCACAATAGGTCGGTTTTCTTCTTCAAATGAGTGCTTCCCTGGAAGTGGGCATTAATGCAATGACATTTGCAATGAAAGGCAACCACTTTTGTCTGGCTGTAACTGTTAACAATTCCCAAAATATCCACATGATATATTTTTTATACACTGTAGTCCAATGGGTATTCGCTGATATACACTTGTGACTAAATTTACAGCGAATAATGTAGGGTTGCTGTGGACGATTTTGCAAAGGCGGAGAATGGAGGATCCAGACTCGCCGGGGATTCGCAACAGGCTTTTGAAAGCTCAACTTGGTAAATCCAGGCTCAGGAGAGGATAGACGTCTGCTTGGAGAGAATAATCAATGGTTCTGCTTTGTTTGAACGCCAGCCAAATCAAAACTGAATTTACACCTAGGATATTGGGCATCTTTTTTATTTCACAGGTATTTTCATATCATACCGAATAAAAATGAGCTCAGAAAGAAGCCGCACAGCTGTGGTTGTGTTCCCATGCTTAGACAGCAAAAGGAGATAAAGATAAGAGAACCAGTGGGTGGGCAGAGGAAGGGGATTGGAGTAAAGGCGACAGAGGGTGGCTGCGTTTGTGCTTCTGACGCTCTTGTGAACAAATGTCATTTTACCATCGTGCATCCAGCTGGGAGTTTATCCAAACAGAAACCCTTCCATGTGGAGAATAACAAATTCTGGTGTCGGCCGTAGCATGGGAACTTGAATGGGATTAGTGACAACAGAAGTAGCGATGCCTATGATGAGTTTAATAGGCAAAGTTGGCAGCATGAGACCTTATTTGATCATCTTTCGGTAAAGCAGTTGGCTAGCAGAGTCTAACCCGGAGTTGGGACCCCAGGTGCAGGGCTTTGGCAGGTCACTGCTCCTGACTGATTGCCCCATTGGCATTGAAGGAATGGGTCAATGCAGACAACACATTTTCCTACTTTTATGTTGCATTTGACCCAGTGACGCTATGGGGAAACTTGTCTGTAACATTGATTATTTGCAAACAATTATACTTTAGTAGTTCAAGTAGTACTTTCCAACCTTTTGGTAATGACAACTGCAAATAGGAAACACCTCCAAAAAACAGCAGTTTTAACAAAGCTCTTGCGTTGTTGCCATCTCACTTTGGCTTTATCAAACTTCCTTAAGTCACTTTTGATTTGCACAAAGTTACAGAATTAGTACCATTTAGTACAGTACCTGTGGGTGGTTTTAATGTGATGTCTCATCAGTAAAAGAAAAGAGAACTTCTTAAGTGTGAGTAGAAGCGGAATCCTGCGTGTGACCAGCGTGAGAGTGGCAAGGACGCACTGCTGTGACTGATGCAAGGGCTTGTCATGTATTGAGTTAAAATTAAATATTTTAGTTCCCTTTCTTTGCCCGCGGAGAGCCGACAGTTGACCCAGCACAACTCAGTCGGAGAGCATGCCTTTTTACATCCCAGTCACAGAGTCGATCTACCTGCATTCATACACTTTTTTTTTTTTTTTACTTTCATGATGAAATTAGTTTGAAATTAGTTCACCCAAAATTGCCGGAAATGTTTAGCCTGCAACGCCAGACTAAAATCACAAGTGATATTTGTTGTGAAGTTCAAAAGGATTCGAGCGCACACAGCAGTCTGACGTTAGCCAGACTAGGAAATGTTAGCAATTGCAATATTTTTGTAAGTTGTGTTGCTTTAGAGAAAGTGCAATAGTGACAGTAGAGATTTAGTTGCGTTTAGCATGAGTAAAAGTCACATTAACTTCACAATTTCAACTCCTTTTTTGTTTCATTTGGGTTGTTTTACATGTGCTACTGCAGGAAAGAAAAGAAAAGAAAACAACCTTGATACAACATAGTAGTACAATGAAATCTGCTTTGTAACAATCTATAATAACTAATACCTATGCAGTACATACGTAATGGAAGAATGTGTATACTTTGGAGGTACACAATGTAATAAGACATATATGTAACACATAGGTACAAGTTATTACACATTGTTACATAGCACATTATATTGGACTAAATTTGGCAGGTACAATGTATCACGGGTAGTGTTAGTGTTACCAAAACAATTCTACCGGTATTTTACTTACTACATTTATAGATATACCCGCTCTTTGTTGACCTCTGCATTTCACTTTGTCTCCTTGTTCTACCAACAGATTTAGCTGTGCAACATTACGTGGCCTTGTTAGCTAAGCCCTTTAAACCGCTCGCAGCTTAACAAGTGTTTGAACATGACGACAACAAAGAGCACAAAACAAAGCCAGCATTGTGACAGTAAAACTTCATTGTGTTGAGGCTGTCAGTTATTGGTTGCTCAAATCAATAAAACCTTTACATGTGTTTGATGGCTGACTGTGGCACCTGTCGTCACATCTGATGCGTCGTCCTCCCACGGCTCGCCCTTCCCGCTCGGATCCTTTGTTTCTTTTCTCCTGTATTTTCCGTTGCGTGCGCGGCTCCTTCTATCTCTTGTGTTCCTGCTCATTATCTGATTTCTCTGTGCGTTTTGAGTTTCTTAACAAGCCGCTTCCTGTCTGTCTGACACAGCTGTTGATTACCTAATTACCTCGGCCACACACACTTGCATGGGCTGTACATATTCTTGTCGCGGAGAATGTGACTTACATAGCTGTATAAACGTCATTATGTGGGGATGATACATTTGTGAAGAACGCTGCAGTGTGATTAAATGTGCTGGCTGCAAAACATAGGTAAACATGTACACTCACCTAAAGGATTATTAGGAACACCTATTCAATTTCACATTAATGCAATTATCTAAACAACCAATCACATGGCAGTTGCTTCAATGCATTTAGGGGTGTGGTCCTGGTCAAGACAATCTCCTGAACTCCAAACTGAATGTCAGAATGGGAAAGAAAGGTGATTTAAGCCATTTGAGCGTGGCATGGTTGTTGGTGCCAGACGGGCCGGTCTGAGTATTTCACAATCTGCTCAGTTACTGGGATTTTCACGCACAACCATTTCTAGGGTTTACAAAGAATGTAGTATGTGGCAGTCCTGTGGGCGAAAATGCCTTGTTGATGCTAGAGGTCAGGGGAGAATGGGCCGACTGATTCAAGCTGATAGAAGAGCAACTTTGACTGAAATAACCACTCGTTACAACCGAGGTATGGAGCAAAGCATTTGTGAAGCCACAACACGCACAACCTTGAGGCGGATGGGCTACAACAGCCGAAGACCCCACCGGGTACCACTCATCTCCACTACAAATAGGAAAAAGAGGCTACAATTTGCACGAGCTCACCAAAATTGGACAGTTGAAGACTGGAAAAATGTTGCCTGGTCTGATGAGTCTCGATTTCTGTTGAGACATTCAGATGGTAGAGTCAGAATTTGGCGTAAACAGAATGAGAACATGGATCCATCATGCCTTGTTACCACTGTGCAGGCTGGTGGTGGTGGTGTAATGGTGTGGGGGATGTTTTCTTGGCACACTTTAGGCCCCTTAGTGCCAATTGGGCATCGTTTAAATGCCACGGACTACCTATGCCAGTCTATGGACGACGGTTCCCAACGTGAGGTCCAGAGTCACCGACGTGTCCATGATGGTAATGTATGGGACAAAAGGAAGAGGTTTGAAATAATTACGATTACTTGCTTATCCATCGTGTGCAGTCGTATCTGAAGGACAATGCAAACATGAGCTCAGTTAATTTGCTTGCCAATGCATCAGTAATAAGCCGATGTCTCTCTTTGATGTAATTATGCCACCGAAAGTCCATGGATTTCAAGAATGCCCTTTTAGTTCCTGTTTGTTGCTTTCCATAACAAGAAGTGATGTGCAATGCTACACTACAAGCAAAACCCATTTAGTGTTTCTCTTTTTCTGCCCTTTTTTTTCATGCCCCAGCACCTACTGCTAACAACGGCCACCGCCACCGCACAAATGGGTCAGCTATTAAATGCCGTAACAGTTTCTTCAATTCTGTCCACCCATCCATCCACTTCCTCCGTTCTCCTATTGACTTTTGCACTCTTCGGTCTGCTTGACTCATTATAGCTGATGTCTGCTGAGATTTTGTAGGTAATTACTTAGCTTTGGTTTGTTACTTTTTACTTGAATCAGTGTTTAATAAATACCGCTGGGAGTAGCTTTATCGCACTATACATTTCACTCTGTATTATTTTACTTATATTTTCATATCGAGTAACTGTTTCTTTTTTTTGTGTGTCACGAAACCTTTCCAAAGCTTTTTTGTGAAACTGTAATTACCTTCATTGTTTTGTTGTTGTTGTTGTCTATTTTTGGAAATGAAGGCATACAGGCCATTTTTATCTGCCTGACTCAGTCTTCTTGAATCTGTATTGTGTATTTGAGAAATGCTCAATGCCTATAATAACACTTACTTCTTTCACAATAATATTATTTTGGAAGAAATGTAGACGTTCCCTAATGTATGTCTTTCTATCCATGCTGGTATTTGTTTGGTATATAGCAAGATACAGTATACTGTACCTAGGCCCACTGAGCAGCTACCACACAATTCCAATCTCTACGAGCCGCACGTCTTCCCACAGTCTTTCTCTTTACACTGGAGCTTCAACATTTTTCCACTGCCTGTGACCCTTTGCTCTCACCACTTTGCTGAGGCAGGGGTTTTACCAGTTGTGTTCCGTGTCAAATCCAATGGAAAAGTGCGGGAGACGAGGGCTAGAAGACGGAGGCAGCATACTGCATTCAAAATCAGGCTAAAACAAATGTTGTAGTCAGGAAACTGCAGCCCTTTTGTGAGGGTAAATGGTCTCGGCAGTGTGATGAAGTGAGAAGCAACAAAAACGTGCATGAACCTTGACCTTGAGTTGACAGCTTGCACATGACAAATAACTAACAATTCTTTCAGCTCAATTGCAGCAAGCGTCTATTTTTTCAATAGATCCAGGCAGCAGCAGGCTCGAATCCTGATTTTTTTTATCTTTTTTTATCTTTTCTGGAGTAACAGAGAAATACGTAGCTGTTGCTAGACAACGACATAATCATCTGTGGATTATTTGTGATATCAATCAAGAGCACATGCCACCTACACAGTACACCTTTCAAACAGGGAAAGCACAAAGGCATACCGCTGCCTCCAATGACAATAATAATATTGAAGTTACGTGTACATAGCTGTGATGTGAATTGATTATCACTCAGGGTAACAGTCCTTGCTTCATGCTAGTTCTTATAATGGACACAGTATTGGCAAGGCAAGGCTTTATTTATACCGCACATTTGTACACAAGGCAACTCAATGCGCCGTGTTGTTTTTGTTTCTTTTAATTGTATGGTTATGTGTTCAGGTTTGTGCTCCAACGTCCAGCAAGTTGCTTGAGTACAAACTACACTTTACGAGTGTTTGAAGCACTACATATATTCGTGCATTGTAATAAGTCATATGTAAGTGAGCTCAACCCCAAAGCCTTACGAAAATATTAACATTTTATTGGAATATTGTCTGTTATTAGTTGTATTAGTAGTACTGAAAGATTCCCTTTAGAGACGTATGTGCTGCCAAAACTTTCTGGCCTCAGGCAGATCTGTGCTTCCGCTCTGATTAGCGCATTAGCATGTCCCAACAAATGACCAGGGACATTAGTTAGGCAGCTAACAAAAAGGATATCGACCAATGCCTGTGGTGCTAGTTCATAGCCATCGAAGCCTCGCTAAACAGAGGTAAGTGGATGATAATGTGCTTCATGAAAGGAAACAGTGAGGGTTGGATTTAAAAAAAAGAGATGACAGAAATGGTCAATGGGTCAAAAAATGCGCCAAGCCCGAAGCATAATCTTTAAATCTGCTCAGATTCAGTTATTCATCAATTCATTCATTAATCCCTAGTTCCTAAACTAAAGACTCTTATTTATGTTTCCATAAAGGTTTAAAAAGCACGCTTACTGCAATGCCAGCTCAAACTCATAAGATTTATCGTTATAACAGGGTTTATTGTGCTTTTTTTTTTAATTATTGGTAATAATTTCAAACACGTCTTGATATCTACAGTATCTTACACTTTGTTGGTTAGAACGTTCTACATTGATCCTAAAAATGTTATCTTTGCAATTCTTCCTTTGTTTTGGTAGGGTGTTGCTTTGTAGTTGTGAAGCATCGCTGAATGTTTTGAATTTCAGGGATAAGTTATTCCAGTTACTAATACCGGAAGGTAAGAAAAGCTCTTCTGTTCGTAGGGCCATGGGAGGAGCTTGGGGTAAACAGGAGGGCATTGTTTAATAGTCTCTGTGGGATATTCAAAGATTACTCAAACATACACAAATGCCTCAAAACTCATCTCCATAAGCTTTAGACTTCACTCCACTCCCCCCCCTCTTTGAGCTTTATGCTCTGCTTAAATAGTGTTATTAGTGTCTTTCTCTAAAATGCACAGAGCCGATATAACCAAACAAGTATGCAGTTACTTTCATGCTGCCGCACTGAGACCTTGATGATGAAGAGAGGGATTTGGGGTGAGACTTTTAATCCGTTATGCCTGTGCGTCGATCCCACTGTGCCCTTGAGCAAGGCAAATGCCCGGGATTAATCACACTTTATTCCCCGAGCCCTCATCTGTCTATGCACGTAACGGCATAATGTGTTTTGCATGTTCTGAGTCTTTACACGACACGCACAGCCGTCTGAATGCACAAGTAAGCATCTTTGCACTGAGATTCAGGGCTGTTGGGAGATTTATTCTCACACACAGATGAGCACTTGTTCAACCTTTGAAACCTGCACTTAGAAGTTCACGGCAGATTAATTCTCCCTTCTCTGTCACACACCAAACTTTCGGCTTCCCTTTTTAGTTTTTCAGTAAACTTTTTTTTTACACAAATGCAATAGGAAGACAAGTATTCTAAAATGTGAAGTCAATGGCTAATCATCTTTATTTAGTTGAAGTTTAGAGCTACAGTTTTTAGAACTTGCCTTATGTCTATGTTCTCAATAACATATATAAGATAAGATTATCCTTTATTGATCTCACAATGGAGAAATTCACTTGTTAAATCAGCTCTCAGAAAAACACTCAAGGTGTGCAATGAAAGACGGGAAATGTGCATCAATAAAATAGTAAGTAGGGGCTTCTTATATACAATGTGAGTAAGGGATATACAATAAATACGAATGATACAAAATAAAGAATATAGAATAAGGTTAGCGCAGAGTTTATTTAAAAAATGTCAGCAGTGCAAATTCTTAATCTTAGTGTAGGTAAAGTGACATTGATACAGAGGCAGAAATTACATTTTTCCAGGGGTTATTGCACATAATTTTTGCATAGTAGTTATTGCAGATGAGTTACTTTACAGTCTCGTTGTACAGTCTGACAGCAGTGGGGATGAAAGACTTGCGGTAGCGCTCCTTCTTGCACTGAGGGTGCCTCAGTCTTCCCACTGAAAGAGCTGCTCAGCTCCTCTACAGTCCTGTGAAGTGGGTGTTGTCCATGATGGAGGTGAACTTGGCTAACACCCTCCTGTCACTCACCTCCTCCACAGAGTCCAGGGGCAGCCCAGGACGGAGGGACCCTCCTGACCAGCTTGTTCAGTCTGTTCTTGTCCCGCTCTGTGCTGCCCAGGGCCCAGCACACGGCAGCGTAAGGATAGCAGATGCTACCACAGAGTCATAAAAGTCCTGAGCAGAGGCTCACTTCGAAGGACCTCAGTCTCCTCAGAAGGTGGAGGCGACTTTGGCCCTTCTTGTACAGGGCGTTGGTGTTGTGGGACCAGTCCAGTTTATTGTTGAGGTGAACACCCAGGTACTTCAAACTGTCCACCTCCTCAATGTCCTCCCCCTGGATGTTCAGCGGTGGGTGCGGTAGTGTCTTCCTCCTGAAGTCGATCACCATCTTCTTCACCTTACTGATGTTCAAGTACAGGTGGTTGTGCTCACACAGTCCACAAAATCCATGATAACCGACTGGTACTCCAGGTCGTTCTCCTCAGACACAGCCCACAATGGCAGAGTAGTCGGAGAACTTCTGCAGGTGACAGCTGTCCGTGTTGTATGTGAGGTCTGTTGTGTAGATGGTGAAGAGAAACGGTGAGAGGACGGTGCCCTGAGGGGTCCCAGTGCTGCAGACTACGACCTCAGACTCACAGATACAAAGGTATTGTAAATGGTAAAAGAACGGACACATTTTATCGAAACAAAGGTTTCCCAATGTCTGGCTTGTTAAAAGTTGAAATCTTTGGTCATCTCATCTAAGAGACATCACCTGCTTCTTTGAGGAAAGGATGACTTTTTTATGTATTAATTTATTTTGATTTGTGCAAGAACAGTGTACAATAGCAATCTCAATAGGGTTGGTATAGCAGCCAAAAGTCTGATACTTGTTTCGGGGTGACATAAATGATGAAAATCAAAATGTGAAAGTATTATATCATATCATATTTAACTTGACTCAAATCACTTTTTTAGTCAAGAGTAAAGATACTTTATACAATATTACTCCAGTAGAAGTAAAAAGTACTGTTAAGTAAAGTAAAGTAGTTTATTAAAAAATGTACTTGAGTACTTGTGTTTGAGTAAATGTAAATGAGTACTACCCGCCTCTCAGTTGCAGTAATGGGATTTTGAAAACCTTCCTCCTCTTTAAATTACCGATGACAAAATGAATGAGCATATCCTCAATACACTTGTAGATTCACCTGAAGTTACCTGAATAATTTTGTTCAGAAAGGCACTTAGAAATCTGCAAGCTTCATCAGAGAATAGGCATGGGAGTTGAGAGTTTGATAGATAAAACTTTGTTGCAGAAACATTTTTTCTTGCTTTGTAGAACAGGAAAGTTGGCTTCACACAGCACAGTCAAAAATGCTGCACATAAGTACTGAAAAAGTCACGGTGAAGCCAAAAACAGATGAATAGACCCAAAATGCTGCTGTAACAAAACCTTTCTTCTCTGATTGGAGCTAATCCGAATTCCTCAAATTATATTTCCTGGGTCTAGATCCAAGCTCCTATTCCTTTGTCACGTGATGAGGTCAACCATTAGATTCCGGCCATCCTCACCCAGCGGCTGAAACAACAGGGGAAGTTACGTCACCACAGCTGTTTCATAAAAAAACTGCAGCAACCACTGATTTATAAATATTTTATGCATAATCTCAGTCTTCTGAGTGACTTCAATTAAGTCAAACTGCTGCTGTTCAATAAACAGCACTTTAGAAACTCCACAGACTGTAGGCAACATCTGTAGTGGCTCAGAAAGTTTCAACCATGAACCACCGTAACAATATGAAGCCACCCAGAAAACAGACGATGCTAAAAAGAAAAAGCAGTTTCAGACTTACCCTCAACAGCTATAGCCCTCAGTCATTAACGCACAGCTAGGCCTGTTCCTCCGAGCAGTGTAGCCAAAATACCATGTGGCTTAAGTTTTGATTCTAAATGAAAGCAAACGTTTCTAAACTGCCTTCATTTGGGCCATTTACTTTCAATAATCTTTAAAACAGTGAGATGTGCCTTGTGCTGTGGTGACTATAGCATTTATTTTGTTACCTTTATGAAGTTTGGCTTGTACAGATCATTTATTGAATTAAATGCGTGGCTGTCAGTCATCTACTGTGGTTGTGCAGAGATCGTCACTCAGGGGGACAGCGCAGTGGCTTATGGGATGGCACATACTGTAGCTCCTAATCGCGGTGAGGAACCTCCAGAGGTCTGTATGCCAAAGGCGCTAGGAAGCATAGCCTTCTTTCCTAACCCCTTCGTCACTAGGTCTATCCAGACACTTCTTACTATGGCATACACTTTTTATCAATCCATTCTTTGATTACCCACAGCAAAAAATAGCCCTTTCTGTGTCTGGTCATCAGCAGCGTGTTTGTATTGCTGGCAACAGCATAACTCAAAATGTTTAACAGCACACATAATATTCGGGCCGGTTGCGCAAGCAGCAGTCTGAGCGGAGATGCCCAGACTTCCCTATCCACGCACATGTACAGTGGGGAAAACAAGTATTTAGTCAGCCACCAATTGTGAAAGTTCTCCCACTTAAAAAGATGAGAGAGGCCTGTAATTTTCATCATAGGTAAACCTCAACTATGAGAGACAAAATGAGGAAAAAAATCCAGAAAATCACATTGTCTGATTTTTATGAATTTATTTGCAAATTAGGGTGGAAAATAAGTATTTGGTCAATAACAAACAAGCAAGATTTCTTTAAGAGGCTCCTCTGTCCTCCACTCATTACCTGTATTAATGGACCCTGTTTGAACTTGTTATCAGTATAAAAGACACCTGTCCACAACCTCAAACAGTCACACTCCAAACTCCACTATGGTCAAGACCAAAGAGCTGTTGAAACAAAATTGTAGACTTGCACCAGGCTGGGAGGACTGAATCTGCAATTGGTAAGCAGCTTGGTGTGAAGAAATCAACTGTGGAAGCAATTATTAGAAAATGGAAGACATACAGTGGTTCCCACTTAGGTTTGTCATTTTCATTCGCGCTTTCCATGATTCACGCAGCGTGTGGAAGTATATTACAGACCACTGATAATCTCCATCGATCTGGGGCTCCACGCAAGATCTCACCCCGTGGGGTCAAAATGATCACAAGAACGGTGAGCAAAATCCCAGAACCACACGGGGGGACCTAGTGAATGACCTGCAGAGAGCTGGGACCAAAGTAACAAAGGCTACCGTCAGTAACACACTACGCCGCCAGGGACTCAATTCCTGCAGTGCCAGACGTGTCCCCCTGCTTAAGCCAGTACATGTCCCGGCCCGTCTGAAGTTTGCTAGAGAGCATCTGGATGATCCAGAAGAGGACTGGGAGAATGTTATATGGTCAGATTAAACCAAAATGGAACTTTTTGGTAAAAACTAACTCGTCGTGTTTGGAGGAGAAAGAATGCTGAGTTGCATCCAAAGAACACCATACCTACTGTGAAGCATGGGGGAGGAAACATCAGGCTTTGGGGCTGTTTTTCTGCAAAGGGACCAGGACGACTGATCCGTGTAAAGGAAAGAATGAATGGGGCCATGTATCGTGAAATTTTGAGTGAAAACCTCCTTCCATCAGCAAGGGCATTGAAAATGAAACGTGGCTGGGTCTTTCAGCATGACAATGATCCCAAACACATCGCCCGGGCAAGAAGGCATTCAGCATGTAAGAAGCATTTCAAGGTCCTGGAGTGGCCTAGCCAGTCTCCAGATCTCAACCCCATAGAAAATCTTTGGAGGGAGTTGAAAGTCCGTGTTGCCCAGCGCCTTCCCCAAAACATCACTGCTCTAGAGGAGATCTGCATGGAGGAATAGGCCAAAATACCAGCAACAGTGTGTGAAAACCTTGTGAAGACTTACAGAAAACGTTTGACCTCTGTCTTTGCCAACAAAGGGCATATAACAAAGTATTGAATGAACTTTTGTTATTGACCAAATACTTATTTTCCACCATAATTAGCAAATAAATTCATAAAAAATCAGACAATGTGATTTTCTGGATTTTGTTTTCTCATTTTGTCTCTCATAGTTGAGGTTTACCTATGATGAAAATTACAGGCCTCTCTCATCTTTTTAAGTGGGAGAACTTGCACAATTGGTGGTTGACTAAATACTTTTTCCCCCACTGTAGTCCCTCCAGCATGTCCTCTGTCCTTCCACAGGGTCTTCTCCCAATAGGACATGCCCAAAACACCTCCTCAGGGAAGTGACCAGGAGGCGCATATTACTAATATGATTAGATAAATAAAATAGCGCCTTGACACCTGCTATAGCCGCTGTGTAACTGTCCCCTGTCTCTGCCTCACACTCCCCTGCCTTCCTAATTGTTATCCCCCCCTCTCTCTCTCTCCCTCTCTCCCTCATGTGGATACCCTCATTTTTCATCAGTAACTAATAGTGCTGGACTCACCACTTACGCTCAGCACAAGGGGATGGTTGTGCAAGTTCCGCTGTCACATTTGTTTCTGCGTTTTCCTCCAAATGAATAATGCCTTTGCGGACTTTGTGGAGGCTTGATCCTGGCGAGTCAGTTAAAATGCCACTCTTAAATAAACTGCACAGTTGAACAATAAGGGAAAACTCGGAGGGGTTGTGTAATGCTTTTCGGATGGTAGTTTTGAGAGAACTTGCAGGAGCCCTTGCGGGTTTACCTGATTGCAGTCTAGCAAAACAATTTACTTTGTCCTTTTTTTCTCTTCCAATCAGTATTTTGAACATTATCTTGGTCAACAATGCTGTATTGTCTTTGATTCCCAGTAGCCCCTTGATGTACATCTATCAAAAACCACTATCATTATGAAAGCACCAGAAAAAGCTATAGCTCAAATAACATTCCACATGAACATTGAGGCAATACACCCACTGTATATTCTGTGCTAATTGTTTTATAATTGTTTGGAATCTTCCTTGAACACCAACTATATTTTACCCCAAAATGTATGGATTAGGAAATAAATACATTTGCATAACCTCAAAATCCTATAACACAAAGGAGATGTGTTTAAGTCTTGAATAAACTCAATATACAAAGAGAAGACTTTTACTATGACTTAGTGCTGACTGAGAAGTTAAGACGGACAAACTACTTCTGTCCGTGTGTGTGCGTGGCACTGGCATTGATCTCCGGAAACAGCTCCTATAAATTCAATCAGTGCTATCCATCCCCTGCTGTTGACTTTCAGTGGCCGGCTCCCACCTTGAGCAGAGCGCCCACTTTTATGGAGATCGCCCATTCATCTGCGCTCTCTCCTCTTCTCTGTGACTGCCTCTTTTCCATCCGTCTGTGGCTGATGCTTTTGACTTTTCATTATTTCCGTCTTCTCTTTTGTGTGTGGCTGATTACTTATGTCTCTTTTGGCCTTTGTCTGTTCAGAGGTTGAGATTTGATGGTGCACACAACCCCTTCAGATGGGCATTTTGTACAATGCCCGGTTAAAAATAAACTGGTGAGGGGAAAAAAAAAAATGCAATTTCCCAGGACAGAGCACACAGGAAGTGGTTTCAATGGTTATTCTTCTTTTGTGAAACGTTTCCCTTTCACTGCAGTCAGAAACTATTTCTGGATTAAGATGTTTGCAGAGAGAGGTCCGCCTCATTATGCCTGAAGCACAATCAGTCCTCAACTATTTTTCTAACTGTTACTCTCCTGATTTGATTGGTCATTTGCACTTATCGTACTCTTATTTTGCTCTTCACACATCTTTTTCCTTACCAGTTGCTCCTTTTAGCTTTCTTAGCAAAAGAGTAACAGGGGATTGGAACTGCATTTGTGTTTTGTTTTTAGGCCCTATAGAGCGTACAGTACTTTCCAAAGAAACTTCCCGTTCAATGTATGTAGGTACATGTGCGTCACTGCCTTTACACTCAAATATTTTACTGTACCATGTTATAAAGTAAAACTCAACCCTTAGGTGCAGGAATGACATTGCAGCGCTCCTGTGCAGCTGTGAGAACATTGTGGCACTAAAGCTAAATTCTGTCTCCCGTTAAGACCCCAAAACAACGCTCTGGCTTACCCAATATAGACTGTTTTAAATTCACACACCGTCGGGATCAATAAGATTGTATAGGTGTGAGGAAAGATTGGTGTATCTACCTCCTCCTTGTCTTCTCCCCCATGTGATAAGGGAACGCGTCAGTGCCTGCTCCCTTCCCCTGCGCAGCCACAATAACAGTGTTCAATCACTGTCTCTGTCTCCTCCATTTCCTCTCACACTTCTTTCCGTCACTTCTCTCAAATATTCTCATTGCTCCCGTCTTGCTCATGCAATCCGAACCTGAAAGTTTTTGCCCTAGTGCGCGCCGCTGTTCTCCATTTGCGAGCTGCTTTTGACCGAGTGCAATGGGAGATCGAATGCGTTTTTTTACAACATGACTGAACAAAGGCCTTTGCTGTGAGGAGCAGGGAGATGATTACACACTTGAGTGGGCCCTCTCAGGTGAGCTGCTCGACACAAGTGAGCGTATCAGCAGGCATTGGAGGCTTCATTTGCAGCATATTACCAGATAACGGCCCCACGCTGAGAGAGTGTCAAGGTGCAGGACACTTTAGACATGCATTTGGATATACTGTTTCATTTAACCCTTAATTGAGGCTACATATGATAAAACATATAGTATTTAGACCACCTGCCCGGGGGTGATCACAATATTATTTTATGTCAACCATTCCAATATGGAGACACAAGAACCAGAATTGTCCTCCTCAGGTGCATATGTGAGCCAGCTTTGAGCATGTACATCACCTTAGCATGAACTACTAATAAAACCTCGACAGATTACCATGACATGGATATGAAAACCTTAAAACGTGTTATTGAAAGTATCTCTAAGCCGTTAACATACATCTGTAACTTATCATTACAAACTGGACAATATCCTGATGGTATGAAAATAGCAAAAGTGATTCCTCTGTTCAAGGCAGGAGATAAACATCTCTTTACCAACTACAGGCCTGTTTCCCTTTTACCGCAATTCTCAAAAATCTTAGTAAAGGTTTTCAATTCTAGACTTGACAGCTTTATCGAAAGGGGTAATTTACTCTCGGACAATCAGTTTGGTTTTAGGAAATCACTCAACCTCACACGCACTATTTGATATAACTGAAGAAATAATTAATGCTGTAGAGAACAAGAAATATGCAATAGGGTTATTTATTGACATTTATCTGGCATTATGGCAGAGTGGCATTTTTAAAAGAAAACCATAAGAAATACCGTTTTCTGTTTGCTAGAAGCCACATGGAGGCCACGTGGTGGCTTCTAGCAAACAGAAAACGGGACTTCTATGGTTTTCTTTCAAAAATCGCTTGATCTTGCCACTCTGCCATAAGGCCAGATTTGTGCAGTGTACGACTAATAGTTGTCCTGTGTACAGTTTCCCCCACCTGAGCTGTAGCTCTCTGCAGTTCATCCAGGGTCATCATAGGCTTCTTGGTAACAGCTCTGGTCAGTGCTGTCCTTGTTCGGTCAGTAAGTTTAGGAGGATGGCCGAGTCTTGGTAGGTTTGCAGTGATGCCACACTCTTTCTATTCCTGGATGATGCATTTAACTGTACTTTGAGAGATGTTCAAAGCTTTAGAAATGTTTTTATAACCTAACCCAGCTTTATACTTCTCAATAACTTTATCTCGGACCTGTCTGGTGTGTTATTGGACTTCATGATGCTGTCTGCGCTTTAAACTGACCTCTGAGACTATCACAGAGCAGGTGCATTTATACGGAGACTTGCTTACACACAGGTGGATTCTATTTATCATCATTAGTCATTTAGGTCAACATTGGATCATTCAGAGATCCTCACTGAACTTCTGGAGAGAGTTTGCTGCACTGAAAGTAAAGGGGCTGAATAATTTTGCACGCCCAATTTTTCAGTTTTTTATTTGTTAAAAAGTTTGAAATATCCAATAAATTTCGTTCCACTTCATGATTGTGTCCCACTTGTTGTTGATTCTTCACAAAAAATTACAGTTTTATATCTTTATGTTTGATGCCTGAAATGTGGCAAAAGGTCGAAAAGTTCAAGGGGGCCGAATACTTTCGCAAGGCACTGTAATTACGGTGTTTTTACACTTTCTGGTAGCAAGATTTTTCAATCCAATTACAGCATAATTATTGTGCTGTAAAGTTAAGAGCTACCATGTGCAATGGTATCTACTGCAATCTACTGAATTTTGTCTTTCAAACAAGTTCCCTCTGAAGTACCTACTACACATAAATATACAGCGCCCCTTCAGTCACAGTTGAACACTGACACATTTAGAAGCATCATGCACAGAATTATAGACCAGACATTTAAAAAAATATTAGCCAAAAATATCAGTGGTGCATACCCGCATCGGCCAATCAAAATCCCCCCAAAATAGGCATCGGCCTCAGAAAAACCACATCAGTCAACCTCTATTAGATTTTATGATTTAAACCTTTAATATAATACTAAATGTTTAACTATTGGCTATTTGAAAGATAAAAACAAACAAACATCAAATTAAATTAGTTAAAATATCGGCCAATATAGCGGCCATGCCAACCCCCTTCATATCGGTATTGGTATCGGACCCCAAAAATCCATATCGGTTGGTATAGAAATGCATATTTTATTTATAGTTCCTCAATTTTAGCTTCAAGTTTAACTCATATCACCACATCTCCTTTCTCACTTTGTTCACTGTGTTTTAATTAAATCCATGTGCTCCCTGCCCCTGCTGTTAGCGTGTATCATGTGAAAACTATGGTGGCACCAAACAGTTGTTGCATTGTCGTTAGGTTAATTAAACAGTGAGTGTGCTCCGTGCAGGAGGTGTGCTGCTTTGGGGAGAGCTGTCCAGGCAGGCCAGGGCGGAAACTGTGGCATTTGTTGTTTAATTACTGCCTAATTTTCAATCCGTCAAAATGACAGATGGCTTTCACAATTTTTCTGTCAAAAGAAAAAAAAAATCTCTGTAAATGACAGTGAATTCCTGGTTAATGTAGCCTCTGGAACACATGCAACATGCATAGAAACTGAATGCAGCCCCACAGGTACATAATTCAAACTGTGCTCTGGATGACAGCTTGTTCAGTTGGCGTTGTCGCGGGTGGCTTGACTCAAAGTGTGATTGACAGCTTGAAAATGCAACTGTGCACACATTTTAGGATGCAGCAAAACAAATGCTTTATTATTGCAATTTTCCAAAACAGTTTTGGCGTTGAAATGTAACAAGCTGGTACATTTTTGACTCTACTTCGCTTTGATTTCTAAGCCTTATTTGTGGTATTTTACCCAAGGAGGTTCTTAGAGGTCGCTCCTGATATGTCAACGTGTATCAAACAAAATAAATAACCAGATAAATGCATGGTTTTACTTATTAGGTTATGTACTATTAACTTGTCTCAGGTATTAGAGTTATCTGATCAGGACAAGACGCTGGCCTAAAAAGCATGCAGATTTTAATACCATCTTTGCAAAGTGTATGAAACACTTTACAATAGGTACAATAATCGTGGGATCCTTCCTGCCCCCCACTTTAGGAACCTTTACTTCGCATGAAAAGAAAAAAAAAAAGATTCAAACTAGGAAAATCTGTCCACACATTATGGCGGCGCTTGTGGCGATGCTTAATCCTGTGATAGCCCAAGTATGAACACATCGCACTCATTTGCAGGCTTAAGGGGAACACTGTGAAGATGAAGCTATGTGGATCTAAATGCCATTTGTGCAGTGCCTACAACCTCCAGCCTTAAGCACTTTTTTTTGTTCCTCACATCTGCTCTATCCGCCATCTGTTCTGTCCACAGCTATAGTCCGTCTATTCATCTAATCTGAGCCACTTATTGCCCCGTTGCCCCGTCTCTTAACTGCCTTGTCCTCTCCGTAAAGCAGACAGCCCTCTAATAGACAGGAAGTGCCTAATGCCAAAGGTGTCAACACAAGCACACAGCGTCGCCAGCGTTTAATGCCAATTGACTCGGGTACAGGCCTGCGTGGGAGTGTGTGGACAGGGACCTTTCAAAGAGATGAACCCTGAACCGAACAGCACAAACAAGCTGCTGGGAGCTGCCATTTAAGACGCATTAACTCAAAACATACACGCGCACATGCAGAAGGGCCACAGAGTATTTGGTTTGGCGTGATGAATTGGGTTATGTTTCAACAACCTAAAGAGTAAGTAGAGTTTGTGTAGAGTTTGTGTGTTCTCCCCAGTGTGCGCCGTTAAACATTTCTGCTTAGGGCACCAAAATAGAAGAAAAAAGTAGTAACCCAAATAATTACTCAAGTTAGAGGAAAAAGCTCTTGGAGGAAATTTTGCTTGAGTAGTGTGAGTACTGAGCAACTGTTGAAAGTCTAATTTGGGGTGACCAACCTTTTTAGATCCAAGGGCTACTTCAAGCTGTGCCACCGCTCCCTATACGCTCATAACCCGCTGTGCGTCGAGTACCAAGTGCTCTAATGGCACCACATTGAGGCCATTGTGACTGAACAGCATTCTACAGTAAATGCGCCGCTGTTTTATTAAAGAGGGGGTATTATGCTTTTTTTCAATCACATAGCACCAGTCTATACAGTAGCATACTACTACAATAATGACGTAACCTTCTGTTGGTCTGTATATGCAGTAAATTAAAATCACTGCCTTGAATAAAATTGCTCTCTCAAAATGGCTGTACTGAACGTCTTGAAATAGGCCTCTGTCTCTTTAAGAAGCTTTCCGACACGCCCCCTTCAGCACACTGCTGTGGCATCTAAACAACACTACTGTACGGAGAGGGGCCTCTGCTGAGCTGAGGAGCAGTGGTTGGTGGCTTGGCTGGTGACAAAAGGTCCAGAGGCGTCTCCAGGAGGTGGGGGCGTTCCTAGGAGGACTGAGGCATAGCTACACCTAAAATGGCTGCCGTCTAAGTTTTTACTGATTACTCAAAAATATGTGAATGAGCCATGGCAACACTCCAGGCATGTGTTTAATGAGGGAATGACATAATAACATGATATAAAGCTTGAGAAAGTCGATTTTTCATAATACCCCCCCCTTTAATGCATAAAAGTAATGAGAATGATGACCTATAGAAATGTGTGCAAATGTGACCACTGATAGAACGCGCGTTGGGATCTCTCCGGCATGCGAGGCGACCGCTCATTTAACGTAGTAAGTTGGCTGGCAAACTTAACTTCAAATGTCCTGACAAAACGTAGTGTCTCTCTGGAGCCTGCACTCACAGCGACAAGTGAGAAAGGAAAGAGGGGAAGGCGCATAGAGGGAAGACACGTCTGAGCTGGAGTGCACTGTGGCTGCAGGGGCGGAAAGAGAAACTGAGGCTCTGGGGGGAGGGGGCACCAACTATTAAACAGTTTCATCTAAACTCAGTTAATTTAATTCTGCAAATGTTATTGGAGTAGTTTCGAGAGTGTGTTTAATAGTTTTTTTTTCTGCTTAGGGCACCAAAATGGCTTACAGCAGCTGGGTTCTCCCTAAGTCTGTTTTGTCCACTTTTTCCACTCTAAATTTACAAGTGACCCGTGATCAGGCAAGCGCCAAAAATTAGGACCATCTCTTCATTTTGTGTCTATGTACAGCTTGTTTGTATGATCTGAAACTCTGCAGCTCTAAGTAGTTTTATGGCTGCAACATTACTCTTGTGCACAGTTGTATAGCTGTTTCCCCATTTGGACTGTGTAACCTTTAGTGTGACTGACAGGGTCGCAGTGTCAACAGGGAATTAGACCTGTGTGCCTGCTGCACTCTGAGGCCATACCACTTACCGTCTGACACACAAACAGCTCTGGGTTAACGCGGAGCACAGCACCCCACTTTAACTGAGGGAGCTCCACAAAAAGCATGCTGGGAAGAGACAGAAACATTCATTGTTGCTACTTTTTTGCCATGTAGCTACCCTTTCATTCATTCATTCATACTATAAACACACCCACTCGCCCCTCCGCCATCCTTCTCCAAGTGTTCCTCTTCACCACCAGCCCCAAGAGGAGACATTCGCCCATAAAATCAGTTCATGAGCAAATCTGTCAACACTGCAGTCTACTAGGAGGAAATTGAAACATAATAACTTCCAACCTGATTGGATTGGAGCAATGTAGCTTCTCAAACTTGCATGCAACCTTTCCTTCCATCACTCTGCTCTTGCATATACCCACATTTCCACCTCCCTCTGAGCTGTCAGGGGGAGGAGAGGGAGGAGGGGCGGGGAGAGCCAGAGCATGGCCTTCTGGGAGTTGTGGTTTTCACTTCTGAGTGGGCCCGAGGTCTTGCATGGCTGACAGGCTTTATTTGATACCTGGCCTGATTCCGTCAGTCTCTCTGACGGAAGTTCGGCCCAGAATGACACAGCAGTGCTCACACGCTCCTCTCTTTGGGTTATCCCGGGCTAAATACCTGCCCATAAGATTAGCTTGACCAAACACAGGGTGACATTTAATTAATAATTCATTGAGTTAAAGTCGACATGTCATGTATAAATGTGGCTTGTAAACCTTTGGGCACTTCCGCAATGGTATTTGATGTTATATACTATAAGTATTTCTGGAATAGTGGAAAGGAGAATTTATCACTCAGGGTTATGATAGTTTGCATCTCATAGTTTGGCAGTTAGGGAGTTAAAGCAACAGCTGCAGAATGGCTTCAATTTTGTTTCATGGAATTAAAAAAAATGTAGTGGACACTTTGGATATGACACGATGTTATTCAGGAAATACAACAAGATTCAATTCATTTTTATTCGTGCCCCTGGTAGGGTCTCCCATGGCAAACAGGTCCTAGGTGACGGGTCAGACAAAGAGCGGTTCAGAAGCCCCTTATGAGAGACCAACAGGCCCGGTTAGAACCTTGGGGCCGTCCTACCGTGGACCCAGCACCTGCAAGAGGAGCCATAGAGGGCTGGTGCAATGACCCGGCAACGGACAAGTGGAAGAAAATGGGTGGATGGATGGAAATGTATGACGTGAATTAAATTTGACTCAGAAAAGCGGTTATCAACTTTATGGTGAAAAATCTCATGTTTAAAACAGATACACTATTGTATGCTAAATGTCCTGCATTTAATCTCCTTGTTGTTCTCTAAACCCACTTAGAGGGTACCTAAGTTCCCAGGGGTGTCCCGTTACTCGCTCCCCTCCTGTCTCCTTGCACCATTCCTCTCTGCTCCCTCTCCGTGCATGCCTTTAGCATATTTTAATAGTGTGGTGTTCTAGCGGAGGGTCAGTGGTTTTATTAACTGCCCTCTTGAGCCTCCTCTCCTCCTCCTTCGTCTCTTCTCTCCTAACTGCAGCTTTTTCACTCTATTTGTTGTGATAAATGACTGTTAGATGTGATTTCCCAAGATCATATCTCTCTGAGGGCCACACACACACTCCATAATTAGACAGCATTATTAATAATTCATACCTCCTTCTCTCTTTCTCTTTTGGAGTCTGCATAAGCGTGTGTGCATGAGTACATCTCGCAAAAAAAAATTGTAAATTGCATTAAAACTGACTAAGATTAAATATGATGATAACAGAAAGAAAAAAAAATACATCCCCCGGAAAAATAAGACATTTACTTTCCTATCATGCCTATATATGGCGTCAAATTAGGGTCTGCTTTAACGTAAACGTAAAAGAGGTATTGTAAACGTAGGTTGTCAGTATTGTAATCGTAAAGAGAAAACTGTAAATGTAACTCTAAACTCCATAAACGAAAAAAGTATCATAAATAGAAAAAAATTATTGTAAACGTAAAACTTTCATTTACGCTTCTTCTTTTCATGCTTCACTTCACAAGTTACGTTTACAATTCACAAGCTACGGTTACGATAAATTTTTTTTCTGACCCTTTTTTTATGGGGGCGGGCTCAACGCTCATTGGCTGGAGTGACAGGATGTGACGTCATCACCATAAACTGAAATCAAACGCACACTACAGACTCTCTCAGACAAAAAGGCAATAATCCCGGGAGTTTTGTTCATTCATGTGAAATCCATGTTAATAAAACGTATTTGAGTCATATTTATCCATAAATGTTCCACTGTCCTTTGAGTTTAGTCGGTGTTTATCGCAGAAATACATTATTCCAGAATTTTTGTGAACTTATAGTAGAAGTAGTCTCTCATTCTGCTGGGGTTCGGAGTTCCGACACACTATATAGTATATAGTCTACTATATAGGGCCTATTGAGAATGAGGAGTCACGTGCCGAGTTGGGTGATTTGGGGGGGGCTCTGAGCCTGTCGGACATATTGGCTGCGGGTTGGGGGCACGCCCCCAGAATTTCACGCATTCCTCATATTCCAGAGCACTTTAAATTTTGCGCATTTACCTTTTCGGCGAGACAGAGACGGATCTACGAATACGACAACGAAAAGACAGAAAGTAAAGCAATGCAAAGAGATAAGGCGAAAGAAAAGGGACCTTACAGGAACAAGCTCATACCAAGCGCAAAACAGCGGTATTTGGAGAAGCTTGCGGACATTCAAAACATCAACACACGGGCTCCCTGCAGCGGAGACCTAGGCCATTTACCTCCGTGCACATACATGGACACAGTAAACTACCTTGTATTTGGTGTAAGTTACTACACGATGCAGGAGTTTAAAAGCCACAAGTCTTTGGAAAGTTATGAGACTTTCTGCTGTGGCTGGATCCAGGACTTGGCTCTACAAGCCTCCCGCTGGTGAAAACAGCGTTGTACTGGCAAAAGTAACTTTCTTCACATGCGTTTTAGTGTGTTGTCATTACATTGCATTTAGCGGACACTTCTTGACCAAATGACAAAGTAATAAAGTGCGTGTTTCGTAAACACTACATTGTTACGAGATGTTCAATGTACACAAACGTTTCCAACATGTTTTGACAGGTCAGAGACTTGCGCTCCTCGATGCTGTGTCCATTTCTGTAACCTAAAAAACTGTATCCCATTGTTCCTACGTTTTCCATGTCTATCGTGTGAGGTATTGGAGCAGTTTTTAACGCAGCAGTGACTTCCAGGCGGTAAAACAGTGCGGAATAGCAAGAACCTCCGCTACTACCGCGTTAACAACACACGTAAACAATGTGTATTGCCGCCGGAGCGCAGCCAATATGGAGGCGAGGGGGGATCGGCGGGGGGCTCTGTGCCGTGACGACAACTCCTCATTCTCAATATAGGGCCTTTGTAGTGAATGAGGGGTTAGGGACTAGGGTGGACATTCGGATACAGCCTCTGTAGTGTGCCTTTGATTTCAGCGTATAGTGATGACGTCACATCCTGTCACTCCAGCCAATGAGCGTTGAGCCCGCCCACATTAAAAAAGGGTCAGAAAAAATGTACCGTAACCGTAGCTTGTTAATTGTAAACGTAACTTGTGAAGTGAAGCATGAAAAGAAGCGTAAATGAAAGTTTTACGTTTACAATTTTTTTTTTTTTTTTTCGTTTATGGAGTTTAGAGTTACATTTACAGTTTTCTCTTTACGATTACAATACTGACAACCTACGTTTACAATACCTCTTTTACGTTTACGTTAAGGCAGACCCTAATTTGACGCCATACCTATAACCCTGTCGAACTGATATACTGTATATTCAAAGCAAGTCTCACACACTCCATACAATTTTATGTTGGATGGGCATGAAAGGCAAAAAATGTAGACAAGGTATGACATAATATAATTGATTACAAAATGTTCGTGGAAAAACAATTATTTTAGGCTTTTAGTAAGTTTAGTAGTTTTAGCCCTTAAATGCTACATTATTGAGGTTATTTCATGCTGTTGTTGCATTTTGTTTAAACTGATTTTCAAATAATGTGATTTTTTAAAAGTTGGTCTGTAACATAATGAAGCTCAAACAGGTTTCTTGATGGACATTTTGAGTTTCTTTGAAAATGTTGACACAAGTTTGAGCTGCTGCGCTTCCCGCATCTGCTCCTCTCTGATATGTTTTATTAAAGAACTTCAAACGCCAAGTCACTGTTCTCGTTTGTCAAGACTGTTCCCTTTGTTTCAATTCACTTTTATTGTGTCTTTGTCCTCACAATTTCTCACTTTGTTTTTCCCTGCAGAGAATTGGTATACTTTTTGCTGTGTGACTGGAATATAAGAAGTAAGAAGTGTATGCCAGCATCTGGAGAGATATTACCTGCCTAGACACAAATCACCACAGGCAACACGAGAGCACAGCTGATGACATAATATACAACCTTCTGGCCAAATATGTTGGGACATTTGTCTGTATGCAACCGCAGTTATCAGTCGACATGTTTGGTCTGGCCAGCATGGTGGATCTATGGATTTGATGTGTTACATGTTAATTGCTACATAGCAGAAGATCCTGCGCTTTGTTTCCAGGATGTTGAATAAACCCATGTAGCTGACAAGGACATTATTGTTGAAAATAGCTTTTGATACGCCTGAGCTTACCTTAAATTTGTAGTAAAAATAAATCTAGTGGTGACAAGATCCAACATTGCTGTGACTAACCTCAATCCAGTACAGCAGGGGTAGGCAAGTTTTCTTGTTGGTTTTTACCCCCGGGCCTGACATTGCCTATCCTTGCAGTACAGTCTGTGTCTAACTCAATATAAAACTCTAGATAGCCACAATTGTGCCATGGACCACATGTTACACTACATTAAATCACACATAAAACATTTAAGACAGGGCATCTCCAGTAAATACATTACTCCATGTTGATGCAGGTTGACCTCTAACCTCCTTCAGCACATAAAAGTTGAATGGCTCTCAGCCAGGGAAACCTCAGAAACCCCTTGCTGTAATAACAGTGCAATGGTCTGGAGCATTACCCAGCCTCTCCAGCAGCTCAGCATTGGTCTTTCTGAGAGAAACAGCCATTGTTCCGATAAATTAAAAGACAGAATCACATTTTGGTCCCAGCGGGGACCTATCGCCCATATCTCAAAACAGGGGTGACTTGGCCTTCTCCGACAAATATCATAAAAGCGCCAAAATCTGTAGGAGAATTGAGAAAAGCAGAGATGGATGCGATAGCGAGCGCTGCATTAAATCAATATGTGATTACACAGGCTGGGAAAGGTTAGCAGGGATGTGCCTGTGTGCTACAGCTCCGGGGGTGAGGGTCAAGGCGCTGCTGTCAAATGCTTCATGTGCGGCTGCTTTTTGGATTTAAAATGTGCATTTTGTATTTTCAGTGTGTTGTTGAGCAGTCAGTCTCGCTTTGCACCTGATTTTTCACAATGCCCTCTCAAATCAATACAGTGTGTTTGTGTCGACTATAAAAACTCCACCATGTGTGTTTTTCTATTGTAAGAAACAATCTTATAAGAAACAACGGCACACAGAAACTTTAGCAATTCACTTTTTCCGCTGTCCCTCCCCGATAAAAAAAATAAAAAATAAAATAAAAATAAAAAGTTAGTATTGCTTTTTTATTTGTGTCAGACAAACAATTGACTGCTCCTACAAGAGTTTTCAATTTGCCTGACTATAAGACAATGGCCTTCCTTTTCTTCAAGACCAAACAGACACTGTACTCTCCCTCAAACCACATTGCATTATGAAGGATTACAAGATGATAGTCCCTGGTTATTCACGTGAAGTGAGGAAATTAACTTGCATGAAGCATGGTCAAGGCCAAACGAATATAAGGGCAAGACTGAGACCTGTAGCGGGATGTATTCCTTGTAACACATTGAATAAAATAAGTATTAAAATCTTGAGCTAGAGACATTTCAACACTGTGGGTAATTTGCATGAATAAATACATTTCTCACAACCGAATCTCCATGTCACATACCATGGATTAGTAACCTTTGCGCATCTTATCACTTGCACTTTCCTAGTCCCATCAAAAATGTTGCTAATCTCCGTTCATCAGTCAAGCATTAGCAATGAGTGCCGCACTTTGTTGTAAAATGTCATCTGCTGTCTGGAAATACTTTCAAACAGCGCTATATCAATCTGTCACCATCCAAATGTGAGCTCCAATGCTCAAAGCAATACGGTTATGTGGGGTAATACAAATGTAAATGAGGTCTAAAAGAGAATGGTGTATAGCAGTGCTGTTAATAGCTACACATAGCAGACTAGGCACATGCACAAGGCCCAAACTACAGCGAGTGACCCCCACACAGCTGAACGTCTAGCCTCATCTAAGAAGAAGTGTGATAGTCAAAGATAATACCCAAGAAACAGGCGGATTCATGTGTATGTCGTACTCTTCTCTTAGTTCGGAGGGGCCTGCTGACAGCGTTTTGAGTCAGGCTAAACCGAAGCTACATACGGCCTCAGTGTAAAGTAACTGGTCACAAGTACTACAGTATAGGATCAAATGCAGTTTAATGTGACAGCCTCTTGCCGTGATCTGAGAAGCCCCACTGTGTGTGTGTGTGTGTGTGTGTGTGTGTGTGTGTGTGTGTGTGTGTGTGTGTGTGTGTGTGTGTGTGGTGTGTGTGTGTGTGTGTGTGTGTGTGTGTGTGTTGTCCATTCTTTCACTCTGACGTCTATAACGCGCCGGATCCATTCAGCGTGTTTCTCTTTGTCTCTCTATCGCACACGGCCTGTCCATTTCTCCCCCCCCCCGGTCCATCTTATCTGCGGGCGTCTTATCATGTACTTATTTGTCGGGTGATAGCGTCCTTTTCATTCGCATCTGTTCACAAAGCGCTGTCTCTTTTTGTGGGAACTGTTTGCCCTCTGCTTCTATGTGGTTGAATTATTTACACGCAAGCGAAAGATGAAAACATTTTTATATTCGAGGGAGAACTAAAATGGGCCGGACAAGCTGTTATGATGTATTTTTTAGAATCAGGATCTCTTTTTGTCTGTATCAAAATTACACATAATGGTATATTGTTTTATGGTCCAGTAATTCTTGGTTGCCCACCATGGGGCTGAAGAAAACGTTTCTAAAACGCACACATTTTACGATGTCCAGTAGCACTGACACTTCATCTTAACATTGCTAAAACAAATTCATGTACACAGCTAAACTATTACAAAGCCTGGTTATTTTTAGCAATAGGAGGTTTCATCTGAGAAACTATTTGCTTTGCTGTTGGAAATAGTGTAAAATGCGTCAAAAGGCGTGGGAGTCTGTTTCCCTTAATAAAACCATTTGAGATTTTCAAAGATGCATTGACTTCTGTATGTATATGTCATGATTTGATGTCTTCCATTCTTCAGAACTTCCTTATAATCTAGTCCATATTCTTTTTTATTTCTTGTTTACTCCTATTTTTATCCAATGCGGCTGGAAATATCAGTGGTGGTATCGTATCACACATTTTCTTATTTCCTGAGACAGACTTTAAATATGTATCTCGGCACGCAGCCAGGTGCACAGTCTTAAAAGCATTTGCATGTCGGCTTATATTGTAAATCAGATGGGGCCCCATGTTTGTCCCCCTGTGCGGACCTCATGCTGAAGCGCTATGTTCCTGCTTGCATATCCGTTTTCGGAGAGGAAATTTCCAAACTGACAATCTTGAGCGAAACGTGTGAATGAGAAGCTGTTTGGTGCCGTAGTGGGAGGAAGCAATGAAGAAAACACAGAAAATAGGACGAGGGCTCGGCGGGTGGTTTGAGCAAAGGCGCGTAGTGCAATCATAGCTCTACCTGGTCAGGGAATAGGCCATTACTTCAGACCCCACTGTGTGTATAAATGTGTGTTTTCGTGTGTCAATATACAGTAGTTTTGTCAAGGAGGAAGGAGACTGATGCATACGTTCAATATTCCTCCACAATGAAAATAATAAAACAATGTGTATAAAGAGCAACAAATGAAGATGTTACAGGTTTGCTTCTGTGATGAAGGTCTATGGAATGCAAATTAAAAGCATTTTAATGGAATAATCTTTCTATAATTGTGACACAGTGTATCATACACAATTAATCTTTAACCATAGTCTAACGGTTTTCCCTCGTACCTGGTTTTGTATTTCACTTTATTTTGAGTAATCCTCAGGTACTCATGTTTAATTTGGCTGTTTCTTCTATGGTTTCAGCACTTCAATCTGTACTTCCTTGGTGGGTAATATTGCGTCATTGCCACATTTTGAAAGCCCGCAATCCATCATTGTGTCAGTTCTGCCATTTTTATCACGTCGTGCTGAACCTGCTAACCACGCTGTAAATCAAAACTGAAAGTTACTTTTTATTCCAAGTTATAATCCTACAGATTCAATTTTATTCTTACAAAGACATTGTTTCAAATGATAAAACGTAAAATATCAGTGCTGAGAAATAATGTTTTAAGTCTGTTTTTGAAACATATGGTACTGTATGTCCACTTTAAAGGAACAAGCCACCGTTTTGACATACTGAGATATGCTCTTACCTTAGCTTAGACGAGTTGATCATACCTGTCTGGTCTTTGTGCGTGCGCTCAGTTACGCTAATGTTGTTAGCGTTTAGCCTCTCGTAACTGTATTTAAATAGGGAAAACGTGGAACAGCCTGATAGCTTCTATCTTCACCTAGGGTTGCCAACCATCCCTTGAAATACGGAATCGTCCCGTATTTTTAAAAATAAAGGTGCGTCCCGTATTGAATCAATAAGGGACAGCTTGTGTATTTCGAGGATCCTCCCTTTCTCCCCGTCATAATATAACAGATCCATGCCCATCACTCACTAAATCTGCGCTGGACAGAAGTCCACTCTTCAGAGAGAAACTGGAGAATAATAAGATCAGCAGCAGGTCAGTCCGCTCCCCATGTGCGTGGGTTTAATGCGCCTCAATATAACATAATTTATCATGAAATCATCAACTTTACGGACATGAACTAACCCATGAACAAAGTCTACTCTTCCCAAGCTTTAGCCGCTTTTTATTCCACATCAATCGGCCTCATATTTTCGGTTTTACAGACTAATTTAGGAAGCATAATGAAAAGGAAAGGCGGTGCGGACAGTGCGGAGTGGCGCGGGGTTACGGTGTGCGGTTACAGCACGATATCGGCCTTCTCCACACAATCTTTCCTCTGATCTGATCCTCTGAATCTGTCCGCTTTAAAAGCAACAAAAATGTCTGGAATCTTGGTTAAAGTTGAGTCTTTAGTGTTGTCTGGAGCCTGTATCTCCTCCTCTCAGCTCAGCGCAATGAGCAGCTACAGACGGAGCTGACAGGGGCGGCGCTGACACGGGCAGCAGAGGACTGAGGCCCCACTGGGAAACACTAACACAGGATTTTGACAGTACATAAAAAAAATAAATAAATAAATAAATAAAATAAATAATTAAATTAGTCTAATTGCAGCTATAAAATCAGTGTTGCTTTTCTTTTCTTTTTTAGGAAAGTAATTATAAAGTAGACAGTTCTGATGTTCATCACTGTATAAGGTTAATTTAAACAGCAGATGTTTGCCTAAAATACACCAGATTGCACAAAATTGTATCTGATTAATCAAAATTTCCCGGGCTGTTGCTCTAACTTTCTTAGAGTTTTTCAAACAGACACACATATAAATAAGAGTTATTCTGTGAAATGGTTTAAAACTTATTTCTAAATAAATTAATAAAAGTAATATAAAACACCTTCTGTTACATGTAATCTACTGTACACACATCCTTTCATATATCACCACCACCTCCCAAAGTCCATTTTAACCACTGGTAATAAGCATGCAATACCTAACCTTACAGAAAGAAAGTGCTTAACCCATAAAATATATAATATATAACATAAATAAATAAAAGAGCCAATATTGTTTGGATGCATATATGTTAAAAGCTGGTTTCAGCGAATGAATAAAATATCTGTAATTACAAATCACAAGCTCTAAAGTCGTCTGTTGATGTCGTTGTCGTTAAGATCATATCTCAGTATGTAAAAACGGTGGCCAAATCCTTTAAAGGAAAGACATCATGCAAAATTAACATTTCAGAATTATCCTGTTCACTCTGGCCATTCTTCTTCTACTGCTAAAGTGTTCCAATCTATATTCCTACAACACTAAACTGTCCTCACTTTTTTTTTCATTCCCACTCCTGTCTACAGAGGGAGCTCTTGCATGCAAATTCATCAGTTTAAAAAAAAATATTATAATGGACTGGATATCTCAGCGACCAAAAGTCATAGCTGCCAGAAGCTGTTGCGTGGATAGAAGCGTCATCCTTCGAGCTACATATTACCAGTCCAAGTTTCCTTTGAAAGAACATTCTCCTGTTGTCTCACTTTCACAGCATGCATCCATGTGCCCCGGGCATGCTGATACCCCATGGTCGTCTGCATTCAATGGTTGGTCCGGTTTGTATTTCTGGCAAAAACAATATATTTCTCCGTGTACAACTGAACGCGAATGTTCAGCTGAAAAGGGTCTGTTTTTAATTAAAGAGTTGCCAACGCTCGCTGTATTCTACATTCAAGTCATCCATTAATTCGTATTTGAATTCAGCTGTGCTAATAAAGCTGAAGGGGGAGCTCAAAACAATGGTGTGTTATTATCTTTTGAAATGAAATTACTTTTCATTAGTTGTTTAGTTGCTTTAAGCCTGACAGTGTGTCTATAGTCTGAGGGAGGCAGAAATCACTTAAATTAATTGTAGCGCCAACCAATTTACATTAACCGCAACTGTTTTCTGTTATCAGCGCTGTGGCACTGTCTCGGTACAGTGACGCTATAGTTGTATGTCTGTGGGTTGACCTTTTGGCAGAAGAGCACAGCAGAATAGACATAATGTTCTATCATACAGTATCTGGAGGTCAGACGGCCTTAATAAATCATTGTGTTTGTTGTAGACTTTTGCATTGTGCTTGTGGATTTAATTATCTGAACAGTTATATTTACTTGCTCATGTAGTGTAGCATACTTAAGAAAACAATTCTGATTAAGTCATTATTTCTCTCTCTACTTCTACTCATTTGCTGAACAGTTTGAGGTTTAGAGCACTTCTTTCTCTTCTGAAAAAGAATTGGCACAACTTGGATGAGAGGTGAATAATCTTAAACTGTTTTTTTGTAGATCTTTTGTTGCTCTTTATATCCGGGCATGATGGAGGGGCTGCATTTTTCATTCATTTCTGATCATTCCGACTCTTCGACTCACGTTTTACTATTGATTCTTGCCCCTTCTTTTTTTCTGTCACACTCACAAATGTGTCACCACGGGCTGCACGGATGTAGAGGTGAACTGCTCACAGTGACAACTTCCTTGCAGCAAAACCTGAAAAATGGTTCCTTCCGACCGTTTCTTTTTGCGCTGCGTTCTCCCTGGGATCTCTCCTCTCTTGTTGCCAGTGGTGCGTGTCTGTTGTGTGTGTTCTGTTGTCCTTTCATTGTCCCCTGAGTCCACCGCTTTTCAACCATAGACAGCCTGTCCGTGTCCTCCTTCAGCGAGCGAGTGTGTGTGATAGCAGAGCTTTGAGGGTGACGGACATATTCACCTCATAGTTATCTTACTGTATGATTGTGTCATTAGTGGACATGGTTGTCAGTAAAGCAAAAAATAAAAATAAAACAATTGTAAAATGCAATGCAATCCAAGACGACTTCTTGCTGTTGTTTGAATAATAAAAGGTTCTGTTTTTGTTCTGTTTTTATGAGTTAAATAATTTCTTCTGAAACTTTCCTCATAAAAACAGAAACTTTTATTATTTAAATGACCACAGTAAGTTCAATAATCAAATGCCACATTGTTTTTTCCATTCTTTCCTTCAGCAATTTCACTTTCAGTTACAATTTTCTTAAGAATGAACAATGCATACACATGTTTCATTTTCGTTCGCCACATTTTCGTGCTGCGTAATTGGGAGAGTTGGACCGTACAGTACTTTTGGGCCAGACTCTCAAAGTTGGGTTCGTATTACTATGAATAAATTTAAAGAGAGCTTAAGGCAGAAAAAATATCGCTATCCGACTCCAGGAGTTGTTGTAGCAAAACAGATGAACATCAAAAGGTGTTCAGAAGAAATCAGCAGGCATCAGAAGGTACCAGAAGGTTACGTGTTCTCAGAAGGCTCTTTTATTGGAGATAGATGTTACAAGTTGCTTGTTCAGTTGCTTAGAAAAGTCTAACTAAAACTCCGCTCTCCCAAGTATTTCTTTGATTGTTAGCTCCGCCCACTCAATGCACATCACACCCAGCACACAAAGACAAAGGGAGAAACCTGAAACCTTCTCAAATGCTCATCCCTTCTACTTCAAAGCACATTCTTTTAGCTTAGATAGCATCTGGAGACCTTGTGCTGTGACAGATAACACTTCTTATTGCCCTCTAAGCAGGATGTTCTCTGCTCCCCCCTCGAGTTCAAATGGCCTTGACCTCTCCGGCTTCGCTAAGTCCAAAGAGTGAATTTAAGCCTTACATACAGTTAGCATACAATTCATAAGGGGTAGCTAAAGATACATTTTAAAACTCGACATTACTTCCAAACTTTTTTGTCATGTTTCGTTTTGTTTTGTGGTTAAGTCTCTTATTACTTATGGAGGTATTGAAATATAATACAATCTTTATATTGCACTTTACTCTTGACATTGAACACCCCTCCAAGTTAGTTCATGTCGGTGGATAATTGATGCTGACTGTTGAGATTATTCATGTGGCAGCCCCAGGTGAAAAGAGAGATTGTCCTCAAGTAGATGTGAGCTAACCCTCCAACTGCTTTTGGAGATAGAGCTCCTCAGAGCAGGGCACATCCCATCCCCATGCATTCATCCGACCAGGTGAACATGTTTCTTTCAATGCTGGCAGTCTTGTGCCAGCAGCTCTGGGTCTTCGATAGCAGCTGTTCTTTGAGGTAACCACAATGACATCAAGAAATCAATTAAATAATTTGTTTAAAAAAAATGTATATAAAATAAATCAACAGTGCACAGTGGTGCAGCGGGTAGTCTAGTGGTTAAGTCTCTCTGCTCCTCAGCTAAACATCATGAGTATTCTCAAGTAAGTATGGAAGTGAGACAAATTTGTTGTACAATAACAAATAAATCACTTACTTACTTACTTACTTACTTACTTACTTACCTACTTACTTACTAGTATGTTAGTTGTAAAGTGGGTTAGCCAGTGTATGCATATAGAGAGCTGTAATTGAGAGAGAGATCCTTGGAGATTTATTCCGTCACAAGGCCGTTAGAGTGTTGTATCTGTGTGTAAGAGGCAGCCATTTGTTTCAGCAAAAAGGGATTCTGTGCATTGAACCAAACATGACTTACAAGGACACAGCAAAGAGCCAATGTGACGTACAGGCAGGGAGAATGCACTTTTGTATGTAGTATGGCTATTAAAGCTCTCAAACATTTTTAACCAAACATAGAAATGTAGGTAATTATAAAATAGCAGGGAAAGTAGCCAAAGCTGCCTTGAGAGGCCAGAGAAATTGCGAGTACAATTAATTGTCAAAATCTAAATTGAAATGATTTCTGAAGAGATAAGTAGGGATAGTAAATAAGTAAATCATGTCTGTTTTGAGAGTTCTCGAAGCCAGAACAGTTTACCTCAGATGTCAATCCAAGACACTGACTGCGGCCAAAAGTGCATTTCAAAACTTTAAGTAGAATAGCTCTGTGTCTAATCTGCCTAATGACAAATTTGGATTTGGTCTCGTATTGAAAAGTTGTACACAGTGGCAAAAGGTCTTCTTATAGCAAATAGTTGTGGCTTTAATTCTTGGATGTTGGTTACCTGTCTGTCAAGTACTGAAACAAAGTGGTCATCTGCCAAACTGTATTTGCTTGGATCACTTTATATGATAATTTGACAAGCATTAGATTGCAATGGTAGAGCTCTTGCTAATGTTATAGTTCTGCTGCTCTTAATCCAGGCCAAGTTGACAAGGATGACAGTTACAGTATTTGACTGTCCGAGCACAGTGCATTAACGCAGATTTGCATCATCAATAAACACATTCTACTATTGCGTGCGCCCTTGTTTTCCAACCCAGACAGCAGGTCACCAAACCCGGTCGTCAGATGGTACTCCCATTACTGACCCACTGAACAGTCAAAGTACCCAGCCTCACCAGTAATTTGTGTTTTACTTAGAGGCCCAAGAAATAGTGAACTTCTGGCATCAGTTTTGAACAATGTGTGTACATGTTTGCACTTGGGAGCTGAGTAATATTGTTTTGGAGCCCTTGTGGTTTGGACAGGGCTAACACCTGAATGAACCTGTCACTGTAGACACATTGCTTTTTCAGCTCCAGCGATTACACTGCACCCGAATACTCTGCGGTTCTTTGTATGCATGTGTTAGAGTGGTCGGGGATGCGTGTATGTGCTGGAGTGTGAGAGACAGGTACAGCGAGCAAGTGTGACAGAGCAGTTGGTGCGTGTGTGTGTGTGTTCAAAAGCGCTGTAGTTCACAGGACTGCTCTTTCAGAAATATGAAATGGGAGAAGTGGTGTGTCTTCGGGGGTTCAACAACAGGGCGCTGTTTGGAGGAAACAAAAAGAAAGAGGAGGGAGCGACACGTTTGCAATGTCCTTCTACAAGGCTCTCAGGCTTTGGTCGTGTCAGGGTGGTACAAAATTGGAAAACTGAGAACCAGGTAACAATTCAGAAAAAAAATTGTTTAAAAGAAAGACTAAGTACATTTTCGCGATGGTCATCGTACACGTGCAAGGACTTAAAGCCATATATCAATGTGTCAGGTTTAAAGACAGAACACAATTATCACAGTAAGAAAGTTGTGGGTTTGATCCTTGACAGCAACACCACCACACCTTTGACTTCAAATTGCCCATGCTTTATCCATACATGACTCTCTAACAACTCGTTGACCTCGTTGGTTTAAAAAAAAAAAAAAAAACATGATTTATTTTGAAATACGTTTTCGCCTTTGAGACAATAGTGGATCCAGCCAAATATGTAAGAGACATAAACAGCCTGATCTTGTGTACTGTAGCTCTAAAACCAAAGGGTGAGAGTTGCACCGTTTCGTGACTTTCATGACAGGGGGCTGCCATTGCTGCAAAACCACCACCTAGTGGCTGGGCACAAATTCAGAAGAGCCAGTTTAATGTGGAAGCCTATGGGATCTTTACACATTGCAAAAACAACTTTAAAGCCTGGTTTCCAAGAAAGTTAGCGTTTCTAAAGCTGGATATTCCCCCTGTGATAACTCTGGAATGGGTACAGTTTATGAGATGTTATAAAAGTTTAAGCTTTTTCCTTTGATTGACAGGCCCTGTGGAGGGTTGTTGCTGCTCAGCCCACCTTTTTGTCCTTTTTTTGGAACATGCGACTGAGCTGCGATCAGATTTTCTGTTGAATCCTGTTATTCACGCAAATGGGGTGGAGTGAACACAGGATGCCTATCAACATATTCTATATAAAATCCATATATTTATAACCCTTTTAGATGTTGTTTGTACTATGTAGAATACAGAATAGCTTACAAATAGCATACACATAGATACAGTCATATAGTTCTTCAAAGTGTTTCTAAATTCCCCTTTTGAAAGAGCCATGAAGCAGCTACAGTGCAGGCTGAATGCTTATCTCCAGTATCGACCCGGGAGACCTGTTTTGTTGCACTTACCGGGAACTGTATGCACTATATTTCAGCGCTATCTTGACCATGGAAAATGTAGTAAATGTACTGTCACATTTCAAATAAACTTGTTATTTACACTTACTGTACTGTGTAGCTTTTACTCCTGAGATGTCAGTCCCTGCAGCAGACGCTTTGCTTTATCGTTCCAATTGAATAGTTCTGCTTTAAATAGATGTGGAGAGAAAAAAGAAAAACATATGTACAGACCTACGTATACATCTGAACTGGAAGATTGGGTCTTTGTGTCCATTTTGAGATAGAACCAGGGAGTTGTTAGAAGGACTCTTCCAAAATAATTACACATCTATTGCACAGAAAGAATTGTGTCATGGTCTATGGACTTCAAAAATGCCACTTCCACAACAAATCCTGGAAATACTGTTCGGAGTGCTTCTGCAGTAGGAGAAGAAAAACAGCTTTTGTAAAACCTGCGTGAAGCTTAATTCGGAAACAATATTAAAATATAGCCACAAAGCGGCGATTATCGGCCCTTGCCGACCGCCCTGCCCAAAGCAAGGGGGCGCTTCGCACCCTTTTGTCTCCCTCAATCTAAAATTATTGAAGTACTTTGGATAACCTTAGGTTCCTCACTTCTCGCTGAATTATGGAGTTTAACATTTTTCCATCAGAATAAAATGGGCCGTTGTGGTCATCGCTACGGCAACACTGTGAAAAATACAGCATGGGTGTAATTGACTTTTCTGTTCGGAATGACCGAATAGAATTTTGTGCCAAATTATTTTAATTTTCGTAAAAGTTAATTTTGTACTCTCCATATAATTCCTATAGGGGGCGCTATCGCGCCCAATTTTTAGTTTGCCAAATGAAAGTGTTTAGGACTGAGACTTTAATAACTGATAACAAAATGAGCGAAATCGGGCTTCATATGTGCGAATGGGAGCCATTTTTTGTTTGCTAAAAATAGCAAAATACTTCGTACAGTTTGCGGCTTCGGCGCATAAAAACCGTAAAACTTAGAAAAGTAATTTGGATAACTTTTAAAGTTCTACTAATATAGATTATTTTCCACCCAAAATTAGCTCGTTCCGATAAACGCTCTAGGAGGAGATAGATGTTGTACGAATTGAAAAATAAAGGCAGATTCCCGCTTCGCGGGCTGTCATCCAAAATGGCCGACACCCAATATGGCGGACGGCGTTGCCGTAATAATACTTTTTGCTCAACTTGTCATGATGCACGTCTGTACCGATTTTTATGATTCTACGACAAACTTCATTTTTGCCCAAGTCCTATCTCGCAATGTTAAAAAAAAACTGAGGTGGCGCTGTCGCACCACTATTTTGAAATTCAAAATTTGGAAATAGTCAAAAGTTGTGTCGGATCGGGCCAAAATCGGTGACTTTTCGTCGATGTTCACTGGGTGAAAATTGCGACGGTGCGAAAGAAAGAAAGAATAATATTCCCAGACGAAAACAATGTTCCCGCTTACACGGGTACCATGAACTATATATTTTCGGAAAGCGCTCGCGCATTCCTACCTCATGGTAGAGGTCCTGGGTCACTGACGGGCACGCTCTCAGTCGGCCATTGATTTTTATGGGCTCTGTACAATTACAATATTGATTTTTGCATTATATATGTATGTGCACACGGGACGTGCACGACAAGAAGAGTGCGTTAGTGAGTGTTTGAGAGGAGGGGAGTGCTTCGCGCGCCATTTGTCCGCTTCGCTTTGCACACTGCTGTCCAATTACAATGTTCGTTTTCTGATACATGTGCACGTGCACGGAACGTGCACGACGAAAGGAGTGCGTTAGTGTATGTTTGAGAGGAGGCGAGCGCTTCGCCCTCGTTTTGTGCGCTCTATACGATTACAAGAGCCCCTTCGCCAGCCCTGATGGCGCTCGGGCCTAAATATGGTTAATAGCTCAAAAAAAGTTGACTGTTGACTATAAATCTGCCCTCACGTCCTATTCTACGTGCATGTTGGCCAGTCAATGAACCCATTTCTTATCTTGTTTACGTTTAGGTTGGACAGTCCTTCATATGAGGTGATGCAGCTGGAGTTCGAGGTGGACAATGTGATCAATCTGGTGCCCACGCAGACTCTGCACTGGAACACGGAGTACCCCACGGACACCCCCGCCACGGCCCGGCAGGCAGAGAAAGTGTCCCACCTGTACATCAGCAACGCCGACATACAGGGCATCGTGCCGCTGGCTGAGGTATGTAAATATACATATACAGACGAAAACCTTTTTACCATGACATTATACCTGCTGTGTGTGACATGGAAACACGACTAATACAACAGGCACATTAACATAGATTTTACCATCATCAATAAACCTATTTCACTATTACTAATGCCTGTTGTCAGGACAGTAGCAGGTCAGGAAACCAGGGCGGAACACGCTCCAGGGAGTCTCTTACAGGAAATGTTTCATCTTTGTAGTGACCAATGATGAAGAAACAACAAGAGAAAAAACAAAAACAAATTAGGCTTACTGAAAGGTTTACTACAAATAGGGGGTCTCCTGCCTGGGTTGTTAATTTTGTTAGATGGCAAATGTTTCCTTCATGTATGGATGTATGTGTGGTCAGGTCTGTTTATCACCAAGTAAAAAATTGTATTTTAATTTTTTTTTATTTCTGTGTCCAAATGTCCACCCTAGTCCCTAACCCCTCATTCATTATATAGGCCCGCTCTATATTCTAGACACTGGTCCCAAAGTGGGGTCGGGACCCCTCGGGGGTCGCGAGTCCTTGGGTGGGGTCCCCAGATTATTGTAGGATGAAATAAAAAGAAAAAGGCAACTGTTTTCGATATATTTTGAGTGTAAAACAGCATATCATTCCTGAAATCCATTTATATAATCAAATAACTGTTTAATACATGTTAACTTGATTTTAAAATGTTTTTCTTCCCTAAAGTAGTGTAAGAGGTAATAACTTTATACAAGGGGGTCCCGAGTGTTTACGTGTCAGTTTGGGGGTCCCAGCCAAAATGTTTGGGAACCCCTGTTCTAGACCAGTGGTTCCACCTTTTTCCTTAAAGCCCCCCTTGCACATGCTGTACTCCCCCACCCCCGTAAACCTGATAACACTTTATTTTAGCACTCACTTATTAACAGCTAATTAGTGCACTTATTGATGGTTAATCACCTCTTAGTTGGTATTTATAAAGCATTTTATTTTTCATGACTTTATTCAACATCTTACTACTATCGAACACTTTCCCATTTATTCATTCGTAATCACTGTTTATCAGCCAGAAGTTAGAATGTTGTTGGACAATAATTATAGTGTTAATACACTGGTTATACGGGCCTTATTAGTCAGCCTGTTATCTGCCAGTTTAGGATTAGAGTTTGCAATTATTTATATCCAAATCTCAAAGAGTATTGACAGGAGCATACAGCTGATATGCCAATTTGATACCTCATTTGAAAGCCAAGTCCTTGATCTGTGTGAGTGTAAGATCTGTGTGAGTGAAACACAATTTCTTCATATTTGCCATTCCTAAACCCAAATCAATCAGTACACTAATTAGCACTTACTTAGCTATTAATAAGTGAGTGCTAAAATAAAGTATTAGGTAATTACTTATTTCAAACAAATAAACTGAAATTGGAGTATTTAATGCACATGTAGTCATATGTGCATTATGACTACACACACATATGACTACATTATATCATCAAATTCTCAGTATTTAATGATGTAATTTGCTCAAATATGAAATATCACTTATGACCTGACCCTCTGACCAGACAAAGCTCTGTGCCCTGTGCAATCCCAGTCGAGTTATGATAGTATCGCATTGCATCGGGTCTATATTGACGCGTCGCTGGTGGGACGGTCACGTGAGGCAGTGCCCATTGCCTCAGAAATAAAAATGGCGATGCCCATGGAGCTCTTTTTCGCACCAAAACGTGGATATATCTTCCAAATGGTGATGACAGGTCTCGAGATAAACCTTATCCGACGTAATAATTGACGGAGAATGTTAGAGCGTACGTCACACTTCCGTAGACCACGCAGTGTGACGGGAAAACATTTCCACCGGCACCGCCCAACCCGGAAACAGCAGGAGCGATTGCGCTTAATATCATAAGATTGTATAATAAGTCCATAAATAAGTAACATACTATATCCCAACCCATGACCCAAGTTTTATCTTCCCTCTAATAAACACATTTTAGACCATGTTTAAAAAGCTGCATATTCCCTTTACCACATTAAATCCCACAGAAGCCCCAGAACAAAATACTGACTACATATTGAACGCTGCCTTGGTTTGCCCGGCTCCCGCCTGTGTGCCCCCAGCAGACTGCAGGGTGATCAGAGCTCAAAAGGTCAGGTGTTTACCCCCCGCTTTGTGACAAGCCTCCTGGACACACTGGCACAGCAGGCTTTGCCCCCGCGCCTCTGCCACTGATGGGCTACACACAGCACACCTCACAAACGCACACACATGTCGTTCTATATAACGGCAAGTGCAAAGTGCTGTAAATGTAAATGACCACCACCGCTCTAGTCACATGTTGTCAATTACTTTGTCCAGCCGTTTCCTGGTGAGACATTTTTCCTTTCAAAAGACTTATTTAAATTCAAATAACAATGCATAGTTTCTTTCACTATTATTAAAGCTCATTTTATAAACATGGGAATAAAATTGAGGCACAATAAAATGCTAAAAACGATGTGTTGTGTATGTGCACTATTTATTTAATGGCCGAAAGTGAAATATTTATTAGGTTGCTGTTTTTTTTTTTATATATTTGCTAAATCTTGCTAAAAGATAAATAAATACATCTCAATGAAATAAACATTGATGCTGCGAAATGTAGACAAGGTCCCGATGCCAAAAAAAAAAAAAAAGTGAGTAGGAGGACGCTTTTGAAAATGCTCCCCCGTTCCATTAGCACTGAGGTAAGCTAATCTGGCCTGATAGCCCTCCTTCAAACAGCAAAGCCCCAGTGAGAAAACCCAATTTGGTCCAGGGCCTCTGCGCTTCCTGTCTCACACACTGGGCAAAAAGCAGGCTTGAAGCCATCATTCTGGTGCCTTTCATCATCTGCTGATGCTGTAGTTGGAAGTTTCTAGGCTTTCAAAAGAAACTAATGGTGTATTAAATCCCATATCTTTATCTGAAATAGCTGTCATGGTCTTTTACCCTGCAGGTACCATGACAATGAATTATTTTCACTTCAGATTGCTGTAGAAATTACTGTTTTTGATTGTCAAATATATACTCAACACTTGATAGTCATGAATTTTGCAATTAGCCTTTCAGACTAATTATTTCCTATCATTTATGAAATTACATCAAATGTACGTACAACTGAAGTATTTTTTCTCTTACTTTTAATTATTATACTTTGTGCCTCTTTCAGCCCTTTCTAATCCAAATAAGCCAAGTGTATAATTAATGCTTTTCAGTTCAGTGAGGAGCGCCGGGGGTCAGTGGAAGCGAAGCCGGCTTGAAGCAAAATGTAAATGTTTGCACAGCTTGTAATCATGGACTTAGGATCAATTGCTGGAGCAGTTCTGACTCTGGAGTGTATAATTGAGGCTTAAAAGTGGAGAACAGAGGTCAAACTCAGCATCACATCGCAGTGTAGCAGCTACAGGTTAGGTTAAGTGCTTTATATACTACAACTGTACTATAAGATGTGACCTCTGCATTTGACCCATCCTTTTGGGCAAGGAGCAGCGGGCAAAGAGACCCATATCGAGATGTCGAGCCTGGCTTATGGTCAGAATGGCTTGAGGATTCACCTAACGTGCATTTTTGGGGTGATGAGGGAAACAGGTATCCTCCCGATCTTCTGACTGCCTTTCACAAACTTACAGTGTGAAAGAGTCCAAAGTACAATGTTCGTCTCAAATACTGTGGTGTTCCAGACCAGTCCTACAGTAGTTTGCAAAATGTGGAGAGCGAGAACAAACTTTCGAAAGCATCCTGCTTCATCCTGTGTGTTGAATCGGAGGGACCTATAGCTCTGCCATGAGCATGCCCCATGAGGTCACAAAAAAGAACTGTCAGCAAAACTCTGAAGAGAAAAAAACTGATTATTTTAACTTACATTGAAATTCAATAATATTGTTTCATATTCATATTGTTTCATATTCATATTGTTTCATATTCATATTGTTTCATATTCATATTGTTTCAATGAAAGCTGTTGGATAATGTATTTATTCACGTATTTGTTAATTTAGTCTTTGGTTTTTATCAATATTCATTTGGCACTCTTTGTACTGAGGCTCTAAAATCTGATAAAATAACCACTATCAGGCTCTCACCAAAAGAGCCTGATAAAATGTCCATAGAGATGAGGCAAACATTGTGGACATTTATTCTAATGGTGGATGTACACTGCCAAACAGAGCATCTCTGTCCATTTGCACCTCTTCTTCTGGTAAAAACATCCAAATGGCTGTTATTAGAAGCCATTTTGTTCCTGTGATTTGTTTACACCAGCACCTGGCCCGTGCAGGTGCAGGTCCACGGCTGGTAGTTTGCGCCATGTCTCTCCGTGTAATAAGTCAGATGAAAGCTAGTCTTCTATATGAGTCTTTTCAAAAATGTGCGGAAAGCAAGCAAAATTGCACACGGCAGAATCTTCAAAGGGCATGTAATGACTTTCAGAAATAGTTCCTCCTAAACAATTTTACATCTAAGGAACGCAAAAAAAAAGTACGCTATACCAACTCACAAAATGCAACCTCTTCAGCTCCTGCGGTGACTGATATTGCCTCCCCTGGGAGACTTTGTGGTGGAGGTAAAGTTGTGTTCTGAGACTTTTTGATCCCCAAACTTACTGAAATCTTCCTCCTGACTGTGGTGTTGGGACGAGAACCATTTAAAAGATTTCTGGACTGATTCACTACACGCTAAAATGATTGCCCTGTCAAGAATTGGCATTTTCTACAACTGTTAATTTACTTTATTGGAGAGACAGTACGGGGTGAAAGATTTACGAAGAGCAGGAAGGGCATTATCATTGTACAGATTTGAAACTTTTTTCCAGCTATTTTTTTAATCCAAGAATACATTAAAGGCAAAGGTTCAAAATACCTCATGTAATGAAACCATGCCATGAAATTATATTAATAAAAGACGGTTTAAAATAAATCTTAAAGGAGACATACTGTAACATGCAAGCTTTTTTTGAGCTTCAAACCATGCTTTAACCTTGTTCCCTCATAAAAAAAAGTATATACCTGGAATAGTACTTGACTTCATTCATGCGGTTTTGTGTAATCCTTGGGTACACTTGTTTACTTTAGCCGCTTCTTCTTCTTCTCCTTCTACTACAGTATCAGCGCTTCGTTCTATACCTCTCCTTTGTGGTTCTGAGCCGCCCTGTTTTCAAACATGTGTCACTCCGTGCTGACGCTGCTAACCACGCTGTAAATCGAAACTGAGTAGAAGTTATTCCTACCGCTGCCTGCAAGAGGAGCCCCAATCAAAGTCTTCTCCAGCTCAGAGACATTATGTCAAATTATAAAACGCACGATATATGTCCAATTTAAGCCTCTCACACAACAGCATCAAGAGCACTCGCATCGGACTTTGAAAGATCCTTTCTCGTCCTTGTTTGTTTGGTTGATTGAAACTCCACCTCAGCCATTACGGGCCAACTCAGAAGTCAGCTTTTTGGCAGTGCCGGTGGTGCTACAACGTTTTCACAATTGAAATCAGAACACTGGCTGTCATTATCGAGCCGCTGAACATTTTTCTCCTAATTCCCCATATCCATTAAGGTTTTGGTCTCTTGGCTGAGCAGAGGGAGAAAGAAAGAAAAAGGCCCTCTTCAGGAAACGAGGGATTATTAGGAGCAATTTGTCTCTCTGGCGTAGGCTGAAAAATTGGTTTCATCTTTTAGAGAGTTGAGAGGCTGTGTGCTGAGGAGGGTCAGGAATAGATAAAGATATGGCAATGTGAGATGACAGAAAGAATGTTCCTTCAAGATAATGCCTGACTTTAATAGCACAAGCCTAAAAATACCATTGGAGAGGTATTGCCACGGAAAGAGAATCCCAAAACGGATGACCATAGCAATCGACTGGTTGTCTTCTTTGGCGATCTCTATGCGTAGGTGACATGGAAAAGTCGATTTGCTTTTTTTTTTTGGGGGGGTGAGGTGTCTTTTCACAATGTTGCTGAAATGTGTTGCAGTACGAAGGGCGCTGTCCATGGCACTGAAGCTAGTGAGGGGCAAACAAACCGCCGCGTTGGACCTTGTATCGCTCTTGTAACCTTGTAAGCAGATTGCTTCGAAGCACTGCGCCGGAGTGTGTTTTACTGCAGCTGGTCACATCGCCAAAAAGTGTCGATTGTCTCGAAAAGTGCTTCACCCTGCGAGTCGTGTGTCAGTGTGTCAAAGCGGCCATGGTCACTGCGAGTCATTGGCTCGGTGATCCCATTGGCTCACTGCGAGTCTCATTGGCTCGGTGTGAGTCTCATTGGCTCGGTGTGAGTCTCATTGGGTCTCATGGCTCGGTGTGAGTCTCATTGGCTCGGTGTGAGTTCATTGGCTCAGAGCCTTTCAGTGTGTTGCCTTGGTCTGTGAGCTCTGAGCGGCGAGGCGCTAATCCACAGATCTTCTCTGGTCCTTACCTTAGCGATGTACACCCTAAGTGACAGCAAAACAAGTGCTGCATTTCCCCTCATTTGAAAGTATTCATGTGGCGCTGGTTTTCGGCACCTGGCCTCGGGAAACGTATGGAGCGAGATCTACTGCAAATTAGCTCCGACCACGGAGCAGCAGAGCGACAGGTGACAGAGAGAAATGTACCTTATAAATGGCCACGTCCTCGTTATCCTCATTTATACATTAGGTCTTTGCATCCTGCTCCTTTCCAAACATGGTCCTCCTTCCTCACTCACTTACCCATTAACTGTGTTTCTCCCCACCATCTCTCCTCATCCCTGAGCTGAGCTTCACCTCTCTGCAGCCTGCCTGTGTAATTAATTCTTAATGAGAACACTTGTTTGTCTGGCTCGCGCACAGATGCCAGACACAGTTTTACATATCCCGTCTCAATGTGCCTGCCTTTCCTGCGTGCATGCGTAGACCTCTGAGCGGCGCAGTTACGCTAAGTGGCTTTTTAATTTGCTCCACTGATTGGTTCGTTTTGCAAAAGGAAGTGGCTAAGTGGAAACGGAAACAAAGCAGTCGATAATGTGCTGATGAAACCAGACAAAGACTTAATTATTCTTGTAGATTTACCGTTGTTGTGGTTAGCTGGTTGAAACAGATTTTTTTCCTCTATCTTTAGTTTCTAATCTTGCTTTATTAAAAGGACAAAGATCCTTCGTGAAAAAAAGACATTTGTGTGCTTTGCATCTAGATATAAAGATATAAAGATATAAAGTTTATTGATGGTAAACAAGCAGAAAAGTTGTTGTCCGAGAAAAAAGGCGATACTCACCTTTTGCTTATTTTATGAGTTTTGTCAAGCTGATAATTTTCTGGAAATAACTACAACATCGTACCACTTCCGTCCCATATTCATTCACAATAATGACATAGCGTGTTATAGCATTGTATATCCAACAACCGTAGCAATAACTGCAGCTAAAGACGGGATAAATATCCAGATGTAACATTTGAATAACATAGTCTGAATTGTGTGATTTAAATATAACTTTTTTTTTTAAACATTTGGCAAATGGTTCAATAGCAAACAGGTTTTAGTAACTCATGTCGAGTTTGCAGAAGTTTTGTTTGGTTTTTCATCAAGTTTGGGACGATTCTCTCGGTCGGTGGGAGCAGTGTTGCTGATGGGAGATGACGGGTATCAGACAGCGGACGACTGTGTTTACGTCACGGGGGGTTCAGCAGTTCATTATATTTGGTTAGATTGTCCCATCTTTTTCAGAGCTCAAAAACATATCTTTTTTTTCTTTTTTTTAAGTTATAGAATATAATAGATATAGAATGTAAATACCAGTACACCTGAAAAGTAGTTTCAAAGTCCCTGAATAAAGCATACTACTATATAACCTTTAAACATTTTTTTTTCCACTTAAATCTTGGCTATGGTATTTGCTTGTTCCTTGCAATTAATCACTGTCAACCACATATCCAGTGAGTATGAATGTGGGTCACTAAGAACTCTTCTGGCCTGGGCATTAGATTCATTTCCATACCGAGCGGCTACGGCTCCCCCAATCAGTCAACAAGAATAGGACCAACGCAGTTACATTCCCCATTACAAAGTAAGAAGGCGACAAACTAGCGGAAAGTATTACACAAAGTAGATGTGAAGAAATTAGGCTGCTAAGTCAGATAAAGAAGTTGGCGGGGCATGCAAGGATAAAAAGCACATTCTCTATTTAAGATGTATCATTGTGCATAATATCACTCTGATAAAATGCAAATGCCACTCTGCATTAAGCAAAAAAACTTTCAGTGGAGCTACGTCTTGCTACATAATAATGTCTCGACAGTTTGTAAATTACATTTTAACTGAAAGGGAATTGGCCTTAGAAAAGAGACGACGAATTATTTATAAAGAAGACTTCTCCTTACGTTTAATGTCTTCTGTTATTTCCCCCTGAGAATTGTTTAAGGTTTATATTCCCCTCAGCATATAGAAAAATATCAAAGGTGAGACGAACTTGTCCTGATATGACCTTGAGAAATGTTGCCTGCGTATGAGTCATAGAATTTCAACAAAAAAAATGAGAAAGGGGTTGAGACAAAAGAATCCACTTCCTCGGATGATTTACTGATTCATACTTACTTTGATTTAATCCCATCAGCAGCAGGACTTAGTTCTTCTGTCTTCCGGTGGGACCACTAAGGCAGCCTCAGTGAAGTACAGGTTCATATAGAGTCTCCTGCTCAACAACATTCATCTGAATAAGAGGAAAGTATTTGTTACGACAGGCAATAGCCTTAGTTCTATATGCACCAGTCTAAATGTGCCTAAAAGTTCAAGCCCATTTCCAAATAGTGCTTACTTTATTGTGTTGTTGGGCAAGACCCTTCACCCGCCGTGGCAAATGTGAGTTCTAAACTAAAGAATAATGCACACATAAGCCAGGCCATAAAGACTGATGTTTATATTTATTATAGAACCAATTGTATTTAGATTAAACACCATAAACAATAAGGGCCAGGTCTCCCGCCTGGCGCAACAACAGCATTAGCGCGACTAGTGTGACATCTTGCGTGCAATCAAACGGTGCGGTAGTGTTTGTGTGGCCAGGGGGGCTTTTCACAGGACATACTACAAACTTTCTTCCACTGTGAGTTCAACACTGGCTGTGTCCTGACTCCGAGAAAAGAGGAACAGAGCTGAGAAGAGGCAAGAGATGGCTCTGGTATTGAAGAGCGCCACGTGGGGATATGAAGCTGAAGATTACACAGAGCGCACCTCATCAGCACAAACGTCTAAAGACTGCATTTAGAAACACAAGATCGGGCCCTAAGAGTTAGTGTTTTTGGCCCTAAAACTTTGTCAATGAATCTATTAAAAATTTTTACCACATGTAAAGCACAAACAGTGAATTGAAATGACATCACTCTCAAACCTTTGGTGCAAAAGACGATAACTACAGAGCATTATTAACAGGGGGCAGCAAAAGGAGGGAAGGGTTCTTCTGGCAGCCTGGTTGATATACATTTTATTAAAAATATGTAGTTAGCTTCATATAGAGGAGACTCAAAGAAGGAAGCTTGGCCAAAAGGACATTGGGAATAAACATCACTGCATCTCAATGGACTAAAGCTCAAGCTCGTCATGGACTGCTCCAAATCAAAGTTCTACACAGGCTACACAGGCTACACCTCTCCAAAGTACGGCTTTGTTCCATGGGGTGAACACAGCTTGTGACCGGTGGGGTCCGCAACTCAGAAGGTGAGAACCACTGCTCTCTAATGTCACTACACTGGTAAACCCTATTCCAACAACATATTTGCTGCATTGTTTAACACACATGTATGGAGTGCAGAACATTACAAAGCAATCTTTAAATAACAGAGTAAGAAATATGAGCAAAAGTGCACAGAGAATAATTGAATACCTGTTAATATTCATGATGAGAGGCACAGTCTGAATGGATGGGCAGAGGAAGGAAAGGCCCAGACGCTGAGGGGAGGGCTTTGGTGTCTTTTACACAAGCGGAAAATGGAGACAAATTGAGGATGAAGATATAACGACAGAGCAAAGACAGAGAAAATGGTCGGAATGGCGCGGCGAGAGGGGGAGAGAGTGGCGAGGGGTGAAGGGGCCCGCTGGAGGTTTTGGAGTAATAGCCCTGTAGAAGTCCTCAGCGGCTCAGGAGAGGAGCGCGGGCCACTTCTAATGCAATTAGAGCCGGAGAAATTGAAAGTGCAGCTCTCAGTGAGCTGTGTGTGAGCGTGTCGCGTGCAGCTGGACGCACTGTTCGTTTTCATATCTACCAATTGTCCTTATCGCCTCTGCCTCCTGTTCACACTCCTTCTCAGTTTAACTTGTACATTATTGCCCCCTGTGTTTTTATATCCCTCCCTAAGACTAATTTACATCTAGCGCGGGCTTTCTACACCTCCGTCACTGCACATTACTGTCTTGTAATAATTTCCACGTGATGAAAATGCCACGAGACCAATAGGCCCTTTATATTAGCATTTGTAGCATTTGAGTCTTACTGTATTTGATTGCACCATAACCTCGGTCCCACTAAAAACACATTACAGAAACGGTCCGGAAGCCAGTATGAAACCAAGCAATTTCATTTAGTTAATTTGGAAAACAAGAGAAGAGTTTGCAGCGTGAGATGACTGAGTAAAACAGCTAATATGGCTTTTGAAGATGTGGAGGAGCAAAACCCAAATTAACTCCTTTCCCAACCATTAGAAATAAGATGGTAGTGTGTTATAAGAGAAAAACACTCTCAGTTTGCAGTAAGAAAACAAAATACAAAACATCTTCATACCACGCACACTCCCTCAATAAGATTCATTTAGTGTGTGGCGTATAAGCACTAGGTGTTCTCAATTAGTCTTTCCCCGTTATTCTAAATTAGTCTTTCCGCCAAAAATACTACTTTGAAAGTGTGCCATTATGCTGTGCGCTTAATTACCACTGGTAAATCTTAATGCTTCCTGTTGAAGACTGCTCAATTGTCTTGTTCGGCAGCGGCGATTGGAAACCCTATAGCACCTTTATCTGTGTGAAGGTAAAAGTCTGAACCCAGGATTAACCTTTGCTTTGCTCTCAGGGGGTGTGTAAAGGGCAGCCCCATAACAATAGTCTAAAATGCCTCATGAGTCGTTAGCATCTTGTGAGGCACTGCAATTAGTGTCCGGGCTGAGAGGGGAGGCAGCAAGGACATGAATTTGGCGGCGAGGTAAAATGCAAAAGTCTGAGGTAGAAGGGAGGTGTTGTTCATTCTACCAAATGTTAAGCACATGCAGAAAATTAAGATGGTATTACTCTAAAACCATAGGTCCCCTGAACATCCTTAATCAAGTGCATGTTCTCCAGTTCAGCTTTACCCAAATCTTAAAGGTTACAGCCTATGGGCCAGAGTAACGCCTTATTTTGAAAGCTAAGACCTACAAACGCAACACTAATGTTTTCAAATCACTTAACAACATCACTTTTTCATCACTTTTTTTATTGCATTTTCATCCGCGTTTTCATCTCATTTTTGTTGCTATTTTGACACTTTTTTCAAGACGCTCTCAGATTTGGGTAAAGCCAAACTGGAGAAAATGTGCTCGGGTCAGGTGTGAGTTAAGAGAGCATTATGGACACAATAGGGGGCAGCAGAGGGAGGGAAGGTTCACCTTCAGTCAGTGCAACCTGCAGATGGTGAGATGGGTGAGTATTAAGTTGCCACCTAAAAAACAATTTTAGAAATAAAACAGGACATAGATTTGAATAAATGCTATCTTGACCATTATTGAACCAAATACTGAGGGCTATTAACAAGCACTGGCGTCATTCGCATTGCTCACCCAGTCGGGCATAAAAGATATGCAACTACCTTCATGTATATTTGCCCGCGTACTGTACATTTTCACTCTGCCTACCCGCATGCATCTATGAGGTGACGCATAACGCAATCAGCTGCCAATGAGCACAGAATTTATTATTTATTATTCCTTGTTTAAAATGTATAGAGACCCACAGATTTTCCCTCCGTGGGACACTTGAGTCAGGCGCGCAGGCCCGTCCGCCCACCTGCTGTTGGTCAGTACCTTCAAGTTTCATCACGCAGCGTGTGGATGAGTTACATTCAAAATGGTCCTCTCAGCTCCGATCAGTCAAGACTCCCACATGTAATTATGGGACGCGTATACCTTTTATGGCTTGCGTGTCTGCATAAATGTGTACTGACATTTCACGGGAGCTTTCATAAATGCATACCTTTATTTATTTATTTTTTGTCATTATTATTTATGTTTTTTTCCCCCACAATGTTCTCACGTAATATGTGTATCTATGGGCTAAAAATGTTAAAGTTAAAATGAATGAAGGCGATGAAAATATTATAGGCTCTGTGCATTGTTTTAGATAGTTAACCTTAACACGCTTATTTTATTTTTTTTTATTCGGTCACATGGGGAAGTTATTTGTTCTCACTGTGCGACAATAACTCTGAGTGAAAAAGCAGAGATTTGTGTGGCAGTCACTTAAGGATTATTGTGAGTTCTTACAGATCCCGGGAAATTTATTTTTTTACTGTTTGGACACTCGCTGAAGTAATTATTTCGACAAATAAGAAAGATGCTATCGCAGTCAACCACAGCAATCGTATTCAAAGCTGTGTGCGCACACCTCCTATCTTTGTACATGTTCCAGTCGAATAAATGAGGCGGCACTCCTCAAGCCTAATAGTCTGGCTGTAATTAACATTGTCATAGTGATAATAGCCATTTATCCCTGACATATCACACACACACACACACACGCGCGCACACACACACACACACACACGGCTGTGGTGAGTCGGCCGCATGCCCAGCTGTCAGTGCTTCATCCGTCTCTCGTTCCCACCTCTCCTCCTCCTCCTCTTCCTCCTCTCGCTGTGTGGACCTCATCATCCACCTCTTCCTGTTTTCACACACCCCGCCTCCGCCTTCATCTACCTTTCATCATTCCCTCTCCATCCAAGCTTTGTCATTGTATCCTTTCACATCCGAATTTGGATTAACCTGCATTTGTACATTTGGTTTAATGCCCAAAAGTGTCATTCTTTTTATTATTGTTTTCTTCAATGTGACCATAAGATTGCAGTAATTATTCACTTTGAGCGACTGCTGTTTCCAAGTTGTGCTCACAACATTGTAGAATTTGAGAAGAGAATTTCACATGGAATGAAAGAAATGTATTAAATTAGATTGAAAGCAAACCTTAATTGTCTTAATGTCTAGAATGCTACACTTTTCCAGGTAGAGTAACTGCATGAGCATATTCTGCTATACTTGCTAATACACTGTCCCGGTGATTGATATTCTCAATGATTTTATTATGTTCTGCAATAAATTGAAGCTAAGTGCTTTTAGCTAATTCTCCTTTGCCACTGAGTTTTGACACCTACTCTTATTCATCACATATTATCATTTTATTATCATATCTTTCGAGAAAAGAATGTCAATGCAGTCGATAGTCTTGTTATTTGTATTGATGATGAAGTCACATAAATTCAGCTCCGAATGCTTTATGTTGAGTAGTGTGTTGCACCTGGGATAAATTGTTTGTAAAATACTTTGAGCATGTTTATGTAAGCACTGGAAGCTAACCTGCCTTCAATTAAAGTGTTAGGCCAAGCGTAAATGAAATTGGAGCGGTAACATGCAGAACATCTGATTTGCAGACGTGAGCGCCTCCGCTGATTTTATGACTTAATTAGTCACATATATAATGCAATACACAGTTTACATGCATATATGCCTCGAGTTTATCCTGTTCTATCAGCAACACATTAGCAATATAAATATAATGCCATACCACATTTCTTGAATGGTGGGTATGTTAATAATCTCTGTGCTTAAGCATGATATGTCCATGTGTTTCCAATGACATCCCCAGTAGTGCTAATCCTTTGCTATTGGGCCAAAAAACATGTTTGATAGAAACTTTGTAAAACATTTCTTTGAGCCCTCACAAGGCAGTTTTACATATAAATACAAGCAATTTGGTTCAAAGCAAAGGAATATACAAAATACCAAGCATTGTTAAGTGTGGCGTAGTACAGTTCATGTAAATGCTTTGCATTACTCGTCATACTGTCCATCAATGGCCTAAACTAAACTTCCATCTGAGCCTTCACAGCTGGGGCCATACCGCCTTTGTGCTGCCCGATGCCTAAGCAGGGCCTGGTCGGTACTTGGACGGCAGACCGTTTGGGAACACCAGGAAGCTTGGGTGAATGTAGTGTGTGTGTGTGTGAGTGGTTTGTGGTGGTCGGAGGGGCAGATTGGCAACCTCACTTCTGTCAGTCTACCCCAGGGCAGTTGTGGCTACAATAGTAGCTTACCATCACCAATTATCAAGTGAATGGATTGTGCAATCTAAAGCGTCTTTGAGTGGCCAGAAAAGTGCTATAAAAAACAAAATTATTAATAATGAATGGATTGCATTAAAAAATAGATATAGAACAGCGCATCTAAATCGTCTTTTATATCTAAACCTTCGGTTGGAAATATGAAGAATCGTTTGTTGCTTGTGACATTGGATACGTTTTTTCATATATCATTATTTAGCTGCTGTTTGCCATTGTGTGCATGTGTGGAGGATAATGTGGACAGACTGATTAAGATATTGATCTGGATGTTTGATTTGGTGAATACTCACAGCAGGGAGTCTACTTCAGCAAATGATGTGTTTCAGTGACTTGTGCATGATAAGGATCACTCTACGGCTTGCATCATTTTACTTGTGAGTTGGACAAGAAATACATTTATTTTTGTTGCCGTTCTTAAAAGCTGGCGTTTAAATTGTGGAATCATTGCACAGCTTAGTAGAAAAGCTGAGGAGTGTAAGTGCCTCGGGCGAAGATTGGTGAAAAGGTCAGACTGAGAGCAAAGGAAAGATCGCAGTTGTATCTGTTCCAAGCAATTTCCTCCAAATGAGACACAAGGCTATTTAAGGGAGGCACAGAAATCGTGTGGATATCCTCAATGTACTTTAACCTGGAAACCACTTTGCCGCATGGAAACTGGAGTTTACTCTTTAAAGTGTTGCATTTGATCTTTCAGTGATCGATCTTCCTGTCATTGTATAGCATATTGGTTAGACAGAACATTTGAACAATAAAACAATAATAAGCGTTTTAGAACATGCATGCTATCAAACTATTCCATTTATCATATTGGTTGCCAGCTATGTATTTGTTAACACATGGGAGAGTATTAACGTGGGTTGACCATTGCTTGCAATATTAGAACAAACTGGAAAGGGGACAGACCAAAAGTGCTTACCTACTGTAATTGTTAGTCACAGGGATTGAATTTGTTCTGAAAAGCAAAGGACTGCACTTCTTTCAATGACTCAACTCTACTGGCTTTGTGCTTCTGTGTGATGGTACTGTAGGTCTCGCTCTATTTCACTTTGCTCACACTTAAAGCTCAACAAAATTTTGAGCTCAAACAGTCCAACCACACACACATATATACAGTATGCACTGGTTTATGTAGGGCCTATGATCTTCCATTAAACACAGTCATTTGAACGTTCATATCAGTTGACACACACTGCTGTTATCATTGTGCAGTGCAGAGCGGCTTTTGAAAACAGCGGGGCGCCGTTTGACGAGCCACTTAATAATTCCCTCGGACAACCATGAAATGCTTTCTTTTTCCTGTCTCTGCCTTGGCCCTGCTATGGTGCAGAAATTCCTCTGCATGCTGGGTATTTACGTTTGATTACGCATTCACTTTTATTGCATTGCGTTTTCCGATTCATTTTTTCCCCCTTCTGGAGTAAGCCCTCTTGGTTATTTGCATAAAGATGAAGTAGACAGATGCGGAGTTAGCTTGTTTGCAAAATAATACTTGCTAATTAGACATGTTTGGTGAACATCTGTTCCGCTGTATTGAACCTGTTCAGAGTGAAAGTACGCTCAGGGTTGAGCTTCTAGTTTATTTAAACATAACAGCCTTTGTAATTACTACTCAACTCTTCCCAGAGATTACAGTTGTGAATACACGGGGGAACTTATACATCATGGGCACAAAATAAATTAAGAGTTGAAAAGTGAGATGTGGACATGCTGCTAAAGACCTCTGCCAGGACATTATTTGTAGCATTCAAACTCTAGAATTTGATTATTGGGGCAAGAGACAGTTTCTCCTACAGTATATGAATTATTCAAAAGGAAACTAATGATAAGTCCTCAAACTATATTATAACTAGTGATGGGACTCGATCAAAAAGGTTTGACTGTAAAAAATAGCGAAACTATAGATATGATTTGACATTGATTTGTCTTTGTGTGAATGATGATAGTTTTGTGTTTCACATTTTAAAATCTCCATTGCTTTATTAATATGGAATGCACCTGGACCACTAGAAATCTTTGCAGTTTTGACCTCACATCCCTGGCATCCATAATAGGCCTATACATAATGCTGTGATGTCCAAATTTAGCAATAGTTCTGACTTGCATAATCCAGATACAACCTGTTTACTATAACATTTCATTACACTTTAAACTCACATCTTGGACCATTTATGACCTTTGCTGAAAAAAATCCTATAAACAAACAGAACCGTAATACCTTTGCTTGTTTGTTTTTTTATTTCAAGGCAACAACACATGGCATCTGTTGCATGGGTTTAATTATTTTTCATATCCACTTTGCATTCATAAAATTAAATCTGAATCTATTTGAGTCGTTTCTATTCACATTTTGTTCTTGTTCAAATCAAGAAGCTTTTTTCAATGTGTTAATTGCATTCAAAACATGAGTGAATAAAACGTTGGTTTGTACCTCTATTACTTCACAGGTGGTACTGAAGTTCAGTACAGCTGAAATGTATGCCTATATTTGCTTCTTATGCGAGTATGTGTGTGGTATCAGATCAAGTACAATAAACCACCTGCTTACACAACTTTAATAAACCATTTCATCAAAGGTGTATTTTTCTTGGCCGGGCATACATGGGATGACATCTGTTGAGATGTAAACACGATGCTATCAGTAGCCTCCGCGAGTGCGTTGCCCAGAGACACATCCATACATGCTCACATATAGCACATAATCTCCTTTCTCATCTCAAATCCTCTGTCTTCTCTTCCTATTGATTTTATCCACCATCTGCTTCTGTCCCCAAGGCTTCGCACACTCAGTTCAGTCTATGTCTCTGTACGGCTTTGGGTTTTTGTGCCCTTGGTTTTGCCTCTCAGGCTTTCATCTTTGCCATGCTCATGATCCTGTTTGTCCCCTCTGCCCCTTCACCGGATTCTCACCTTCAACCTGTTCATATGAGGCATTCAAAATTAATTATATTATAAAGTCCCTAAACTATATGATAAAAAAAAGGAACACATCTCATTTATAGATGGGACAGGGCAAAAAAAAAACATAATTAAATAAAAAATCTGTCATTGCAGTATTAAACTAAAGTTATGGCTTATAACAAAACGACGGCATTGTGACAAATGCAGATTGGTTTATTAGTAGAAGAAGAAACAAACAAAGAAAACATGGATGACTCAAACATGTGTGAATGAACAACTAATGTATACATTTTTTTGATGAGAAAACGAGATGACAGCAAAGAAAAACCATATGGTCCCTGTAAAGTCCCCTGTAAAGTGTCCTAATGTTTCAAAAGTCAAGTGCCCTGCTGCTTTATATGGGTGATACCCACTGGAAGAATAGGCCATATGAAACTGTTGAACTGTTGAATGTGAAGCAGATCTTGTTAAATAAAGGTCAAATAACAGTGTGGGGCAGCAGAGCAATAGATATTGGCCTGCTTGTCACTGGTTATGTGCGTTGGAATCTGTACAAACATGATGTATAGCATCTAATGTGCTATTTATATTCTGCATCTATTTGCATGTTGTGTGTCCATACATATTCTATGCATGAAGATAAAACAGTGCACATTTTCAATTATTGTTAAATGCTATAGAAACACAGGCTGTGTAAAAAAAAAAAACTGTATATATAATTTTTTTTTTTTTTAACATGTCAAAAGCGCTGTGTGAGATAATGCAACATTGGGGACTTTATCATTCCTATCCTCATCCAACTCCTTTTTGAGCATTTGCACTAATTTAATATATGCACATGTTATTTCACCCTGATGCTATTTGTGCTGATATGTATTGTAATTAATGATTCTTAAAATTGTTCTGTTTTTTATTCACACATAATCTGTTTAACAGCTTTAACAGTTTTCAATGTATTTATAGGACTTTTTTTTTCTTTAAAGAATGTTATTGGCACACTGTGACCCATGCTGTAGTTGTACCAACACAAAATAGCAGAACTGTGGGCCCTATCGTACAACCTGTAATCAAAGTGAACCTGTGTGTGTGTGTGTGTGTTGGCGGAGATAAATGTGCCCTTCGGAAATCCAACGCCAAACAATCAAGACTGACACTGGCACACAGCACTGGGAGCTGAAACGGCACCGGAATGTTTGTGCTATTTTTGTGAGCAGGATCTAATCAAATCTGCTCATGCTGATTATAATAATTGTGGGGCTCATAATGACTTTTTTTCCTTCTTTTTCCTTTTGCCTTTTGCAGTTCAGACTTTATGGTGCTCTTGCATATGACTGTTTACTGTGTTATACCTGAAACATTTCTCTCCATTGAAGTGAGACCACATCGGTGTTGGTCAAAGTTACAGCCTTTAAATCTTTCACTCAGATAAGGGCAAGTTTAACCTGATTGCTTGAGACTAAATACTTGTATCTGTTTAATTTCCCCCCCCAGGACACAGAGGTGGTGAATACAGCCATCCTCACCGGTCGTCGCGTGGCAGTGCCCATCAGGCTTGTTACCGTGGAGACAGACGGACAGGTGCGGGAGGTGGACGATTTGGTCACCTGCAGCTCTACAGACGTGGATGTGGTCAAGGTATGGGCAATGACAACATATACAACCCCATATACAGTTCTCCCCATTATCTCGAGAAGAGGCTACATCTTTGGTACAATGGTGTAGTACAGATTAAGGTACATGTGGTAACAGGTCACATGAAGGGTTATAGAAAGGACAATATTCAAAGCTGTAGGACTTCAAACTTTCACACGATGTGCACTGATGATCTGTGCCACATTTCTATAGACATTCCGTCTTACAGTATGGTGTTTCTGCTTCTCACTGATATCTCTCTTTTATTATTGTTTGTTCCATCATATTATTATTCCAATATTAATCTTTTGGAAACCTTAAGGGTGATGCGTTGAGACTCGAGGGAGTAAACTGAAGACACTTTACACTGCAGGAAGCCCATCTTGAATCATCATTATAATCATGCATCCTGCAGGATTTGTGTTGTTCTCTAATTCGTTTTGTGCAACACTGCATAATGAGACACTTATCACAGTGTGGAAGCCTCTGCTCTTCTTTCAGTTAGTGTGGGACTTTGTAAGTTGTCACAAGCAAAAAAATGTGATATCTTAAAATAGGAACATTTGATATTTTTGACATTATTGCGATGTTATTCCTTGCACTTCAACTTCCCAAACTAACTATTCATTGTCCAGCGCATGCTTTTAAGGGAATTGACCTAAGAGACATCCTTGGCTTGGCTTAAAAAAAAAAAAAAGTACAATAAAAAGTAAATAATCTCTCGTTACACATTTGTGCCCAGACGATCTGAAGAGCCACGGCGTTGACCCATACTCAGACTGATTGCGTTTCATTAAGGAATCAGAAATGCCTTTGGAAACGAGCACATGCCAGAGACTGGAGATTGATTCCTTGTGCACCGCGTTCCCTTTGCCCTCGAGGCCCAAATGAAATGCACCCTCGCTGTGACAGTTTCAATATGAAGCCAATTTCCTGGTACAAGGCGACAAGAGTGCTGCTGTTTAAGTCCGATCAATAACAACACGCCGAGAATGGAAGGAACTCATTCAGATAGATGTAATGCTGAGCCTCAATTATGTGTGTACATGGCGCCGCGTCTTCAAAGGCTTTCTTGCAACAAAACGTATATGGTAGAGCTAGAACGCTAAAAAATGAGGCCATGAAAATGTTGTGTTTTTATTGCGTATAAAGTCAAATACGCAAGTCAAATAGAAGCCAACAAATCATATGTCTACAAACATAATGATGAAAGTAGGGGGCAAGTTTAGAATATAGCTAAAAATGCTTGCTGAAGATCCCATTTTGAGTTAGGTCGGAACTGGTGGGTTGCATGCATTCAGCCAAATATTGTTAAATTGCCTTAAAGGAACAGGCCACCGTTATTCCATACTGAGATATGTTCTTACCTTAGCTTAGACGAGTTGATGCGTACCTGTCTGGTCTTTACGCCTGCGCTCAGTCACGCAAAAAGACCAAAGCTGTCGTTAGCATTTAGCCTCTCCTCTATGGGGCCAACGGGGTTGAAGTTAGAAGCGACCAACAAGCTCTTCCACATTTCCCCTATTTAAAGAGCAACTAAACACCAAATCAAGTTTTTTTTACTGATAAACTCTCAATGGGTGTCTCATAGTGTTGTCTACTGGTCCCTGACATTATTCTGACATTAGAGCGCAAACATGTGTCAAATCTTAACTTTGGCCTGAAAACGAATGGGTTGCGCCCCCTTCAGGGTAAACCCTGTGTAACACCTACGCTGTTAGGCAAAGGACTGTAGGGTATGGACCAGTTCTAGATTCGAAAGGAGTGGTGTGTAATCCAAAATGAGAGCCAAAGTCAATAAGTTTAAATGGAAAAGCCGGCAATTTACTTTACATAGACAATAAAAAGGACAGACAAACATCAAACATTAATACGGGCACTTCTGTTAGTTACCTGTTAAACCTTTGTATTGTTTAAACTTTGAGATGAGTTCAATAAAAAAAGGTATGTTTCACTTATTTCCTCATTTCAACAAGTTTTCTTTTATGACCGGTCATTTAGTTACTTTGAGTGTTTTTAATTTAAACCTATTCTTAAATTACTTTAATTTAAGTTTAATCTTGGTTTCAGGTTTATATTATTCACTCTTTTCAATTTTCAAACACGTTTTGTCACTTTAAAAATGACACCATAGGTACCCTTTAAATACATAAATAAAACAGTTATCAAAAGGATCCAGTAAACAATTTGGCTTGCAAAGCAATAACAAAAAGAAAATGGCTTCTAATTGTCCAAAAACTTATCAAAACTTAAATTGTGGATATGTTCTGAGTTCAATGTAGGCGCCCTTTAACGTGCGCTCAAATCCGTTGGAAAAACTCCACAAACGCTCCTCAAACCTTGGTCTGGGAGTCAGTGAGGTTCTTTGGTGGAATGCGGACCACGCGCGCCTCGCGAGACGCTGCCGTTGATCCTGAGAATGTTCCGTTGGGTGGCTCGCCTTGGTCTCGACTCGATCCTGGGTCCAAGAACTCGATCCAAGCCCAAGAACTGAGGTGTTCTCGGGGTGGGGATAAAACCTGGCCTGTGGAGCAGGCCAACAAGGATCGCAATTAGCATTAAATAAAATTACATTCAAGTAAAAACACAAATCCAGCCGCTTACAAGGCTGCGGAGGCTACGTAACTTAAGAGAGAAACAAAAAAAGAGAGGCGACCATTTGTTTTTAGCTGAGCCGCTTACTGTTACTGGGAAATAAAGCTTCTTTTCACATAAAATGAACAAACCACCGTAAAAATAATCAACATTGTGACCAACAGAAATAAAAGTAGAAATGCAGAAAACATTAAGTTACCGTTATCTGGTCCCTGCCGTCTCGGGCAAAAGCGTAACTGCCTCGTTTAACCGCAGCGACAAACGCTGCGTAAAAGAATACATTTATATTAACTTCAGCACCAAATGCTGGACAAGAGAAATAAAAATAAAAGAGCAAATATTTTGTTACCGTTTCTTTGCTCTCTGCCGTCTCAAGCAAAAGCATCGGCCTCGTTTAACCGCAGGCGACAAACACTGTACAATAAATACGTTTGCGTCAACTTCAGCTTCAAATGCTGAGCAACAAACAAAAACTTTCCAAATAAATAACTCACCGAGACTACTCTCAAAGGTTTCACGTCTCGTAGACACACTCCTCCCTCAACCCGGCAAGGCAAACGGTGTGTAAGATCACTTTTCGGTGTAGTTTGGGTCAGTTTTGTTCGTAACGGCTGCACTGCTCTACTCGCCCGTGCGCTCTTTTCAGACTCCTGCCGCTGACTGAGCCTCGGCCAGGTGGGGGAGGGGCATACGCTGAGAGCGTCTTGAATCAGTTATATTGATAACGGTTTACAATGTAACTTTTTATAATAACATTGTAAATCCCACTAATTATATATTTAATGTCACGTAGTTTTTTAACTGTTTTAAGCGAATATTTAATTAGGTTATTTATGAATATTTATAAGGTTATTTATTGTCAGGTTTTGTCCAGTTACACCAGTGTTTATTTGTAACGGGGGTTACACCTGCTACTAAATTAGATTTTCCTGATTGACTGGAGACGTGTCCACGGCCTCCACAGAACGTCATAAGCCGCACCAGCTCCACACATCGTCATCAGGTGCTGCCCATTGTCCTGCCCCTGTATCTGTGATATAGAACCAAGTCCCTCCCAAGTAATCTGTCTACTGTGATTGTGCCAATGCAAATGTCGAGGTCAATCAAGGCCCAAACACCGCCCACACACTCACACCCCGCATGTAACCCCCAAACTCCAGAGAGTGAGGCGTAATAACACCTTGGGAGCACTTCGACATTACTGCGCGGACGTCAAATGCAATATAGTACCCCTTTTTATCCGCTTAGAAAATCGACATGTTTAATTTTGTGTAACTATACTTGGATCGTGTAACTATGTGGAAGAGCTTGGTCACTCGTTGGGCCCCATATAGAGGAGTGGGGGAGAGGCTAAAGGCTAACAACATCGTTGGTCTTTTTACGTGACTGAGCGCAGGCGTGAAGACCAGACAGTTACGCATCAACTCGTCTAAGCTCAGGTAAGAACATATCTCAGTATGGAAAAACTGTGGCCTGTTCCTTTAACTTCTGCAAAGTCCATTCAAAACACTAGCCCTACAGTATCTCACTTTTTGCTTTGATGTACATAATGCACAGATTAGTAACACAGTGAGGAAACTGTTGTTGCTAATACGACGCACACTAAGACATTTAGGTAGATTTAGTACCTATTTTGTGCCAAAGCCATTACTACTATAGCGACTTATACTCGCGTCCCTGTGCCCACAAGAAGTCTAACCCGCTTTCACCCTAATTCCATCTTGACAGCGACCTTACGGCTGCTCTCTCAACGCACCAAGTGAAGTTATTTGGATTTGTGTGTTTGTCCCCAGAACTGAATGTATGGCCCTGTAAGATAATAAATACCGTCTGTACATCCACGGGATACACACAGCTCTCAAGCACAGACAGCTGTTTGACAATGGCCCCCACGGGAGGCTGCTGCAGGTAGCTCGAGCTGTCAGTGAGTCACTTTTACGGCTGTAAAGTAGAACCCAGGGAGCCGACGCAGCACATGCGCCAGACTATTATGCCCCAACTCCAGTAGACGCTACACTTTCTCCGTGAGTTATCGCTAATTCCTCGCTTTGCTAGACTGAGCCTGTCCCGGCTGCTGTATACTTCAACTGTAACCCAGAGAAGCTCGCCACTAATGGTGTTATGGGCTTCCAGCTTCATGTCGTAATGTGGGCGTATGCAGAGGTTTAACAAGTAACCCGGAGTATAAAGGTGATTTACATGGTCTAAATGGGGTTACGATTGCCAGCATACTCTTTTGGCCAGTCGCAAGGGCGGTGCGAAACAATAACGGGCTAAAAGATAACTCATTTCTACTCTCGAATGGCCTTCACAAAGCGCGTATGTCAGCATAATATTGTTCAACAGTATGCTGCTAATTACCCATCTCAGCCCATACTTTGCTATCGCCTGTAGAAAACAGCAACCATAGAAGTGTTCTCTGCAGTTGTTACCATTTGCTGTGGCTATAAGTCCTTCTGACTTATAGCCACATCATCTGACTTCTACTTTCATTACTGGCTTATTGCTTAAGGTTTTCTTTCCTTTTAGAAACAAGACACTCTATTCACTTATAGGGGTACAAACTGTCGTAATGCTGCAAGTTATCTGGAACTTCTTGAATTTCTTCGGTAAGATTAGCGTTCTCCGTTGCATCACTTTCGGTTAAGCAAGTCTCTGTTTAATTACTCATGGTGGATAAATGTTTGTAGAGGGAATTGCGCCGTCCAATTCCCCACCTCACTAATGGATGCATTAGAGCACAAGTTAAAACGTCTGACTAAACTGCCGGAGATTCCCTTGTGCTTGGTCTTCTTGCTTGCTTCTTCCCATTTATCAGTGGCACGGTGTTCTTTGCAGCATTATCCGTGGGTTTCAAGTCTTTCATGCGACGTCGTAACATTCTGCAAAGCCCTGAGATTCGTTTTGAGGTGGAAGACAGGGCAGAACTCTATGGTAGAAATTGCCTTCATGGTTATTATCTCTGTAATTACCGGGCTTATCCGCTTTAAACAGAAACTAGTGCAAAACTCTGCATCTTGTCTCTCAATACAAAAATAATTATACAGGACATATCATGCAATATCAGCTTTTTTTGTGTAGCTTTAAACCATTTTATAAAGCATACATGAACTAGTATTTCTCTCCATTATTTTGTTTTTAGGTCAATAATCAATAGACTTTTAAAGGCTTGTACCCTTCATCTGAAATCAGATTCTTGAATATTGTGCAAGCAACCCACTGTCCATTCAAATAATCCCTGTTCTAATCATTGGAATGCTTAAATATCCTTAAAACGGCGTCCAGAAGAGGAAAAAGTCATTGGAAACCCATCAAAAGGCGAACTTTGCTATTGTGTAAAGTGTATTGTTAAGAAGCTGTCACTTGTGATGTTGCGATGTTGCTGCGTTGCTTCTGCTGCTGTTGTTGACACAGCAGTATGTGTAGGTCAGCCGTGCCACTGCCGGAGGAGGAGGACGAGTTGGGGACAAGCGCACACATACACACAAATTAGTAACATTATCCTGACCTCACGCAGGCTGTGTCTCTCTGACAATGCAAGAAGGTGATGGGAGAGGGGTGTGGGGGGGAGATGACACACGGATCGATGGGGAGGGTGAAGCAGAGGATGGGTGACTCAGTGGTACAGGGAAGCACAGAGAATAGTTAACTGCTACTAAGACCTTACTGGAAAGAGAACTAATGACTGGAATACCACATTCACTTTTATCATACTTGCTGGACTTCTGTGGAACAAAACATGGTATGGTATGCTGTATTGTCCCCGTAGGGAAATTTGTCCTCTGCACTTGACCGATCCTTTGATTCCGCTGGGGCGACCGCTGTGCAGCGCCCGGGATCCATCTCCAGATGTGGAGCCAGGATGATTGTCCGTATCACTTGCCTGGAGGATTTACCTGTTGTACATGTTTTTAGCAGTAGGGGAAACCGGAGTACTCGGAGGAAACCTATGCAGGGGTGACGTATAAGGGAAAAAAACATATTTTTTCAAAACTGATGGCGTGCATATTTTTGAGTCGATAATTTTGTGTTTAAACAAGTTATGTTTGTTAAATAACATTTAAAGGTATTTACATTTCTTTTTTTGATGTATTTGTAGCTTCTCCGTATAAAAACGTGTCAGGTGGCGCAACCAAGTTTTTTCTAAAATGTAAATAGTTTCCAAAAAAGTGTACAAAGTCAAATCTTTGCCAAGTATATCTTAGACAGTCTTTCTCCTCTGAACATTTTATCTGTAATCTGTAACTGACTGATGCTGTAATCAGTAATAAAACAGGAGAACCATGGACTGAGTGCTCAGTGTCAGCCCAAACAGTTATCGGTTCAGTATTGGATATTATAAACCAATAACTGATTTTTTTTTTCTAGTATTGACTCTGATAACTCATACCAGTATTGGATCAGTGCGTCCCTATAATTTTTAGATGGTAATTTGACATTTTTTGCAGTTGCACCACTTGACTGTCTGGTTTCACCACCTGACATTAGCAACTAATTTCAAATTAAAATGGCTTTTATGTGGACTCTTACATTAGCTTTAGCATTAAGCATGGGTAAACATTTACTTTTTAAAACAAATTAAAACTTTTATGATAGAATAATATTTTCCAATATTTACATCGGTTGTACCACCAAAAGTGTGACAGTTTACCTATGAGTCGGAAAAAAGCTATTTTTTCTCTATCAATTCTTGATAGAAATTTTCAAACCTTTTCACTCAGCCATAAAGACAACTTGTTCTTCTGGCTGATGTTATATCCTGTTTGCTGGTACTACTCTTTATTTCAAAATACCAGCCCTGTTCTTACGGTTGTGCCACCCTGACATTTTAAGATTACAAATTGTCGGACACATTTTTTTAGTGATCTCAAAAGCATACAATTATCCCAGGATGTTTTATTTTTTAATTGTTACCCTGAAAATACAATTTTCAGAAGCTTTATTAGTCTAATCATTTGCTCGGACAGTTGCACCACTTGTCATTTTAGGGGTTTGAGGTGTGAAAACATAAAAAAAATATGTATTATTGAAATGTGATGAAAATGTTTTAAACTAAATAGGTTTTGTAGAATAAAGTGATACATTTAATGAAAAGATCAATCCATCCATCCATTTTCTTCCACTTTTGCCAGCTCTAACAGCTGCCCAAATCACATTGCACCAGCCCCTATGGCTCCTCCTGCAGGTGCTGGGTCCACAGAAGGACGGCCTCACGATTCTAACCGGGCCTGTTGGTCTCTCATAAGGGGCTTCTGAACCGTTCTTTGTCTGACCCGTCACCTAGGACCTGTTTGCTATGGGAGACCCTACCAGGGGCACGAAGCCCCCGACAACTTAGCTCCCAGGATCATTCGAGTGCTCAAACCCCTCCACCATGTTAAGATGGCGGTTCCAGGAAGGGTGAAAAAATCAAATTATTTTTAAAAGAAATATAACACTCGAACACAAAAATATGCACGTCATGTCAGACACAGGGAGAACATGCAAACTCCACACAGAAAGGCCCTGTCCGGGAATGGTACCCAGGACCTTCTAACAGAGAAGCACGAGCACTACCCGCTGTGCCACCGTGCCATCCCCCCTTATGGTAGATAGATCTGGGATGAAACAATGGTAAATAAGCCAAATACTGCACACTTGAAGCCAAAGCATGTCTAAACAAGTAAGTATTTTTGAATTAGGTTAACCTTAACTTAATTAAAACATGTTTACATGTTAAAGGAATAGGCCACAGTTTAACATAGGAGCACTTCGACGTCCGCGCAGTAATATCTCAAAGTGCTCCTAAGGTATTATTACGCCTTACATATATACTACCCCTTTTTATCCGCTTAGAAAATCGACATGTTTAATTTTGTGTAACTATACTTGGATCGTGTAAAGGCTCACGTAACTGTATTTAAATGGGGAAAACGTGGAACAGCTTGGTAGCTTGTAACTTCACGAGAAAAGAAAAGCAACGCACACCAGAAGTAGTCTCCGAGGTGCAGATGTAGGGGAAAATCTTCATGAATCAAAAAACAACATCGCACACTCATAAGCTGATGTCCAAATTTTAATGATTACGTTTCGGCATTAGCCTTCATCAGATCTTTCTTTTTTCTTCTTTGAACCAAAGTGTATGTGCTAGATCTTCTCCAAAGTGTGGATGGTACCAATCAATCAGGAGGCCACACCCAGTGCAGAAAGGCCATTTCTACAAAAACAAAAACAGTTAAAATATATACAAATATATACAAAAATCGGTAATACATATAGTCTACCGTATTACAAGAATCATTTGAGATCAAAGTCAATATTTAGTCCATGAGGAGTCAAAGTCTTTAAATGGTGTATCCAATAGTGTTCCCTCCTTGAAAGGAGGAGATCCAAGTTTCCACCTCTAGGGGGCAGTTTTACCTGTTCAATCCCAATATATCTTAATGATGATATGGGATGGTTAAATTCAACAAAATGAGCTGCCACAGAATAGTCCAAGTTTTTGCACCTTATCGTACTTCTGTGCTCTGCAATACGTGTTTTTAGGGCTCTACTTGTTTTACCCACATAGGCTTTTCCACAAGTAATCAGATAAATTACAGATTTGGTATTGCAAGATATGATCCCTCTGATGGGTATATTTTTACCTGTATGGGGATGTTTAAAGCTGCTACAGCGGAATGTGTAGTTGCATTGACTACAGGCCCCACAACGGCGGTTACCATCAGGTATAGGAGCTAAGACGGTTTGATTTGATGTGGTTATAGAGGAAGGAAGGTATGAGTGCACCAATTCATCTCTGATGTTCCTACCTCTTGTAGCTTGTAACTTCACCCCAGTTTGGGGCTATACAGTACCTATGCTGGAAGAGGCTAAATGCTAACAACATTTGCGTGACTGAGCGCACACAAAGGCCAGACAGTTACGCATCAACTCTTCTAAGCTAAGGTAATAACATATCTCAATATGTAAAAACAGTGGCCTGTTCCTTTAAGGTTCTTGGGTCATTGTTTCGCCTTTGCGATGCCCAATCCCGTCAGACCTTGGAAGCTAAGCAGGGAAGGGCCTGGTCGGTACTTGGATGGGAGACAATGTAGTAACACCAGGAAGCCTAGCGAGTGGAGTGAGTGAGTGAGTGCTTGGTTGGTGGTCAGTCTACCCCAGGGCAGCTGTGGCTACAATAGTAGCTTACCACCACCAAGTATAGAGTGAATGAATAGTGCGATGTAAAGTGTCTTTGAGTGTCCAGAAAAGCGCTATATAAAACCGATGCATTATTATTATTATTATTATTATTGTTATTCAGCTTCATTATACCATCTGTCCAAGTACAGCTTATGAAGATGGAAAACTCCTGTACAACTGAGAGTTCACGCAAACAAGCCTATAGTTCGCAACACCGTCAATAGCATATTGTTCCCGTACTTTACGCGGGACATGTTGCTTACGCAGACAGAAGCCTCCTCCCGGGATGTGCTCAAGGGGTTCCGATGGTAATTGGTTCGCGTAGAAATCCCTTAGTGCTGTTGTCAGTAATTGAATTTGACAGAGAGGAAGACCAAAAGGCTTTGTCGTAATGGATGGCCACATGTATGTGTATCTACATGCATGCTCGAGACCATTCTTACAGTGTGTTTGTGCATGTGTTTTGGACAGACTCAAAGCAGATTAAGAATTGATCCACGCATGGTTTAATAAAGCAGTTGCACAGCCGGACATACTTCTCCCTGATCAGACATACGTGTACACTGTCTCTCAAACTTTCAGTGCCCTTGAGAAAGTGCCTTTACCGTTCCTCTTTACCATAACTTAACACACACAGGCGAAATTATAAATGCTCTTGTAGAAACAACAATATGGCTGATTGCTCTCGGTGTCTCAATGTATTCCAAAAGTTAGTATGGGTGCTTTTGGGAAAGGGATCCAACTTATGTACTGCATTGTAACATGCCTTTATAACATAAAATAGTGACTTCCGGTAATGTAGTGATTCTAGTAATGTACTAATGTTTGGCATTGGTAACAATTTGTAAGAAATGTATATTAATGATCATCATTTGTTACTTGCTCTGTACTAGATATTGTACAAGAAATGAAACATCTGTTGTGTTTTGTATCTACTTGTTTCTGTTTATTACTGGATGAGTTAAAATAGTGCCTTGTAAGTTTGGTCTGTGTCAAAATAGCCGATTTGGTGTGATGTATTGTAATTGACTGGATATAGATATTATGAGTGTTGTAGTTCATTCTTTTGCTGTTGTTTCTTTATTATTGTTCTTTATTATGTGTTGTTACCTTGCCCTATGTTCCCTTGTTTATGATTAGTTTATGATTTGTTACCTTGCACTACGTTCCTTGCTTTGATTGTTAAATGAAAATGTTATTGTTTTTATTTTGGGTGTGGGCGTTTATAAGCCTTTTGCTTCGGCCCACTCTTTTTGAGCAGAATAACTGTTCAAATAAACTAAACTAAACTAAACTAAACTTAGTAAAAAAAAAACAGCAAACCCAGGCACTCCAAAGAAATGTGCACTACACGAGGAAGTACTTTAAAGGCCTTTAATTATTTAGATGGCCAAGCCAACATGTTTCGACCACCAGGTCTTAATATAAATTAATATAAAGGGCTAATTATAAATGTGCTATTCACTGGACGCATTACAGTCATTGGTGCTATTCTTGTACTACAGCAGAAATGAGTCAAAACATGTACTTTTACTTCTCTACTGCTATCATTATTGATATGTTTCCTTCTGCTGTATAACCATGTGCTTTGGTTCTAAAATATTTGAAATCATAATAACGTGAAAAAAAATTAAGTTCTCAGAAGCTTCACATGAAACAAAGTAAAGGTGGCAAGTTACACTGCCATTGCTATACACATTGCATTGCATGAGGTGTGTGTTTGCTTGCACATCCATATATAACTGTATTTTGATCAATACTTTTGCAATTGGCTTGACAGCAATTTATTTTGTTAATATGTTTATGCCAGTGGGTGTGCTGGCGGTGCTTTTTCATAGTTTGGGGAAACCTTCCATCAGTCAGTGGGCTGCTACTTAGTGAAGGTCACTGAGATATTCATGTCAGTGGAGCTGCTGGAGCACAGCGCATTAAAAGCACCAGGTTATATCCAAAAGAACAGCACTGACAGTCACTCGGCAGCTCACAGGAGAGTGTTATCCAGGTGGCCACAAGAGGGCAAGCACCTACACTGTTCAGTCTGCACAGTGCTGTAACAGGTTTTAGCTTTATGGATTTTTCCCTGCGACTAATCATATTTAGATACAGAAAATATATATATTTATTATTAAACAACTGTAATAATAATCAAATATAACATAAAATAAATTATTATTTCTTATAGCCTCTTCTCCGTCAGGTAGTCAGTCATTTTTTTATATGCAGTCTAAGCTTAGACAGGTTTTATTTTTGCAACATTCTTGACTGACTTTAAAGCTCCTGTACCCAACCTTTTGCTAAGTTGGGTTTTATCCATTTTCATATGACAATTTCTTATAATTGCAGCAATGTGAAACAACAATGATAATAACAATAATAATAATAGTCACCATTATCATCATCATTGAATAGAACATGAAAGCAGAAAAAGTGAGTTGTTGATGTTGCTTTAATAATAATGATTTGAAAACGAAAGTTGTAAATGAACTTATAAAGTCTTGCACAAGAAAAATCAGGACATGTGGAAGCCATGCATAACAGTTTAACGCCATCGTTTGTGCTATTTTCCCCAATATATTGGATAAACAAACATTTTTCTCATTGTGGGGTTTTCTTTTGATAGAAACATTTTCCTCTTCCCAGACTTGACTCAAAACTGAGCATCACCAGCTCATGACTGTGGAAATGTTTTCTTTGTCCACAGCCTTAGAATTAGGTTTAATACATTAGGTCCCCTTCCAAATGCTTTATTTTGATAACCCACAGGAGGAGTATGTTTGATATTGCACATTTGTTAGCTTTAGTTGCTCTTGTGACATGGCAATGTATAACCTGGAATGTTCTGCAGTGTTGCCTTAAATATGACTTCATCTGTGGTCTGTTACGGTTGGAGAAAGAGCTTAAAGGTACTAATTAGTACTTTTTTTCTCAAATCTGACAAAGTAAATATTTGTACAGTCACGGTCATCCCTTGGAGTCAAAATCTGATTTGATAAAAGGTAAACCCTTTTTGTTGCATATTGATAATTTGGGTTGGCATACACAACATCAACAAATAATAATAATAATAATAATACAATGCAGATTGCACGAATCAGGCGCAGTACTGTCTAATGACCTTTGGTGACTGGACTAATCAAATTCAACCACAGATTGAGACTCTTTTTGCTTTGTTATTGAGAAACGAATAAGCCACAGGGGAGGGAAGGTTGCAGTCAGTTAGCAGTAAGACAGGATACCATGCAGTTGCCTCGGGTCAGTTTCAGTCATGAAAGGAAATGAAAGGTAAAGTGGATTAAAGCCAGGGGTCGCACATAGACACGCACTCAGTTAGCACACACTTCCTCCATTTGACAGTAACAGGCTTAAGAATTGGCTCGCGATTCTGGTGCACAACATCACACCATTAGTGACACCCAGCACCCATCTGTCTCTCTGGGCGAGCGGCGACCTTGAGGGCCCCAAACTATTTTTTAGATCTCACAAAGACGTTTTGTTGTTTCATCAGCAAAAACTGAAAGTTCTACCCCCGAGACGTACCATAAAAGTGACAGGGAGTAGAAGGCACTTTCATTGTCACAACAGTAAACAATGGCTTTATTGCTGCCATGCATTATGACTGTAGACACAATAACTTGAAATACTAGCCCGATATTTCTGTTACTATCCTGATAGAATTATTTATGACATTGTTTTATCGTTGTGGAGGCTTCCTCTGGAGAGTTCTGTGAAAAGATTAATAACAGAAAAACAACTGTCATAGTACCTCATCAGAGAGAAAATTAAGAAGTGGTAATTAACTGTTTGCATTACAGTATTTCTTTTTTGTTGACACTAAGTGATATTTCAGTTTTTTTTTTATCCAATTGCTCTTTTTTATATGCCACAGAAATATTTATTATGCTGGTAAATCGTGTTTGTAATTCAAATGGGTGTTTCATTCATGATTACACATAGATGCTTTAATGGAAGACTATACTTTACTTTTATTATTTCTGAGCACATAAAAATATTAACTTTAAAGGTCCTATATCATGCAAAATCGACTTTTTTGAGTTTTTAGCCATGTTGTTATGCTATTTCCTTATCAAAAACACCCCCAGAGCGGTTTTTGGCTTCATTCACGCAGTTCTAAGTAATCCTCCTGAATCCTGCTCTCTGAGCAGCTGCTCCACCCTCTCCTGGTAAACCACTGAGCTGTTCAGTTGTGTCGTCACAGCGGAACGGAAGTGCTCTACGTCTGTAATGTAATGCCTTACGGCCTGATTTTTATTTATAAAACTTTTTTTTTTTTTTTTTTTTTTTTTTTTTTTTTAAACAAAACAAAACACAAAAAAACAGCAACTCTCCGACGCGTCTGTGCTGTCCCACGACGCTAATCAAGCGCACCCACGGCTGGAGGAGCCATGGATCCGAGCATAAGTGTTGTTTTTGAAGACTGAGCTCTTTCTAACCTACTCTGGACACCGCCTGTTCTTTTTTCTTACCGATAATGCCACGGATGCGCGTTTGGCTACGAGAGGAACAGGACTATTCAACCTTCCTAAAGAAGAGTGCACTCGCCAGAAGTTGGAATTTCTTTCCGGGATTAAGCTAGCTACTATATCAACCAACCTGATGGATGCTTGGTGAACCTTGGCCAGAATCAAAGTGGATTAACTTTTATAACCAACACGAGGGCCATAACGTAAACACCCGACGATGGGGAGGCCATGCTGAGCGGTGAGTCAATCAAAACGCGTGTTAGCGTGTGTGTTAGCCATTTATGAAACTGTGTTGCACATGTCAACTCCTTATAACTGCATTATGTGAAGTAACTTCACTTTTTGCAGCAATATTTATATTTATAATACTGCAAATGTGGAATGAGCGGAGAGAGGGGCGGAGTTAACTGAATCGAAGCGTCTTGTCTTCCGGGTAGGGAAAATACCCCCCAAAATACTTATATTTCTCTCAAAATGAGTACTCCATAGTGATAGAGGTACAATATATCATATATATGCCTATACTTTACTTTGGAATGGCTAAAATAGCATGATACAGATCCTTTAACAATCCTTAGGCCTTTTAGTGCTGGTGCTACAACATGTGTGTTTATGTGACATCACAACATACAAGAGAGCCTACAGTGTCAAATTAAGGTCTATGGGGCTGATTGTGGTAAACATCAAAAAGCAGATTATTTATCTTTGTGAGTGAAGTGAAATTATGATAATAATTACAGTAAATACAGTCACTGCAAGTCATCGGCCTATCCACACGAAACAAAAACTGGCGCGACATTTCTGGCGCAAAGTGTCTTTCAGCACAAATAAACTTGAGTCATATTTTCTCGGAAATGTGTGCAAGAATGGTGACAGCATTGAAAAACATGTGCTTGCTCCCTGCGTCAGCTAAAAGGTCTTTCAGTCAAAAATAAAAACAAGGCAAGTTTGTGAATCCAGTCAGTACAAAAAACAACATTTGTATTGTCTAAATCATGGCAGTCTTTAGTACTTAATATTTACAACCATTGGCTCGTAATTCACTTATCGATTGTGAAGCCCTACTGCATTGTATTTACTCAGCTAATACACTAATGAATAAACAAACTTATGTGTGTTATGGCAGAGGTTGTGCCCTGATTAGCACAACACCTCTCATCTGCTCAGAATGTTACTTCAGTCGATAATTAATTAGGCAACAATTACCATGCTAAAATCCACAGCAGAGGACACACCTACGTAGCCAGGGGGCTAACTTTGAATAAAAAGCACTTGTAACACCGCATTTGAATACCAATTTTGCAATTTGTTTGTTGTTGTTTTTCTTTGGTGTGAATGTGTTCAGGGAAGGTCCATAATGTGGATGCATGATTGACAGAAAACACTTCCTTATCAAATTTCCAATCTTTGTTTTTCCCACCACAGCTCCACACTTCAGAAATTGACTATAATAGTTCACTACGTATCATATGTGTAGCTCCCTGTTCCCGAAGCCCATTACTCTCTGTCTCTAGATGACATTTTGGCAGCTGTTGGTGTGCCTCCATTTTGGTACCCCTTGGGGAGCCATGTTGGGCCCTGGCTGTGCATTAGTGTCCCATCAGAAACACACTGGTCTGCTGATAGCTGTCCTCTACTCTTGTGTGTCTCTGTCCTGTGGGTGACCCCCCCGAATGACAAAGTGTTACTTGTGAAATTAATAAATAAATAAATGAAAATCCTCAGATGAAGTTGCTCCTCTCATCTTCCCAAGAAATGAGTGATGACTTTGGCTTCTTTGGGTCAACAGATAGTGTTTCTCGATCCCGAAAGCTATTTGCAGACGCGTGTAGAGCAAAGATCAAAAGTTGTCAAGGTAGATGAATTGATGTTTGGCCTTAAAAACTGTTTCGGCTGGTTTGCAGTCAGACAGAGCCTTTCGCAGTTGACTCCGTTTAACTTGTCAGACGATCTATCCTCATCTGGGATCTCAAAACATCCAGAGTATCCTTCACCCACTTTCACTTTCTTTTTGACTCTGTTGAAGAATGCTTCAAAAATGATTACCAAGAAGTAAAGTTAAATTTAATTGTTGTCTTTCTCAAATATTGTTTTTCTATAATAATAATAATAATAATAATAATAATAATATAATAATAATAATAATAATAATGCATCAGTTTTATATAGCGCGTTTCTGGACACTCAAAGATGCTTTACATTGCATTATTGTGGCACGGTAGCACAGCAGTTAGCGCTCATGCTTCACAGCCAGAAGGTCAGGGTTCGATTCCCACCAGGGACGGGGCCTTTCTGTGTGGAGTTTGCCTGTTCTCCCTGTACTCCCAGGTTTCCGTCAGGCAGAAGTATGGGTATGGCATGTTGCTATAATCTTGCGATATATTGTGTAGCCCTTGTGACACAAAAGTTAAATACTTTTTTATCAGTATCTCTTCAGCAAAGGATATATCTGATTTTTTTCCATTCAGTTACAAGCCAGTGTGAACACGTAGTACCACATTGTGAGGGAGCTGACAGGTGAGAGCAGGGGTCACTGAGATGATGAAAGGACTAAAATAGCTTGCCACTATCTTACATGATAGAACAAGACACTAGGCTATAGAACAAAAATAGCATATTATTTCTATAGAAGAACCTAAGACAGTATGTACTTTAGCCTTCGTAATCTGCTCTCCCATGCAGCTCTTGTCCTCTGGCTGATCCGATCCCTGTGTGGGCTGTCTGGGGTGTATAATCTGTGCTCTGTGCTCAGACCCTGCCCCACAGGCCTGTCCCGGGTGGACGTGTCCTGAATAGCTCCAGAGGGATCCTGATCAGAGCCAGCCTGTTTCCATTGCTCAAATTACCTTGCTCTCCAGTCATTCCTGTGCCTCCCTCTGGCCTGCTTTTCCATGTAGACCACGTCTGCGAGCACGCACAGCCCATTTAGAAGTTGTGAAAAAGTGAAAGGAAGAAAAAGAGCAATAGAGGTGTTCCAAATCAACTGCAGTATTCGCCCTGTGTTCTCCCTCTGTTGGCTGTTCGCGGCAGACAGCTCTCAGCACACCGATGTTTACATCCACTTAGGCCCGGCGCGCTGCTGTTATGAAATCATGTAGTGTAAAATTGAGAGGGCACCAACGGTCACAGTACAAGCAGGTAATCACCACTATGATTAGCTTTGTGTGGAGAAATAACACGCTGGCATTCTCTGGTCGCTAACTCGTTACGGCAGCAAATTCGAATGCACTTTGCCACTGTGGACTACAGCAGCTTTAATACAGGATTTGGTTTGAACAATGAACTATTAATGTGCCACATGTTGTTTCTAATTTCACACTTTTGACTTTGAGATTTGTCGATGTGGGGCAATCATAACAGATTTTTGTTGCTGACTATATTAACTGAAAGAGCAGCAAAAAGACTGATTAATGTGTAATTTATAACAAATGATAAATCCATAATCTTCAAAGTGAACACAAGAATAAAAAGTGAAGTTGGAAGTTGGGGAAGCACCCAGCGCATGCACGGTACGCCTCGGCCACAATAGGGCCACACAAACAGACATATTGAGGCCAGTGTTGACTTATATCCCTATGCTAATAAGCAGACTAATTCACCCAGGACCTGAGGAGTTCAGACAGAGGAAAGCCTATCTCCTCTCACACAGGAGAGAAGAGTCCTCTGCCTCCCAAAGCTCTGCACCTCAATGACAAAGTCACTAAAGTCACAATACGAAAGTTTTAAAACAGTACTTAATTTTGTCCCTGACAAAAAATGTTCTGATGAAAAGAGATTCAAGGACACTGAAAGTTAGGACCAAAGTGTCAATTTGCTTTAAGTGGAGAAAAGAAAAGAAATGGCTTCAAATTTGTATTTTCACTTCTTCTTTTGAAGGGCCATTTTTAAAAATGTTAAAATGATGTATTTTCTACCCCCTATTTGTTCCAGCAAATTCTAATGTGTAGAATGAGCCCAGACCTATTCACACAACTACTGCTAAAATCCTGCACTGTTACTCAAAAAGTGGTTACTTAAAGGGACTATACATAAGTTTAACCACAAATAAATGTATACAAATTTAAAATGCTCCAGCAATGCCCTGGTGAGTAGAATGAGCCCTGGCCTTTTCACCGCAATTGCCTCTACATGCCTGTAAAGTCACTTGAATAGTTTATGCTCGGGGCGAACAAGCAAACAGCGTAATGCGTAATGCGCGTTCACGCTCAGCTGTAGCGTCAGCTGTATCTCCTCTATACTGACGCTGCAGCGCGAGTGGTAACTTCAGAAGGATGGATTTAGCGGAGAATAAGAGGAGACCGGCTTCAAGCACCATCGAAACTCCAGCCCAGACCCCAAATAACGAAAAGAAACAAAGAGTTTATTCGAGTGTGACAAAAAAGGTGAAAGTGGAGTCTGATCGGCGTAGGCAAAGTACCAGAGTAAACATCGGAAAATGTTGAGAGAATCTCTCAAAAGACCCGCAGCTTATTTTGCTTGAAAGGTAAGAAATTATTACTAAATACGTGGGGGAAAAGAGTTGTTGATGCTTCAAAACAACGGTGTCCGACTGTCCGTGCATGTTGTACAAACTTCACTGAAACAAGCCATAAAATAATCATATTTGGAAGTTACCAAAATAGTTGATCTAATAGTTTTATACCTACAGAGAAGTTGTGTAGTATTAGTAGCAGACCTGTAGTGTCAGTAATAACAGTAATTGTGCTGGACCTACAAAACATTTGAGCAGTGACAGTGGTAACGGTGCTGTATTTACAATGGCAAAAATAATGTCGCTAATGTTTAGGGTTGCCAACTTTCTCTCAACCAAATACGGGACATTTTTTTGTTATTCTTAAAATTGCCAATACAAAACAATAACAACAACAAACTAATCTCAGATTATTATTATTTTTTTTGCATCTTGCATGGACACACTGATACAGTAAACTCTAGGTGGGGCTGTTACACAAGGTGTTCGTGCTTTTTTTATTTTTACTATCAGATCTACTAAACGCATTTGCCACCACTTGTCAGACTAAAAAGAAGCATGTACAGTAACCACATATCAGCGAATACCCACGGAACAAGCATTACAAACAACGCTTATTCCCAGAGCATCAGACCATCATTAAGGCAAAAGTTTACTCTATAGACGGCTGTCAAACAGCTCCAAAACATCATTTAAACAGCAGACTATGAAACAGCAGATTACCTAATGCATTCACCCAAATGATATGAGAGCATAAAGGAGTGGTTTATGTCCTGCCAAAGTTAACAACAGCGCTGAATCCGGACAGATGTGAACCGTGTGTAAACATGGACTCACCCGCGTTGAGGAACATCGCGTCCTCCTTACGTACATAAACGCACGGCGAGGAGTCGTCCAAAAACCAAGAATATCCGAGTATTCCACCGGTATTAGCTAGTTCTTCATAGTGTTTACAGAGACCGCGTGTGAAACTTTCAACACTCAATATAAGGGACAAAAGACATCCCGTACGGGACAATCCTATTTGGATAAATATACGGGATGTCCCGGCTAATACGGGACAGTTGGCAACCCTACTAATGTTAGCTTTTCTTGGCTGCAAAATAAGCATGACTGTTCACGGATTTATAAGTAGTGAAACGACTACAAAAAGTGAACATTTGCCGTTTACAATATAGTTTACGAGTTAGCTATGCTAACTTTGGGCCCAGGAAATTGAAGAAACGATTTTGGCTTTTCCTAGTAGCATTTCTACCGGTGGAATTATTGTATTATTTCAATTAGGCCTGCGTTTATGCATACAAAGTATACGAGTATTTATTTTTTTCCTCCTTCAAACGTCAATTATTCGTTTATATGTATTACTTGGCTTCTTCACTCGATTCACTTTGCTGCATTTGCTCAAGTATTTTATCTTGGAAAATATTCACGCAAACTGATTTGGTCTAAATATCTTACAAAACAGTAACGTTTCTTACCTCAGTTTAAGTCATGCTTGCAAATCTGTAAATTGACCCGGACGGGACTGTTATTTCTGGTGCTCGTAAAGCCTGAGCGCCTCATGCACGAGCTTATCATCGAGGCTGCAGTTACGCGTTTGGCCTGAGGGGGCAATTGCGAGCACAAAACTGCTAAACTCCACACAGCCCCTTTAAGGTACGAAGTACTGTCATGCACGAGCTTAATATAAAACCTGCAGTTACCCGTAAGACCTGAGGTGGCAGTAGCGAGTATAAAAATGACAACTTCCATCTAGTCCCTTTAAATAAATGGGGCCAAACCAATGATATTACAGTATATATTTTAGAAGTTCACTACATATATAAAACATCATGTTGGACACATGTTTGTGTATGCGCTCACTCAGTGCTTAATTTGTAAATGAGTAGTTTCAGGAAAACTTTTGGATTGATGTGGTGGTTTCGGGGAACAGCCCAAAACAGTTGCTTGAACACTCTCATTAAACGCCATTATTTCATCTTAAATCTTTGCTAGGTCCTCCAAATCTTAACCCTGAAAAACTGAATGGAGGGGGGATGCATTCTCCCAAACGTGTGGTCAAATTAAGCACTGCTCTCAGTCATCCAGATTTCCCAGATATCATCAGCTGGACTGAGTTGAAATGAGTCTGAAGCTTCCTCTCGCTCTTTTGGTCAGGACGTAAGACTAGTAAGCACATCTAGCTTGTGATTTTGCTTGAATTTTACTTCAACACAATCAAACCAGTCCAGTCAATCACTACGTTTAGGCAACATGTGAAGTCTAATCTGACTAGGCTAAAGATTTGACTCTGATCTGTTTTTCTGAAAGAACCTGTTAAACCAGTCTCATTTCTGCTTTCTTACATGCTGTTCTAACTGCAATTGGCCTAGGCAGGTCGCTGATCGGCTCGAGGGAAAAACGTGTCCCCCCCTCAATCGAATCTCTCGGGTTTACATGGTTTGGGCAGTCCTGCTCTAGTCAGACTGTATTAGAGATACGACTTCCCCCTTTGTCCATGTTACCACGATGAATGATATTTAAAAATCTCTTCTACGATTCTGTTACCCATTGATTTTACCACCACTGCAAAAGCCAGTGGTGCTCTCCACACCATCTTGTGGTACAAAATGAGATGTAAGATGAGGTAAATGTCTTCGTCTTCTTCTTCTTCTTCTTCTTCTTCTTCTTCTTCTTCTTCTTCTTCTAAATTTAAAGGAGCTGTATCATGCTATTTTAGCCATTCCAAAGTAAAGTATAGGCATTTATATGATATATTGTACCTCTATCACTATGGAGTACTCATTTTTGAGAGAAAATAAGTATTTTCTGGGGGTATTTTTCAAACCTGCCTTCCATTCAGTTCTCCGCCCCTCTCTCATTCCACATTTGCAGTATTATCAATATAAATATCGCTGCAAAAAGTGAAGTTACTTCACATAATGCAATATAAGGAGTTGACATGTGCAACACAGTTTCATAAATGGCTAACACACACGCTAACACACGTTTGGATTGACTCACCGCTCAGCCTGGCCTCCCCATCGTCGGGTGTTTATGTTATGGCACTCGCGTTGGTTATAAAAGTTAATCCACTTTGATTCTGGCCAAGGTTCACCAAGCATCCATCAGGTTGGTTGAAATAGTCGCTGAATCCCAGAAAGAAATTCCAACTTCTGGCGAGTGCACTCTTCTTTAGGAAGGTTGAATAGTCCTGTTCCTCTCGTAGCCAAACGTGCATCCGTGCATTATTGTTGTGTAAGAAAAAAGAACAGGCGTGTCCAGAGTAGGTTAGAAAGAGCTCCGTCTTCAAAAACATGACTTCTGATCGGCTCCTCCGGGGGTGCGTTTGTTTACTCTCCCGGGACAGCACAGACACGTCGGAGAGTTCCGTTTTTTTTTGTTTTTTTGTTTTTTTTACAACAAAAATAATGAAAAAGCTGTTTTATAAATTAAAACCAGGCCGTAAGGCATTACATTACCTACGTCGAGCACTTCCGTTCCTTTGTGACGACACAACAGAACAACTCAGTCGTTTACCAGGAGAGGCGGAGCAGCTGTCCAGAGAGCAGGATTTAGGAGGATTGCTTAGAACTGCGTGAATGAAGTCAAAAAACGCTCTGGGGGTGTTTTTGATAAGGACATAGCATAACAATATGGCTAAAAGCTCCAAAAAGTTGATTTTGCATGATATAAATCAAAAATATGATCGGTCCAGATCATATTTTGTTCGTCTTCAACCGCTCTAACTTCCACAACAATTAGCCTACCACATTTTATTTTCATTCATTAAAGAAATCCAACCAATCAGATAAAGTTCATCATGTCCGCACTGTTTATTTAAGACACTGGCAAGGTTAAGAGAAACGTGACTTCCTGTTAATTATGCTTATTTATTCTTACATTCACCTCCTTGATATGTTAACTGCTGTATCAGATGCCTATCCCGCTTTATGCTCTCAGTAAATGCCACCAATCAGCTGTAATGGCAGCATAAACAAGCTTTTCTTCCAGACTGTCAGATGGCTTTAGCGCAAATGACCACGGATTACCATTATACTCTTCCCATTTCTGAATGTAAAATCGACTTGCTCAGTAATACACTGCTAAATTCTAATGTGATTGTGTGCCTCTCCATTCGCCCCCTCCATCATTTCTCTATTATCCTCATCAAATGGAACTTAAGTACGGGGCTACAGAATGCTAATACCCTGCATTGTATATATGCGCGCCATAAACACAATCTTAAATGAGAGCCATATGAAACCACGCTAAGGCAGCGACGTGGTGCTGTCTTCCTCTCCTGTGACGGACAGGTGGGAGGTCTAATCCCATCACGGAGCAGGTTAGACTGTCCCCTAAGGCCCGCCCCTGTCCGCCGAGTGGGCTCTGATTGGATGATATGATTCCTAAACTCAGATGGATTGGATTCGCCCGCGGCAGCAGAACGACTCAAAACAGGCAACAGGGAGAAGCCGCGAGTGTGAGTGTGTGTGTGTGTGTGTGTGGAACAAACAGAGGGAAAAGGTGGCAAAATGAAATCCGAGAGCCGCGGAGAGATGGATGGATGGAGGTGTAGGGAGAAAATACACATCTGAGAGACTAATCTTGAAAATCAGTAAGCCATAGAATGCAGAGAATAGTAGCTGTAAATTCAGATGGATCACTTAGCTGCGAGCGAGATTAATGTAGATGTAAATAAATGACGCTGCCGCAGGGACTGGTGCTAAATGAGAATGAGGGGGCGGAGAAGTTTTGGGATTCCCAGTGTGTTTTGGTGCAAAAGGGGTGGTTATTACTGTACAAAGGCCTCCACCAAGAGAATTATAACTTTTTATGTTTTCTTTTTGTCGTAACATTTGTTTTAACAGTCAAATAAATTAAAGGCAAGCCGCATTGACTGAACACAAAACTGAAGAATGGAATACGCAGCTCGCTACTCCTTTTGGTGGTGTGAAGTGAAATAACAAGCTGCTACTTTTTGGGTTCTTTCAATTATTTGATTCAAACACACGGCCAATTATAAATATTGAAAGGGGGAGTGGAACGTTATGTTAAAATCAGGCTTTAATTAATAGCTGTCTGCCATGTTACAATGATGTCCCTTATCCAAAACATACCTTGAGTTGTGTGCTTTGATTCAAAGTGTTTTAATCTTTGAATCTCCTGTGGTGACAATCTGGTCGTGTGGAGTGAAATAACAAGCTGCTAATTTAACGCAGATAATGATTATTTATGCTTCCATGCTAATTCATGTTATTTTATAGATCATTTCTTACAAACAAGCTTAAACTCCAAAAGTTATTAACCTCTAAGCAGCAAAAAGTTATTATGAAGTTGTCCCTGCAGGTGTCCTCAACACAATTATAACAGAGAAGTGGACTGCAATTAACCCCTGCACTGCTAAACAAGAAAGAATAGTCAGAGTTTAACGCAGACATTATGTGTTATTTTAAGTGTAGTCAACACATCACGTCGTCCTCATGTCACAACATATCTATGCTTCCGTGATAATAGGCAAGATTGAGTTATTTTGAAATACTGACATAGTTGTGTATAAAGAGTGATCAATCATGTGAACTGTTAGGAGTAAATACATTTGTGTTGCATTGGAGGAAATTCAATATTCCTATGTTAAGAGAAGAATTCAAGTATAGTGTTCAACATCCACGATCATCTTTGGTTCCATCATCCGACACCATTTATTGGAGTATAACATACTGCAAGTTCAACACATTTAAGTTGAGATGAGTTCAGCTCTTTTTAAAATAGCATTTGGCTGAGGAGTGTAGAAAGTTCTGTGCTCGTCTGCACACTTGGTGTGGTGGACTGCTACGTTTCTGATGGAGTGTTTTTTTTAGGTCCAAGCAGCTTCTCTTTTCCCCATTGTTCTACCTCTCTTTTTACATTGTGCGTCTTCATTCTTCTGTTCTGACTTTGCCATTGTTGTGTTCTGTGTTTGTCCTGCTCCTCTCTCGATCGGTCTCTCTCAGAAACAAAGAGATTAAATCCATTGCTCAGTGTCCTGAAAATTCCAGCTCAGCTAAAACTCCAATACATTCGTTCTTTAGTTGTTGGCTGCTTTTTGCGTCTTTGTGACTGTGGTCAGCCTGAGTGTGTGCGAGTGCAAAATAAAAGGGCTCTTGCCAAACATCAAATCACAGAAATGATGAAAATGTCTACCCTGGCATCTATTGTGATAGTGTTTTCGAAAATAACTTCCGATCTATTGTTGCCAACTTCTTATCAGTCCGCTTGCTTCCTGTTACAAATTATAACCGGGCCACATTCCCAGGTTATTGTATTTATTTAGCCCACTGTGACAGCAAACATTAAAAACTTCGAAGTCCACAAAACAGGAACATTACATACCCCTAGAGGCCATAAGCGCCACTGCAGGTGCCTTAGCATGTCGCAGTTTGTTACTCATTAATTGTCCGTGAGAGTAAATACTACGCTGACAGAAAAGACAAAGGGAGAGATGACGATAATGTTTTTCTCCACTCAAACTTGGCTGTAAATACTGCTAAAGTGGCGCTAGCCCGCAGTTAGCTTTGCCCGTTAGCCTGTTAGCGTCTTCTTCGTGATTCCATTAGTGTGGATTGCGCCGCTGACCTGGTGGCAGCGAAGTTGCAATCGTAGTTTTCTGGCCAGAGACACCAGGTGGGAGATGAAACACCCCCCAGTCATCCCATTAACACTTGTATTACCCCCAGAGGGACTACGGAAAGGATTTATTAAGGTAAACAAGTTACTTAGTTCTTCTTTAAATCTACTTCTGTTGAGCTCTTTATAAGGCTGTCCCTCCTAAGGTTTCATTCATACTTGTTTGTGTAATCCTGCATATTAGGTCTGTCTCTTTCTCTAATGCTCAAAACACTCCTCTCCTAGTTCTGAGATGACGCTTCTGTGTTTTAAGTCCATACATCTTCACTGCACTCATCATTTCAGTGCTCAAATTGACTCCACTTTAAATCATTTTTCTCTCGTAGCTGGCTTTGTGTTGGTTTTAGCTGTTTCCCTCTCTTCTGCCCCATCTCAGGATGGCTCCAGGCTTTTTGTTCCCTTTCAGATTAGAAATTAGGGTTGAATTACATTTCTGTGTTCTCCGTCGACATGTAAAACCACCAATGCTGCCAAAATAAAGCAGCCAGACTGAACAAACTGAAATGATATTGCCCTATGTTCTGTTTTTAATGAATACCTCTCCAGCCTTATAAACAGGCTGTAAAATGAGAGCACCGCTTGTGAAGTTCCCGTTGCGCCGCGCAGCCTGTGAGCCGGAGTAATTGATCGGGCCTGCTCTAAATGACCCACTTGGACAATGGACACAGTGGGCGCCCGCTCCTTCCACTGTGTCATTGGGAAGTCTGGGAGCCACGCACTTCGCACGCGCCGCGGCTTTCACCCTGATTTACACCTGGAATATAAAAATGATTTGGAGAAATAGTTTGGGGCACCAACAGCCCGACGTCCCCTTTGATGTTAACAAGCGGTAAATCAGGTTTTCGAGAGGCAGGAAGATGAAGAGGCACGGGGCAGATAAGGGCGGGGGAGACAAAGGGAGGAGGGGGGGGGGTCAACACCCAGCAATAGAAAGTGTTCCGGAAGATAGAAAAAGTTATAGGCAAAGAAGAAAATTGGAAAGTGGAAGAGCACACACTCACACGGAAAGAAAATGGGCCGGGCTCCTCTCCTTTTATGTTTTGGCAGCGGAAGCAAAGAGAGGCAGAAAGTGGAATTGAAACAAATTAAAAGCTTTGAAAGGGGAAACGCTTTAGCTCTGATGTACAAAATGTTAACCTCGAAAGAGATCAAAGACGCTCGGTTGAAAGGGAAATGGAAAAAAGCGCTCGTCCACACAATGTTTTGGTTGAGGTGTGTAACGGAGAAGGAAATGACAGTGCTATTTTGAATGTGATGTAATAGTGATGGAAAAAAATACACAAACTCATAAGAAATGTCCTGGAGGTAAAAGGCAGGCGTTTTGTCTCTTTTGAGCTAAATACCTTTTCTTTTTTCCATTTTGCACTCGAAAGTTTTTTTTTTTTTTTACCTCTCTGCTATGCCCAAATTTGTTTTTCTACATTTCTGTTTCATCTGCTTGAATATGGGGCTTTATCACTGCACATTGATGCCTATGTTTTATTGTTACTTCGTTAGTATAGTTAAGAATATATTGGTCAACTGGGTTATTTAAACGCCTTAACCAAGCGCATTTTCTTCAGCAGTTTTTTGTCGTGTTTTGTTCACTTTTTTGTTGCATTTTGTCGCTCTTTCGTGGCTTTCATGTTGTTGTTTTTGTTGCTTTTCCCATCACTCTTTAGTCGTGTTTTTATTGCTTTTACTGTTGTGTTCTCGTCTCGCTTTTGTCTGGCTTTTGTTACTTTATCATCCAAGTTAAGTTGTGTGTTTTATGTTTAACATGTTACTGTTGCTTTTCCGGCACAGTTCTGTTGTTCTTTTGACACTTTCTTGCTTTTAGAAAATGTACTCGGTTCATGTGGGGGTTAAGAGGTTAAAGTCGTCTATACAGTAGATTGGATGCAATTTCATCATTTTCAGTCTAATTAAAAACCTACATGTATTCTCCATACACTTTCAACCCTCAGGACTGACAAAACTAAATTCTCACAATGCACTTGTGACACTCGATTGGTTACTGTTGCCCTGCTGTTGCCCTGCTGTTGCTATGCGGCGACATCACTTCCCTCTATATGAGGATTGAGTGATAAACACAGAAATTACGGAATGGCATTTACGTGAGGTCAGCATCAGCAATGTTTTTTTTTTTTTTTCATTGTAACAATTTTGACTGAGGATATACAGTATTAGAGTCGGTGTTTTGCAGAAGTTTTATCCGCTCATCCTCTACAAAAAGCGTACGAGAGGAAAAAGTCGCAAAGCCATTGTTAAACAAAACAAACTGTATTGAGACGAGTGAAGCTGTTGAATAAATCTGAAAATAGTAGTAATTCTTTTTACTGTTATAGTTTTGCCTGATGTCTACTTTACCTTTTAATTCACCCGCCACCACCAAATAAAAAAAAATCATAAAAATTCACCTTACTAATTATAATTTGTCACTTTGTCAGAAATAATACTCGTCTCGCTTGTAATAATCCTCTGTGCATTGCGTGAGCGCAGCCTGGGTCCAAACCGCCGTCGTCCTGATGCGTCTCGGGTGAGGAGGGTGAAAGTCGATCTGACTCGGGCTTTAAACAGCATTGTTCCCCCTGCCACACTGCGTATAACGTGGCTGTCCACATCCTTTAGCCAAACCAGACATGTTCATTTCATTTTTTTGTTCATATCTTTGTACCTTTTATTGTAAATGCTTGTGGGGTGTGACAGTCATGATCAAAGTGGATATTTTGAACAGCTCTTTTGCACGAACTCTAAGAATGGATGTAATTTGTGAAACAAGTCACGTCTTTATTTATTTATTTTTTCAATGAATTTTACACAGTTAGCCACAGAAAAAACTCAAGAAACAGCTTAACAGCAGAGCAGGCGACATGAGTGAAGGGTTTGTGCTAAAAAAGATTTGGCTTTGGCTGTTTCTTTTATGTTATATATACAGTACATACATATTTGATGTGGTAAAAAAAAAAAAAAGTAATATTGTATCCTTTCAATATAAATATGTCCACTTAGTGATTTGTGCTCGTAATATTGTTGATCAAATTGGCATTTTAAAGTATCATTTTTGAAATAAACTGGTTCCCCTAAAGAGTCATAATATCTCATCACTAGACCAGTCAGTTTCTTAGATTAAGCAACTTTGAGTTTGTAGAAAAGTACAAATACATAATTATGTAAATTCCTTTAAAGAAAGAGGTAGGAGCACTCTGATAATCACAAGACTAAAATGCCACCTGTGAGACAGCATAATATAAACCTTTCCTTTTCGGCAGCCTTTCCAAAAAAGCGTCTCAAAGTACTTTACGGGTTGAGTACAAACGTTCAACCAGACCTCCACCCTGCAGGTCTGCTGAATGTGTTTAAAACACTACATTAGCCTTTAAATGTCACAATAGCATGTTCTCTCTCTCTCTCTCTGAAATAATGTGCTTGTTTGTGTGTCCAGGTGTCTCCGAGCTGTGACCAAGTGCTGGCGAATGGGAAGGAGATGCGCGGGCGACAGTCTCTGGCAGTGAACTTCAGTTACTTGCACCTTTGGGCGCAGCTGCAGCTCACTGTGTGGGTGCCCAAGCTGCCTCTGCAGATCGACGTGTCCGACACAGAGCTGAGCCAAGTCAAAGGCTGGAGAGTGCCCATCGTCACCAACAGGAGGTGAGAGAAACTGATATTTAGTGGTCAACAGCAAGAGAAAGTCGTAATACTAGTAGGCCTAATGCGCCAAAACACCTCGTCTGCGTGAAGTGTCTTGCCCAAGGATACACCACCAACACTATATAGCATTGGAAGAAGTAGACATACTCATAAAATAAACCGTTTCCGCCGAACAGTAATGCAGACTCCCTTTGTGTGCTTGCTGTTAGCGGCTGTGCTTATGTATTTGTGAAGTAAAGAGCTTATCGAATGGCGCACTTGAGAGCACATATCATGAGAGCCGCTCTATAATTTCCACTGAGGTCAAGGCCGGCTGGGCTATTCTCCGGACAACTGCCGCACCTTCTGCATCCTTCTCCCTGAAAAGCCTTTGCACACAGCGCGGGATCGATAAAGGCGTCACACTGATGAAGTATTCGTAGACATTATTTGAGCTTCTGCTTAGTTTTAAATTCATAATAGCGTTTGGATGAAAATGGGGCTGATTGGTGGGCTCAGCATTTGAGAGTTTGAAATCTAAACATTGCCTGTGCAGAATGTTGTTCTATGCGGTCTGTTTATTTTATTATATGAATTCATTGTTTTAGTTGATAGGGACGGATACAACAAACAGATACTCGACTTGAGGTTCTCCAATGCTGGTATCACGCTATCATTTTGCAATTAAGCATGAAAAGTATAATTGCTGTTTATTTGAATGCCCGACGAAACAAGTCTCAGAAACTGAATTGGTAATAATGACAGCAGTCTGTACCACAAAATGTGTACGGAAAAGCCCGATATGCATTAGAATGTATCTCCATTGGTGGGTCTTATCTCGCTGCCTTTCCTTTCTGTTCGACTGCAGCTATTTTTCAATTTAACCAATTTCTGCTCAGATAGCCGGCCCACCACCACCGAAACACACACACACCTTTATATCTCCCGGCACCTCCTGCCTCGCACTCACACACATATGCTCCGGATGGGAATAGGACAGCGAATCCCTTCTATATGGGCCTTGGTGTCGTCGGGGACAGTGCAGGGGCAGGCAGGGGCTTGCTATGTGCGGGAGGGTGCGAGGGGGAGCATTTGTGATGGTGTGTGCTGCTGTGTAGATATGAAACAGAGGGGTGAGGGCGGGGGCACATAAAGGCCCCTCTCTCAGTGTGTGTCTGTAAAAAAAAAAAGACAGAAAAAAAGCACTGATACAAGAACAGGAGACACGGAGAGGGTCCCACTGTTGTAACACCGATACAGCATCCTGAGGCGGGCTCTAGCATCGACACATGTGGATGCTTTTGGGAGTTTTGTCTTTGTAGATTTGAACCTTTTGCACAATAACATGTTTTCTCAGATAATATATAAAAGGGCCATATAAATAAATACATATCTTAAACAGGTTTATTCATCCAATTGCAAAACACAAAACAACTCAGCACTGGTTTGGCCGTTGGCTTTATTAACGGATTAAACAGTGCAGGGTGAAAAAGGGTGAAAGAGGGTGAAGAGGGCGATTAAGCTGGATTCAAACCTAAATTATGATGCTGATGCCGGAGCAGAGTTCATGGCAACAGTTTATCCATCAGATCAGTTGTGCTGGGTTTACATTTTTTAATTGCATGTACAGTATTGTTGAATTGCAATTTAGACATTTCAAACAGTAATGATCAATCTCCCTCCCCCATCTTACTGATTGGACCTGACAGTTCACAGGAAAGCTAGTCTCATTTGTCAAAGGCACCGTGGATTCTGATTAGTGGCTGAGATCAGAAGGGCGGGACTTAAGAAAATATTGCAGGCCAGACTCACGTGACGGCAAGGGGCGATGGGAAGGGAGAGGCGCGGTGGTGGAGTAGGGTGAACACGGCTTTTGTTTGTTTTAGTGTTTCGGCCAGTGCAAACCATAGACATCAACCCGCGCTACAGCGGGACCGGCTCGGGACACTAACAAACGCGGTTGGATAAAGTTTGACCTGATAGAGCTTATAAAAGCCTGTAATGCTAAAGGAAGAATATGAGGCAGCGTGATATAAACAAGGAAAAGAAAGCAAGGCAGCCATCGGAGAGCAGTGTAATAAACCACGCCTCAGTCTGCATCCTTTAAAAAAAAAAGTCTGGCTAGTGGCACAGGCACAAAAACTGCGCTGCATGCATGATGACGCGTGTCTAACGCTGCATTTGGAGCAAAGCTGTCCTTGCATCAGGCGAAAGATCTGGCCCTTAAACTTACAGACTCACTTTAATACGATTGTTGCATATTTTATTTAAATACTATTTAGGTCTATGTTTGCTTGGGAATAGCACAATTATTAGCTTTTGGTATTGGTTTCCTGTTGATCTCCTGCATTATTGAAACTTGCCTTACAATAACAATATTAAGTTTATCTATTTATTTATTTATTAATTATCTTCTATCTATCTGTCTGTATTTTATGTTTTGATTACTAGCCACATCGGTTTCATTCTAATATTGAGTCACGTACGATAAAAAGCGTTCCAATAATAACACTTTTTGGTATTGCTTGGTCCATTGAAACCAGCTTTTTCTTTGCAGAGAGCAGCTATGTCAAACCTCTCACCTCTGTTTGCAGGTACAATCCATTTTGTGATGAAAACCCTAATGCCATTTCATGCCGAGAAAAACACAGATTATTTTTTTCTCTAGCTCTGAAATTGCACAAAACACTGTAAAATGAAAGCCAATAAAGTCTGTCGGGGTTTTCTATTTGGGGCTTGGTGTGTGAGTAGTAACGTAGAGGCGTGTGTTCCCGAGCAGCGTGCACAGCGGAGTGGATTAAACGCTGAATGAAGTGCCTTGTCGCTGCCTGTGGAGGTGTAACCTGGAGCTCAGATTAGCCACTAGATTAGCAGCCGTAACCTGATCTTCTAGTGTCTCTTCCACTCATTTCCTCCTCTCTCTCTCACAGACCCACTCGAGATAGTGACGACGATGAGGATGATGAGAAGAAGGGCAAGGGCTGCGCCCTCCAGGTATTATTAGATTACATTTCAGTCACCGTTAAACCAAATTGTAATTGTCTGCCTGTCTGACAGGAAAATTCAAAATACTCTTATATTCCTCTGCCTTGTAGTACCAGTACGCCTTGGTGAGGGTGCTGACACATTTTGTGGCGGAACCGTCGGATCCCGGAGGAGAGATGGTGTACATGCTGGGATCTGATTGGCAAGCAGACATCACACAGTTAGTAATGGATCAGCTAAAGGTAACTCACGACCACAGTCACTAACATACAGCGGATTCAGAAAGTTTATTAGACCTCCTGTAGCAATCTGGTACTAACTTCATTTCATTCAAATTTGTCTTTTGCATCGATTATGTTACAATATCACAAGTGGAGAAATGTATGGCAATAATAGATTAGTATAAGATAAGATTGAAATAATATATCTCAAAAGTGTCTTCAAGTTTGTAAACAAACAAGAAAAGAAAAACCTTTCATGCAGAGAGACATTATGCTGTTTGATAATGGCTTTTGACAAATAAAAGTCAGGCTACAAAATTGTCTTTCTATTCAATGGATGAAATGAGCTTCTGTATAGAATAAAATTGTGCATTCCAGGTGGAGGATTCTCGAATTGCCAAACTGATTGATGGACGGATCCTGGTTGGACGAGATTTGGGAATGACCACCATTCAGGTACTTCACAATCATGTGCTGACGAGGAGAAGGAGCAAAGCACAGTCACTGTTTACATCTGAAAACTCTCCACTGTTTTGACAATTAGCAGCTTGACTTGAGGCGGTTGAGAGTGAGCCATTTCGGAGAGCGCAGTGTAATTTGGCATCTCATGTTATAGCCATAAGCGTCTGAGTGATGTAAACACTATTTTCTCATTTTCTCTCTCACAGCTTTTTTACCCCCCCTTCCGTTACGTAGCTTGTTAGCTACAATTAACTGTCGGATTTGGCCCCGACATCTTGCTGCGATGTTCAGCAATTACAGACTTGACGCACTTACACAAGCGCCAGCGCACTCCTTGCATTCTAATGAGCTGGCCTTTTGTAATTAAAGCTACATGGCAGACTCACAGAGAGGGAATTTTGAGTGGGGTGTTTTGCATGACTGAAAGTATTGACTGGATGGTGAGACATAGAGACTGACTCATTTCAGGGGTGTTGCTTTACAAAGCTGCGAATGCTGTAAGTCTGCTAGAATATGGTTGAATATGAGTGTTATGGTATGCGCAGAATGGAGAATGGAAAGTGACATGTAATAGCTAATGTCTAAAATGTGGAAAGCATAAGTGCAGTGATGGCGTCATGAGAAAGACCGAATGAATGGACTGTCACAGTGATTTTAAGCTGCTGTTAGTAGTTTGTGTTGTTTATGGCATTTCAAGGAATTACTATTGACTATTACTATTATTATGGCTTTTTGTGGCTTTTATTTTTGGTTGCTTTTTTAAAATTTATTTTCATCTTCGTTTACGGCGCTGATTTTTACGCTTTTCTCCGGAAGCTTTTAGATTTGGGTAAGGCCAAACTGAAGAAAATGTGCTCAGTTCATGCGGGGGTTAAGAGGTTAAATCTTAGAAAAGAATAGATTGGTTCTGGGAGAAAAAAATAATTAAACCTGGATAAACCTGTAGCAGAAAACATCTCAACACACAGTCGAGCTCATTTTATATTTGGTCCATTTGTAGTCCAAGACTAAGACTTTTAGAATACGTTAACATGACCCTATTTTGCACAAGTACCAGAGTGTGTGTGTGTGTGTGTGTGTGTGGTGCAGCTGAGGTGGTTTTATTTATTCATTTTGACATGGGTGCACCGGACGCATGACCACACTGCTCTATGCATCTGACTGCAGTGCTACATGGGGGATCCGGAAGAGAGACTTTTACCAGGCAATTCTCCCAAGATGAGTCGGCAGGCGTCATTTTGCTGTTTGACATTTCAATTTTTACCTCCTCCCCTCCTCTGCCTGCCTCTGTGTGGCAGCCTCTCATTCCGCGTCCATCTCGGAGCGCAATCCCACCGCTGTCAGTCATTGCATTCTGTTACATGGCCGAGGTTAGGATTGACTTTGACGTTGCTTGAGAGATTTTCTTTGTACACCAATCAAACGTGCCTGTCCGTGCTGTCGTCGGGTGGAGTGCGGTGCTCTACAACATAGGGCTCTAATCTGTATCAGCGTCTGTTTTTCTCTACCCAATTCACTCTCCCCGCGATCTGTCCTTGCCTATTTGTCACTGTGTCTTCCCTCTGACACCTCCTCCATTTATTCTGTGTTCGACATCCCTCACTTGCTCTTTCTTCACTTTTCAGTCAGTTCCACTCTGTTTCTGGCTTGTGGCTTTATTTATGCTAAAAAGCTTGAACAAAGCGAGTGTGGGGTGTGTGTGTGTGTGTGTGTGTGTGTGTGTGTGTGTGTGTGTGTGTGTGTGTGTGTGTGTGTGTGTGTGTGTGTGTGTGTGTGTGTGTGTGTGTGTGTGTGTGTGTGTGTGTGTGTGTGTGTGTGTATAGATGTAATTTTACTGTATTTTCTAACTGTTGCTCTGAATAACATCATATAATCTACATCTTTGCTTGAACTTGCTTACTTTTTTGATTTTAGGATATTTTGTTTGTGTGATTGTTGGTTGATGTTATTGTCTTCTTACACAAATAACACTTTTCCATTCACTTTATTGTTAATGCCATCACTGCAGGTTCTCTCCCCTCTGTCTGACTCCATTTTGGCCGAGAAGACTATCACAGTGTTAGATGACAAGGTAAATCACACATGCTGTTCATAAATGGTGATGATGGTGCTGTGCGGATTTGTACCACATTACACACACTAGCACCATTTGAAAAACAACGTTTGTGGAAAATCAGCTTAGTTGATTTCAATGTTTTTTTTAATAGGTTTTGCTCATTATTGCATTGTCTTGCACCGTGCCCCGGCAGAAAATGTGTTTTAATTTGTTGTAATCAATGTCGCTCCACCTCCACATTTATTTTGTAAATCAACAGTGTCTTGCTACTACTTTGAATTTGCAAAACATCTGTTAAGATTTCATTATAAATACATTGCCTAACGACCTATAAAGAGGGGAAAGCAAGAGCTGGAGCTCACTCCCAGGTTTATTCAGAGGGCGGTTTTGTTGGCTGCTACGCATTGGATAAATTAACACCAGATTTACACGGAATATTTTTAAGCTTTTTTCTATTCTACTGTAGATAAAGACTTATCGACTTAGACTACCGCTCAAAAAATTGGGGTCACCCAGGCCAGTTCTCTAGCTTCTCTTTGCACAACAGTTTTCAGCAGTGCTAGCATAATTGCACAAAGGTTTTCTCAATTACCCTCTAACACGATTAGCAAACACAGTGTACCATTAGAACACTGGAGCAATGGTTGCTAGAAATGCGCCTCTGCACTCCTATATATTCTATTCTATTAAAAATCACCCGTTCTCAGCTAGAATAGGCATTCACAACATTAACAATGTCTGGACTGTAATTCTGATTAATTTAATGTTATCCTCATTGAAAATAGCAGTGCTTTTGAGCGGTAGTGTATGTACTGAAAGATTGCCTTTTTCCCCCCCCCTTTAAGTTAAAAATGGCCACTTAATATGCATGATCATTCCTCTCCAGGTGACCATCTCTGACATGGGCGTGCAGCTGGTCTCATCGCTCTCTGTGAGCCTGAGCGCGAGTCCAGGCAACAGCCGGGCCATACAGCTCACCGCCAGCGCTACAGAACTGCTCTATTCTCCCAAACAGGTAACATGCACTGAGATTACATCACAATTACATGCTGTTATACACAGATGGGTATCTCAGTACTAATGCACACATCCCACGGCATCGGTTTATCATGTTTTATCTCCGGATTGAGGACTGACAGGTTTTGCACATGCGCTTTTATGGACATCATCTTAAGCCTTTTCCATGTGCGCACAATCCCCTGGAGCCGGTGATCACAGGAGTTTAACAGTAATTGTGTGATGCAGTTATCATATCATTAGTATCTACTGTAATCACTTTCCAATTAAAAGTGTAACTTCCAGGCTCCGGCTTTGCTACTGTTACTACGGGCATTTTTACTTGATAAAGATTTTGGTAATTACTGGTTTACTTTTATAATAAGAGCATGTCGTTGTGCAAATTATGGGCAGATGTCCTTAAACTAACCCTGTTATTTTATTATAATTGGCAAATAGACATTTATACAAAGTCCAAGTTTAGTGACACACGTTTAAAGGCAAATCATCCTCTCCGACATAATGCAGTGTGGAAAGATGAATACAAATACACAGTTTTGTTATTTTATGTTTTGAAATCAATGCATTTTTTACATTACTTTTTGTGTGTGTCATTATAATGATTATATACATTAATAGTGGATAAGATAAAGAGTGGATATTGGCATCCGAAGACCATTGAGGTGTGTCAATTCTTACTCATTTAAATTTCCATCGAGTTTTTTATGTACTGCATTAGCCAACATTATCGTGGTTAGCGCAGCTTCAATAGAGATTTAAGTTTTTAAGTTTTGTTGTTTTTGAGGGTGGAAGGGGTACATAAAATGATGGCAAAATACATGATTTGTTGTGATTTTATCTTTCTTGATCCTTTGCTTCCAGCAGATCTATAAACACTGTCATGGTCTGATTGTTTGTCATGTTTGCCCCTGCAGGAAGCGGTGATCAGTGCCTGGATCCAGTACAGTGATGGTTCAGTCACTCCACTCGATATCTACGACCCCAAAGACTTCCTTCTGACTGCTGTGTCCCTGAACGAGAATGTCATCTCCATCAACAACATGGTATTAACATAAAAGAGTAGCAATGCAGCTGCATCATTTTTGTTTAAATAACTAAATCTAAGACTATTTGTATACTGTGTAGCAGTGTAGGTTATTCTAGCCGGAGTTCACGTATTGATTCCTTGTTGATGTAGATGTGCAGATGTAGAATCAATTTGTCTGTCTTTGTATTGCCTAATATCACAACCTCACCTAACAGGCTTTTCCAAACATTATTGATTTGGTCAAACAGAAGAACAGTTTGGAAATCAACAATAAGACTAATAAGCTATCTGACAGTGAAACGGACAAGGCAATGTAATGCCCCCCCGTCTTTAGATTTCCCTCCTCGGCAAAGAACAACTCAAAAACCTTTGTAGGATAAAAGAGAAACTTCGACCCGCATTGAAAGGACAGGTTATATATAAGCCCAGTTCTGAAGGCCTTGAAAATAATGTTGGAGTATAATAGTAATGTAACAGTATTATTACTAGTTGCACCTCCGAAAATATTTTAATGGCAATAGAAGAAAAACTGCTAGTAGTGCGTATTTCTTTTGGGTGCATTAGTCTACCCCAGGGCAGCTGTGGCTATAATAGCAGCTTACCACCACCAAGTGCTGTACAGTGTCCTTGGGTGTTCTGAAAGGCGCTTTCAAATAAAATGTATTATTATTATTATAAGTATGGAGGGAATGTATAATGCAATTTAAAGCATCTTTGAGTGTCTAGAAAAGCACTATATAAAATCAATGCATTATTATTATGATTATTATGATTATTATTATTATTATTATTATTGAAATAAAATTTGAAGGCACCGTTTTGACCTGTATTTGAATGAATCAATTATCCACATAGTAAAGTGATAGACCTGTACTCGTAAACGTGGTGGTCCTAGCTGTGAGCAGCACTGTCATACATAAGCAAGACACTTCTGTCTATTAACAGAAATGTTTCTTAGGAGCAGCACTGGCCGGTGGTGGTGGCCGAGGGTGATGGACAGGGGCCACTGATCCGTGTTGAGATGGTTATCTCTGAGACATGCCAGAAATCAAAGAGGAAGAGTGTGCTGGCCTCAGGAATTGGTAATGTGTTAGTGAAGTTCGGAGCAAAGCCAGAAAACAGAGGCGGCATGGGAAGAGGAGGAACAGAGGACAGCACAGTGGACAATGTGACCAGTGATCAGAGGAGCAAAGAGGGGGAAGAGTGGAAAGCCAACAGTGTGGCGGCTGACAGAGAAGAGGGAGCTATGAGGAAGGTAATGTGAAGATAAAGATCCCAGAGAAAAACAGGTGTAGAGAATTATACAGTAAGCCTGTTTTCTTCTTGCATTACCAGTTCAGCACAACAACCAAGAGCACAGTGACGCAGCGTTCTTCTGGCAGTAAGGCAGGGAATGGAGGCAGCGGTCGTGGTGGAGGGACTGGTCAGCCTGGGGAGTACAGCAACCCTGCCCAGGTGGAGGTGCCCGGGACAGGGGGGAATGAGCTGGGCCATTCCAACAGAGGACTGTCAGACTTGGAGATCGGCATGTACGCTCTGCTGGGGGTCTTCTGTCTGGCTATACTGGTCTTCCTCATCAACTGTGTCAGCTTCGCATTCAGGTATTTTGGAGAATGCAATGTCATGTCTCACACAAAGATTGGTTTCTGATAAAAATGTTGTTTGTCTGTATGCAGTGAATTTGGAGAATTTAAGTCTGATTGGTTGTTGTCTTTTAGGTACCGACACAAACAGGTGCCTGTGCTTGAAGCAGGAGGCAACATGAACCACGCCCACGACTGGGTGTGGCTGGGCAATGAGGCAGACCTTCTGGCTGACCACCATGACCAGTGCCAGGCCAGTCTGCCAGACGAGTGCACCACCATCATCGACCGCACGGAGGGCACCTATGAGGAGAGCAAGTACCTACTGAACGGGGCGGAGAACAGCCTGGTGATGGGTGTGGGGCCAGGGATGGGCACTCTGACTGGTGGCTCTAGTGTACACCGAGGCATCACTCACAGACAGACTTTACCTCGCTCTGGTCCTGAGCCTCACCAGTGCCTTTCAGCCATCACTGCGAGTGGAAAAGACACTGCAAGCTCAGCTGAGCACCTCAATAACTCCCCTCGAGCTGCTGCAGTCGCAGCCGCAAAGCGCAAACGTGTTAAATTCACTTCTTTTGCCACTGTTCTGTCCAACGACAGCTCAGGCGGGAGCGGGGTATACGCCAACACGTCGGGCGGGAGCGGTGTGTACGCTAACACACCAGGCCTGATGTCCAACGGCAGCGAGGACGACATTAAGTGGGTGTGCCAGGACATGGACCTGGGTCAGTCTGAAATCAGAACCTACATGGAGAGGCTACAAGACAATCTGTGACTGTGGCAATGAGCTGCTGGTCAGTGGAGGAGATGGGAGGAGAAGGATAATGAATACAATTCACCTGTAATGCCTTTGAAATGGATGGAGCTGGGGAAGCGGCAGCAGTGTGTAGGGTTAGAGGACACAGATAAACAAGAGTCTGAAGACCGGGTAGCTAATCAAAGTGTTCACTTCTAAATTAACAAAAGCAAATCAAATTGATAAACCAAATACAATAAATCCAGTGTTGTAAGAAATGACTGCACATGTACCCTGCCATCTGTGCGTTTTCAAGCACTTTTCTTTGACATAAAATGACACACAACATTTAACTAAATTAATATTTACATAGCTACTGTTACTATTATTAAGTGAACACTACACAAAGCAAAATGGAGTGGCATTACAGTGGAACGTCATGAGGCCTGTTGCTCCCTTGAATCCATGACCGAGGCATTCAAACTTGCACAATTGAAAACAGGAAAAAGAACATTGGCCAGAACAAAGGCTTCCTTCCTGTTTTCAGACAAACCATGAGCCAATGACAGCTGTGTCCCTCTGACCAACTCTGTCATCCCTGAGCCCTCTCCTTGTCTGTGATTGGACGATCAAAAATGTATGCGCTGACACTTTCCAAAACGGAGTCTGCCTGAATTTGCAGATCCTTCTGGACTCAAACGAAGACCCAATCAGAAGAGGATGAAAACTGATCAGCCGAACCTTTTATAAATATAGTCCCCGTTTAGTTCGCCTTTTTCTAAATAGTAATGGTTCTTCATCTCCTCATTTTGAAGTAGGATATCTTTTTATTTTAGGAATTTACTAAGATTTTGAGAATATATTCCATTTCTCCTAGAAATCTATTTATTTAAATAAAACAACTGAGAGGGTGAGGAAACTGAGATCGCCTGTAGTCAGAATGACAGCACATACGGAGACACATGGACTTTAATGAGACAGGGGTTGGGTTGCCTCACCTTCAATAAGCTCAGGTGAAGAGTCATGAAGAACTGACAATAAGAGGTGGACTGTAAGATTGTTAAGATTGCAATATTTATTTATAAGTGTGATTCAGAGTACACTATATGTTGTAAATAAATAAACATGCTTCGAAAGTGCTTGTGAATAAGACTGCAGGTCACTAGCCAACGACATGGTGAGATTTTGTACATTTTACAGTACAAACATGGTACACAATACTACAGTATCTACCGCCACAATGTGAAAAAAAAAAAAACGTGAACTTATTGGTCATTTTTTTCTAAACATCTGGTTGTTTTTGAAGTGCTCCAAGCAATTTTGTCTTTGTACAGGGTAGAAACCATGACCTCCATGACCATATGTAACAATGGAGGAGTACGGGAAGCACTTGACCAAATGTTGAACTGTAGAGGTAATGGAATGGCTATTTAACGCAGGTACCTGTGTGTTCCACAACCCGGTCTGCCAGAAATGTGACTATGTAACATGAAAAATCTCCTTTTATTTTATTACAATAACTATTTCAATATACATTACAGTTGTTTTTAAAGGAATAGTACAATTTATATGAAAGGGGGAAAAAACTCTCTACATTAAATCAAAGGTAAAAATAATAAAACAAACATAGCCTCATTTGATGTGGCTATGTCATTTAAAGCAGTACTACAAGTAACTTGTTTACCTTAATAAATCCTTAATGTAGTCCCTCTGGGGTTAATACAAGTGTTAATGGGATGAATGGGGGGTCTTTCATCTCCCCCTGGTGTCTCTGGCCAGAAAACCACAATTGCAACTTCACTGCCACCGGATAGGTGTCACCAATACACACTAATGGAACACGAAGAAGAAGCTAACAGACTAACGGGCAAAGCTAACTGCGGGCTAGCGCCACTTAAACAGTATTTACAGCCAAGTTTGAGTGAAAAAAATGATCTCCATTGTGTACAATATTCCTCTCTCCCTTAGTCTTTTCTGTCAGCGTAGTATTTACTCTCACGGACAATTAATAAGTAAAAATCGTAACATGCTACGACACCTGCAGTGGTGCCTGAGTTACTTAGTACTGCTTTAAAAGGTTTTGAATATGTAAGGTGCTGGGAAGTATAATTTATGTAGCTGAAAAGAGTTTTCTTTGAGGTTACATAGAAACATTTAACTTTGGGGATTGGGTTGCTGTTGGGTCATCTTCAACAGCAAGTGGAAACATCTGAGCAGACCATGGGTTAAGTTAATAATAATTACAACAACGACAAAACGTTTACCAAAGCAATAGATACTGTCGGCCATGACCTCTACTTTAATGGCATAACTGTGACTTCATATTTGCATTATGGCGTTCTAAATCCATTCTGTTGTGCATTTCTCTCAGACAAATCAAAACGGTTACTTCTACCCAGTTTGGTGCATGTACATGTGAAACATTATCACACACTTTTTTTTTCTTCTACCACAGTGTTTTAAAAAATGAGTCTTTGATTTGAACACTACAAGTATGAGTTTGTCTTTTAGTTAAACCTTATTTTAACATCAGTTTAAACGCTATTATAGTTTATATTGAACTTTAAAACAAAATATGAATGTGGGTTATTTTCTCTGGAATTCTTTCTTCACCATACCACTTTACTGACCCGACTCCGTACTTAACCCTGGGCAGACATTTGTCCAAAAAAGGCTGTGTTTTGTAGTCTGATGTAGAGAAGGGGTAGTGGATGCCATGACCTGTTCTGTTTAGTTATGTTTTGCTCTTGTCATTGTTAAAACATGGCTCCTGGAGGCTAATAAAGACCCATAACTCAAAACTCTCATTCTTCTTCTTTGCTCAGCACCTTACTCTTTGTAATCTTCTATTACATTATACTATAACATTAATTCAGTGGTATAGGTTTACAGTTTTGTCCATGAGAAGATGACTGTTCACTGCTTTTGATCCAGCCTTCTTGCTGAGGGACAACATAGTTCAAGCAGTTTAGCAGCTGCATTTCCTCAAGCATACAACCATTGTGTCCCTCGGCAAAACTGTCGCCCTCCCCTTGCCTGATCACAGTTGGTTCCTGATACTTTGAGTTTTCCTTGCAGTGAGGTGAGACTGCAAACCACATTGTGACTGCATCAGTTCAGTTTAGTTTGTACAGTCTACTCAAAAGGAGTAGGCTGAAGCACATACAATGGGGAAAAAAGTATTTGGTCAGTTCCCCATAGACTTTCTATTGGATTTGGCCAAATACTTTTTTTCCCTACTGTAAAGCTTTTAATACCATGGGCAGGGGCTTTTTAAAACAACTCTATACGACAGTAAAGTTCCTCATTAAAACAAAGCTAATCTTTTGTTTAATTGATATATTATTAAAAATAGATCGATGGACTTATTCACTTTCTTACCCCTCCTGCGTAACACATGCCAACCAAGAGGACTGCGCTTGGCCCAATCATATCATCATGAATCATAAGCATTTCACCACACTGCCTCCTGGGAATCATGTACTAATGCGGCTTCACTCACAATCGCAGATACTCTGAAGCCCAGCAGGGGTCCAGATAGTGAAGAGACATTCAAATCAAAAGTTAATTAAAGATCATGTGTCCAAGGCCTGCGGAAAAACATTCAAATGACATCACCACCATCCGGTTAGGCATAGCAGGCTTTTGTAGCGGTAAAGACAGGTTGGGTGATTTACTTTTAGTATGATACGACATGCTTGTGCTTACACTGACAACTTCATAAACTCATAAATGTATGAAACTGTACACATGTTAGTACTTGTGTAGTCTCAAATAAAAGAGTGAGTGCAAATAATAAAGCCATTATAAAAGCCACTTTGCCAGAATAATGCAAAATGGTTGCGGTAAATTAATACCTTGCAGTTTCCCATTATCCCAAGATGACATGTTGGAATTCTCCTGTTTGGACATGTGACTGTTGTTAAATGTTTTCACATGGGAACTCAACGCACTTTTCTATTAAAGAACCACCAGTGTGCACAAACACTGGTGGCAACTTGAGTGAAGTGTCTTGCTCAGAGACACAACAACAACATTGTGAATTGTCCGTAGCGAGCTGGTATTGAACCGCCAACCTTTGGGTTTGTGGAGGAACGCTCTTCGGTTCTTCATTATTATATCGTTTTTAATGGCTTTTCCAGTAATGACTGAGACGGGATTTCAGACATGCAGTCAGAATATGGCAAAATCGACACATTTTTCCACTGTGTTTTCTTAAAATGTCTCAAAATATGCCACAGCGACCGCCCACCATGGAATGTAAGTACACTGAAATAATGAAAGTGCAGCATTTCCCACCAGTGCTATCCACCAGAATATAATGTTGAAATTATACTCCCCTTGTACTTTCTGTTCACTCACTCTTCCATTTTTTTTTACATTTTGTTTTCCTTGTTTCTTTTATGACCTGCCTTTTATACAGTCAGTCATCAATGTGGATTTCAAAATACCTGCTCCAATGCTGTAACGTTGTTTACTAAAATGTGGTTTACCAGAGATGCAGAGTGCAGATATCGAATTGAAGATCTCGTGAGGAAAGACGACGTCACAGGTCTTTTACAAGTAATACTGGCCACACAGCGTGTCTCGGACCATTTCACCAATATGGCCCAATGTTCCTTTTATCACAATCATTTTACTGCATACAGTATATGCAATTCCCATTCTACTCTATTTTGAGCCAAACCTTTAGGAAATAATGTGATTTATGTTTAAATGTGAAATCCTGTTATATGGTTGCTATGTGAGATGGGTGTCCAAGGCCATCTCATGTCATGCTTGAGAGAATGGCAGTACTTTTTGTAGTAATCATAGTAATAATAGTTATTACAGTGGGGGCACAGTAATGACAGTATTATCCTCACCTTGTCAAAATAGATCCACGGTGCTTTTGTCCATTATAGTAAATAACACTGCTGTCTGCACATTGTCTGATAGTGGGCTCGCAGAACACAAAACCATAACAACATGTCGTGTTGTAAGTTCCATGCAGTGGCACCAGCACAAAACCAAAGAGAATGTTTGGTTATTCGAAACAAACAAAGTACAGCACTTTGTGGTCATAAGTTTGCTTTCCAGCTCTGCTAATAGATCTATGCTCTTTACTTTCTTTCACACTATACAATTTGTCCTGCAAGCCAAAATTATAAAAAAAAAAAACTCTTCCTCACCCTCCGCGGGCGGTCTCTTTTTCCTCCAAGCTCGGGTCCTCTACCAGTGGCCTGGGAGCTTGAGGGTTCTGCGCAGTATCTTTGCTGTTCCTAGACCTGCACTTTTCTGGACCGAAATGTCTGATGTGTTTCCTGGGATCTGCTGGAGCCACTCCTCCAGTTTGGGGGTCACTGCCCCGAGTGCCCCAACGACCACGGGCAACACTGATGCCTTCACTCTCCAGGCCTTCTCTAGCTCTTCTCTGAGCCCCGGTATTTCTCTAGTTTCTCGTGTTCCTTTTTCCTGATGTTGAAGTCGCTCGGTATTGCTATGTCGACCACCACGGCTTTCCTCTGCTCTTTGGTTCGCCATTACCATTCATATAAATATAAATATAAAAAAAAAAAAACTCTTCCTCACCCTCCGCGGGCGGTCTCTTTTTCCTCCAAGCTCGGGTCCTCTACCAGAGGCCTGGGAGCTTGAGGGTTCTGCGCAGTATCTTTGCTGTTCCTAGAACTGCACTTTTCTGGACCGAGATGTCTGATGTATTTCCTGGGATCTGTTGGAGCCACTCCTCCAGTTTGGGGGTCACTGCCCGAGTGCCCCAACGACCACGGGCACCACTGATGCCTTCACTCTCCAGGCCTTCTCTAGCTCTTCTCTGAGCCCCTGGTATTTCTCTAGTTTCTCGTGTTCCTTTTTCCTGATGTTGAAGTCGCTTGGTATTACTATGTCAACCACCACGGCTTTCCTCTGCGCTTTGTCCACCACTACAATGTCCAGTTGGTTCACCATTACCATTCTGTCTGTCTGTATCTGGAAGTCCCACAGGATCTTGGCTCGGTCATTCTCTACCACCTTTGGAGGTGTTTCCCACTTTGACCTTGGGGTTTCCAGCCCATACTCTGCACAGATGTTCCTGTACACTATGCCAGCCACTTGGTATAGTATATATATATATATTATATATATATATATATATATATATATATATATATATATATATATGCACCTGTCTTCACAGCAGGACAAAGTGGAAAGGGAAGGGACTCTTATTTGTATTTCACATGACACAAGTCACCAAAAGTGCTTCACTCAAGGTAAGGAGATTTATTAATTGACTCTGAAAGAAATGTAAAACTGCTGTTGTGTTCTCATGAAGTCAATCAACAGAAAGCAAACCTTGAACAAACATGAAAAACTATATTTTTTTGAGAGTATCTGTGTTGTTTGCTGTTGACTTCACAGGGTCTTACAGTATAATGTGGTTAATAAATACTAGTTTTAGGGAACTTTTAAGCCTTTAAACTGCTCATACATTGGTACAATGTGCTGCAGGCCATGAGGTTTTGGAACCCAAATCCATTGGCAAACCAACTACTTTTCCAAAATTGTAATTTTGTCCGTTTGCAAGTTTCCCCTGACATTAAACTGAAAAGCCTAAATTGGTCAGTCAAAAGTTATTTAAGTTATTTAGTTAAGTTCCCAAAATTATACATTATGAAGAAACCTCTAATAAACTGCTCTTGCATCCATGATTCACCAAATGCTGTCCCTTTAGCCTCACATACAGCATCTTCTTCCTCCCTTACTCATCCAAAGACTCCCTGCATCTTGTTTGGCTTCTGCTTCCACTCTAATTTAGCACCACTTCCCATTAACATGTGTTTTTGTCCATCCCCACAGACTTTGCGTCGCTACGCAACTTGATTTACAGCGCTTATCAAATACATATTGCCAAACGAGTGAGACGTACAGCCTTTCATTTGCACGGCGTACACCCAACTCACAAATTCGACATGCTACATTAACAAGAAAAATGGCTGTTGCCGTGCATGCCAAGAACCTGTGTGCGGAACCGAGCAGGACAGAGGAATGAATCAAAAGAGCTTCTGGAGGAAGAGAGAGTTTTCGATGGGTGTTTTGAGCAGTGAACGTTTTCAGTGTCAATGGAATTCAGATTTAAAATGTTTCACAATAACTATATATTTTTTAAACACCGCATAGTCCACATGGATTTTGACCAAAGGTAAAGAAACTGAGGACTGTTGGTGCTAGACTCTACAGTATGTGCAATGTTCTGTGAAAGTACCAATACATTCAAAACAAATGTGTTCTTTTAACATTCACTCTCACCTGGAAACAAACAAAATACCTAATCTTGACAATAACATGTTTAATTATTGCACTCAATGTTTCTCCATTTATCTCCATCCACTCCTGGAACCGCCACCTTACCGTGGTGGAGGGGTTTGAGCACCCGAATGATCCTGGAGCTCTGTTGTCGGGGGATTCGTGGCCCTGGTAGGGTCTCCCATGGCAACAGGTCATAGGTGACGGGTCAGACAAAGAGCGGTTCAGAAGCCCCTTATGAGAGACCAACAGGCCCGATTAGAATCATGAGGCCGTCCTTCTGTGGACCCACCACCTGCAGGAGGAGCCATAGGGGCTGGTGCAATGTGATTTGGGCAGCTTCAACAGCTGCCCCCACGACCCGGCAAAAGTGGAGGAAAATGGATGGATGGTTGTTTCTCCATAGGTTTATATGGAAAATTATAATTTCAAGAGCCCTTTTCTCAAAATGCATTTTTCTCACATTCTGGCAACAATACCTCCACATCAGTAGCTCCTACAGACTCCAAACTTCCCAGTCTTGGACTGAACAATATTCTGAAGGCTTTGCCAGAGGGATTTTATAATATCAATCAATCAATCAAACTTTATTTATAAAGCGCTTTTCATCCAAAAGGTATCACAAAGTGCTTTACAGATAACATTTAAAACAATATGCCCCGCATCATACATCCATACACACATACACACATATATACAGTATACGCCTCGCCGTGAGTCTTTCTGTTGACTTTAGGAATAACTAGGAGACCCCTGCCAGAGGAGTGAAGGGGCCGTGAAGGTTCATAAGGTAAAAGCAGTTCTGAAAGATAAGAAGGACCAAGACCATTAAGACATTTAAAAACCGTTAGAAGAACTTTAAAATCGATAATATCTAATTCCTACCCTGATGTATCGAGTTTTGTATTTCACAGGACGAAATTTTAATTTTTACTGATTTTTCCTCTAAAAACAGCTTATTTTAAAACTAAACTAAAATATCCAAAATTCAATCGGAAAAGTCTTTGTAACAATTATGTCAACAAAATAAAACCATAAATTTAAACCTGGCTCCATCCATTATTCAGCTTTCATCACCAAAAATATGTAGATTTTTCTTAGGCATAAAAGGCCTTATTTTATATGAAAACATAAAATAACCCAAAAAGGGTTTCTTTTGGAGTTGCCCCTGGCCACCAGTGTATTGTCAATGTCAGCATTGTCAGCAATGTCAGCTCTCCGCCATGAGGACCAAGAGAAGAGCTTGGTTTTCATATAAGAATCAGACATTTTATGCATAAAAAAAGCCTAAATTGCCTATATTTTCAGCAACAAAAATCTACATAATGGATATTCACAGATTTAAATTTACGGTTTTACTTAGAACGTTTTTCCAGAGGAGATTTTGGATTATTATTATTATTATTATTCTTTATTTATACAGGTGGTCTCTTGAGACTCAATGTCTCATTTGCAAGAGAGACCTGTTAAAACATATAAGGTAGATAACAGTCAACAATAAGACAACAGTAGAACAATTACAGCAACTTTAACACAATACTTGTTTAGTTTTGAATAAGCGATTCATTTGAGCTTCAGCTTCAGAAGCACCAACAACTGGACGTTCTTCAGTCCTTGTTGTGGGACAGTGGTTCCACCGCGGACAAGGCTGAAGACTTTGATATGACGACAGGCCACCTGGATCAGAGAGAGAAAGAGAGAGATTAATGTGGGATGAGAGAAGAAGTCGGGCATCAAGAGTCAGTCAGCGATGAGGACACACAGGTTCTGCTGGAGGACAAAGAAGACTGCAGGCTAGAGAGAGGAGGTCTGCGGATGTAAAACGAGATGGTCTTCAGGAGAGAAAGGAGGACAGGAGTGGAGAGACAACAAAGGGAGAGGTGTGAGGACAGAGAAAGGGGACAGAGGAGACAGAACAGAGAGAAGAGAGGACAGAAAGATGGGGAAGAGAAACAAGAGAGATGGGGAAGAACAGAGAGAAGGGAGAGAGATAATGAGTAAAGCTTTACATCAAGGAACCACTCGCCCATCCACACTCATTCATTCACCAGCGTCAGACACTGGAGGCAAGGAGGGTGAAGTGTCTTGCCCAAGGACACAACGACAGCGTGCGCCTACAGGACATTCCACTCATGCGACGAGAGAGAAAAACCAATAAGGGAGAGAAAGTGAAAAGAAGGAAACAGAAGAGAGGGTAGAAAAATAGCAAGAGAAGAGAAGAGAGACAGATCTGTCCTCCTCAGAACTCGTGAGAGAAATCTGTCCACCTCAGACCCAGTGAGCGTTTTTCCTCTGACCCTGCTCCTTCTCCGCCTCCTGTTAAAGGCATTACTCCTCTTCTGGCCTTGAACGTTGGGCATTTTATGGTCAGTTTCCATCTTCTTGTCCTTCCCTCTCTGGTTCCTATAGTCTTTCCAGGCGTTGTTTTTGCCCCGTGTGTCCAGCAGTGCTGTACTCCTCTCTGCTTCCTCTGTTTTCAGCTGATCTGGTTGTATTTTGTTCGCCTCCTGCTGTGCAGCTGCTTTCGCTTAGTTTAGTTTAGTTTAGTTTATTTATTTGTTTGAGCAGTTAACCTGCCCAAAGGGAGTGGGCTGAAGCCAAAGGCTTATAAGCGCCCACCCCAAAATAAAATAGTAACATTACATTTAATATTTACAAGGTAGCAAATCATAAACAAAGGAACATAGGGCAAAGTAACAATAAATGATGAAGAAGAATAAAACAAAAACAACAGCAAAATAAAGAACAAAAGAATGTGCTACTTTTATGTTATAAAGGTTCATTAATACATATTATACTCTGAGATCTTGCTACTTCCCAGTTGTCATTACCATCCTCAATATAATTTAATTTGGGTTATCATTAATTATCATTATTAAAGGTGCATTAATACATATTATACTCTGAGATCTTGCTACTTCCCAGTTGTCATTACCATTCTTAATATAATTTAATTTGGGTTTAATTATCATTATTATTATATTTGTTTAATTGAGTTATATGTGAAGTATGATGTAAGCCCTGCATAGTGTGGTGCATTAAAAAGCCAGGGTGTAGAGCGGGTCCATTGAAGAGGGCAGTAACTCCCCCTCAACAAACCCCCACCCAGCTGCCCTAACAGCTGATTTTGTAGATGATGTTCCTATGCTGAATGGTGCATTAAAAGACAAGGTTTTGAGCCCGTTGGGAGGGTCCCTCTCAACAGATTCATAACTTGCCTACCCTAATTCTCAATTTGTAAATTTGAGCAATAGAATGACAACCGTTCCAAGCAGCAACACTCTTCCTTGATAGGAAATACACATAATTGATCCTACTGCGCCTCCTAGTGGCAACACATTTCTTGTTCTCTGTATGTTTCAAAAGTCTTTTGTTTGTATTTATATTTGAACAGGTTGATGTTTGGACATCGTTTCAACTCCATTTCCAGTTTATTCCACAATTGTACACCATTAACTGTTGGGCTAAAACTTTTCAAAGTTGAGCTATGTTTCTGAGTCCTAAAGTTTAATTCGTCACGTAATTCATAACAACCAGTACGTTCTTGGAACCTTCTTTGTATTTGGCCTGGTAACAGTTTGTACCTTGCTTTGTATAACATCTGTACAGTTTGGAACTCAACAATGTCACAAAACTTCATGATCTTTGATTTTAAAAATAATGAGTTTGTGTGATCCAAAAACCCAACTTTATGAATTACTCGGATAGCTCTTTTTTGCAACAATACTATTGGTTTTAATGTGTTTTTATAAGTACTACCCCAAACTACAGTACAATAATATAAATATGGCAAAATCAGAGAACAGTATAAGATATGTAGAGCTTTGATGTTTAAAATGTGCTTTGCTTTTGCTATTACTGAAATGCTTCTAGAAATGTTCGTAGATATATATTTAATATGAGCTTTCCAAGTAATTCTGTCATCTATAATAACACCAAGGAATTTGATTTCATGCACTCGCTCTATGACAACACCCTCTATCTGAATTGCTTCCTGAGCATTGGAATTACGGTTGCCAAATATCATCATTTTGCTTTTACTCAGATTTAGAGATAGTTTATTTTGTTTGAACCACTTATTGACACTTTTGAGTTCCAAGTTAACAATCCGACACAGTTGCTGTAACACAGTCGCTGCATTCTCATACTGAATGATTTGTCTAAAAGGATCATTTTTCCTCTCTGAATTGCCTCATTGTGCTCCTTCAAATTCACCACAACTTTGACACTGTGGTTCAGATTCTCATACAGTTCCTCAGCCTGTCCACGCTTGCTTCCTCCCTAAACTTATCGGCCTCCTCCATAGCATTGTCACGGTCTGCTTTCATTTCTAATTCCTCTTCTTGGAGTGTCTTCAGAATCAGGTCGGTTTCCGTTTCCGGCTGCAGCTGCTCTTGGAGTTTCTTTGATTTTTCCAGCTCCGTCTTGGCCTCCCGGAGCTGTGTTACCAGGCGTAATGTCAGCGTCCATGTCCTGGAGACGCTGTGAGCGCAGAGTTTCCTCGTAGTGAGATTTCTCTATCGAGGCTTTATCTTGGCGCTCGCTTTGCATCTGCTTTTGTAAAGAGAGAATTACCCTCTCCGCTGAACAGAGCACACGTCGCATCTCCTGAGTGCAGCATCTGAAGAACGCTTCTTTCCAAAGATTTTTCATTCTTTTTAGCCATTTTCTGATGGACTATAAACATATTTATCACACACCAATAAAGTCAAGTCAACCACTTTGCTGCTCTCCATGCCTTTGTGTCTTTATTTATTACAAAATATTTGCATAATTCAGCGTTTCTCAAAGCAATGGTGGAGAATTGGACTCCGCTTAGCCCTTTCCCTTCGTTGTGCGCGTTCACGAGAGACGAAGGGGTGTCCCAATTCTATTTTGCGGTGAGGGGTAGGGGTGAGGGAGAGGGCCACATACCCCTTCCAGCGAGGGTTTTTCAGATGCACACTTCAGACGAAGGGGTAGGAGGAGTTTGACAAAACACGGAAATAAGCTGCGAAATGAATTCACGAATATCATCATTAAGCACACTTACAACATTTATAAAGCTGCAGAACGCTTCGTTCATGACTTTATTCGCTTTGTGCAACAATTAGAACAGTCCATTGCTATAAACGTGTCACTTCTACGTTTTCGCTTTGCTGCTGCGAACGCTCCCAAACTTTCGATACGTCGCTATTGACATGACACACGGGGTTCAGTGCCTCGCTGCTGCGCTCGATTTCTCCCCGCGCCGCTGTGCTCTGAGCCCGGGTCCGAGGCGGTCTGTCCCCGGTCTGAGCGCACCTCGGCAGCCTCCGCTCAGGCCCGGGGCTCAGAGCGGAGGCTGCGGGTGCCTGTCCCCGCCCTGTGCGCAGTGCGAGCGGGTCTACCTCTGACTGTCCCCGCTGAGTGCGCTACAGGAGCGGAGGGGCTGATCTGTCGCAGCTCTGGCTGCAGACACAGCGACCTGCGGTAGAAGCAGCAACACACGGACAGGGGAAGGAGAATGTAGCAGAAATAGATGAAAATCTGTAGGGTTTGGGCTGAGACCGAGTCCTGTTGTTTAGGTGTTACAAAACAGCATCAGTCAAGTGATAAACTGCCCAGATAGCAAAAAGTGTCCGCCCCAGATCCGCGGCGGAGGCTCAGGGCGGAGGTGTCAGGATCCGCGGCGAACCCGCAAAGCGGATCCGCATCGGAGTCCACTTGCACATCGCGGCGGAACTGTTCCTGGTCCGCTGCGCGGAGGCGGGGCGGACCAGCGACACCTTCGCCGCGGACCCGCGGATTTTAGCACGGGTCCGCGGCGAAGGTGCTGCGGATCCGATGCCAACCTCGCGGTACCGCTCAGGATCCGCTTCGGGTCCGCGTATGTGTCTATTTTGTCATTATTTGCCTTCTAGTTTTTTTTATTGATCCACTCATAACTTTGTGATTTGACTAACATCTACTATCAAACTAGCTTAGCATTTGAAAGGAAATTGTTAATAAACAAATTTGGCAATACTAAACCATACTGTAAAAAAAAAAAAAAAAGACTAAATAGACTTAACATGTCTAATAAATAGACCTTAAATCATTGAAATATGCATCAGTGCTACAGCCTTCTAGACTAATAAACCCCATTTATCATACAAACGAATGAGAAGAACTTAAAGATGGACAATTGTATTTAATTCATCAATTACAAATATTAACATTGACATTTTTAATAACAAAATGATCAGCTAAAGGGTTCAAAATTTGAAGACTATTTACGTCACAGTTGGCTTCTCAGTGAAAATAAATAAAATAAAGACGTAGTAAAACAAGTGGCCAACAAAAGATTTATTCAGTGCAGCCTCATTTCAAACCAATATATCTCAAACTACTAGCCTGGCCAAAGAATCAATCCCCCAAAACGTTCACCACAATAAAATAGATGATTGAATGTTGTACTTATACACAGTAGTTAGGTGTTCAGAGTTTGAGATGTGTATGGTCAGTCTGAAGCAGTAGATAGGGGTAGAAGTAGTTCGCCTGGTTCCTCTTCTGCGGCTACATCCACCTGGTGGAGATACAGTCTGTGTCCAGTCAAATATAGTCCCCTCAGCTCTGACAGGATCTGAAATGACACCAGCGAGCAAAAAACGTAAACATGGATGAGACTGATTGTTAGATATGATTCTACAGAGCCATGTGCTTACACTGTATTTAACTGCAACTTCACTGTGTGCCACTCAGCCCAGCAGAGGTCCACCTGAAATAAACAATAAGAATATTATTTGCAAAGGTCAGGTTTCATAATGCCATTATGTAAAGGTCTTCAATACAGGTACTTACAGTACTTTTTCCTCTTCTTCATTTTCATTTTAACACGAAACCACCGAAGGAAATGCTGAAAGAGAAAAGACAATACATATTATTACCACATTGGCAAATACTAACTGAAATTCTGACCTGCTGTGCATTGAATAAAGTTTCATTACCATTTGTTGACTTTTATCCCAGTGCAGCTGCATATGATAGTCAATGCATAATGCATGGAATGGACGCTTATTTGGTTTAGTTTAGTTTTTAGTTTAAACTAAACTAAACGCTTATTTGTAAAGCTCTTTTCACATGAGACAAGTTGGTCAAAGCGCTTTACGAAGTAAAGTGTACTTTCATCCTGCCACACACAGTGGCAGTAAGTTACTTATGCAGCTACATTTTCCCCTGGGGTAGCCTGACAGACACGCGACTGCACACATCTGTGCAAAGGGTCTCTCTGACCACCACCATTCATTCACGCACACACATCATTCATCTTAGCCAATTGTACATCTAGTGGAAATCAGAGTACCCAAAGGAAACCTACACAGACACGGGAAAACATGCAAACGGCGCACATAAAGGTCCCGTCCAGGGATCGAATCCGGGACCTTCTTGCTGTGAAGCACGAGTGCCCAATTACATTTTTTAGTATAGTCAAAGTAAATGGGTGTTTTATGTGCAAGAAAGAAATAACAGACACAACTTGACCAACCTGTCAATGTTTAGGTTCATTATCAAGCTGTGGGTCAGTAGTGAGGAGCAGTTAGCCTGGTTCCTCTCGTCCTGGTGAATATCCAGTCTCTCAGTGTCCAGAAAATGAACACCCCTCTTTTCACAGCAACTGAAAGCACAATAGCAGATCATTAGAATGTAATAATATGGACAATGACTGTTGTTGTTCTGTAATCTAAGGGTTGATGGTTTATAGAGACCACACATCACTGTGGCTGTTCAGTCAGTGGCATTTGTGACATCAAAAAATGGATTTTGGATGCAACTTAAGATCAACCAAAGATCCATAGCTTACTTAAACATTATTAGAGTGTGTTACAGATAAAGCTCCGCACTATGTTTAGCCAGGATTTATTTCTTTGGACTGGACTTTTCCGACCAACAAACACTGGGAAACATAAAAGAAAACAGGTATCTATTAATAATCGGTGTATTTACCAAATTAGATTTACAAAATTATTAACAAAAAAAATATTTACCTTAAAGCAGCAGCATACTGTATGCTGATCAATGTGATCTTAAAAAGTCTTACTGCAAGAACAAAACCCCAAAACCCAAATTCCAAACTTCAACAACAAAAAACAGATTCAAGCAATAACTAAATGAAACAGAAGCTACATCGTGACATGAACAACAGATTTAGGACAGATGAATGTCAACACAACACTGGTAGTCTAACAAATAACAAACAAAACCAACCTGCAGATGTGTAGGTTCAGTCTGAAGTAGTAGCCCATACTTCAGGATTATCCTGGTTCTTTACAGCTCCAGCCTCCTGATGAATCCAGTCTGTCCAGTCAAATGAAGTAAAGTGGTCTCTGCTCACAGCACCTGATAGGACACCAGTAGTTTATATGATGTAATATTATGGATAACATTGATTAGGAATCCCAGAGGGCTTATCTCTGTCGTTTCATGGCATTGGTCCACCAATTCTTAAATAGAAAACTATATTAGTAGTTTGTATAAGTGAACAAATCTTGTAGTTTAGATAATTAGGATATAATTAATACTTTTAGAGTATCAAAGCTGTTCTCTATTCAATTCAGTACTAACGATGTTGCTGTATGTTTTGTACTTCAGTCTAAAGGTTTAACCCAAGTAAATATTTGTACATTATATTTAAATACTATAACGCTATAAACACATACATGGTTTCAGAATAACTTCATAAAATCTGTTTAGCCAACAACCACAAGAAGTAGGCTAAAGTCACTGTAGCTAGCACCGTGTTTACTTCCTTTACTTGGGAATTATTATCCGATAGGCCTACTAACATTTAAAACTAGTACTAACTACTACTGTTATAGTAATGCCGTTTTGGTTCATTACACAACTTTGATACAGTAATTTGTGAGGAATTCTGTACTCACCGTGAGCAGACAACCGTCTTTGCATTGCAGAGTGATAATAACGGTTTGCTAATGAGGCATCCGCGGAGCGGACTTGCCGCGGACGTGTAGCGAACCTGAAACACCGGTGGCGCGTCCGCAGGGCGGATTTGCCGCGGACGTGTAGCGAACCTGAAACACCGGTGGCGCGTCCGCAGGGCGGATTTGCCGCGGACGTGTAGCGTAATGGGGCTACAGCAGAGCTAACTGTGCGGATACTGTCCGAGTTGTTTCTTCACGAACACCTCGTAGCTGAACTATATTACCTACGCAAAAGTAAAGAACGTCAGTCAAAAATAACACCAACAACATCAGACACATTTCTCCGCTTGGCGAAGTTGAAGCGGTTCCGCTGCGGAGGCGCTCTTTGACAGCGGGTTTCAAAAGAGCGCGTCATGTAAGCGGATCTGCAGCAACCGCGCGGCGAATCCGCCGAGCGGTTCTGACTCCGGGCGGATTTGGCGAACCGAGGGCGGATCCGCCCCGGAGTCAGGTGCTATGTGGGTGGTTCAGTAGAAACATGCTAGTAGGCTTGCTTTTATTTTTATTTTTATTTTTTACATAACCTTAATCATCTGTGTTATTAGTAAATGCAGTCAAATGGAGGGCTGTCCCATTTCTTAGGGTGGTATTTTCAACCCTCGCCCTTAGCCCTTGGTTTCAGGGTGTAGGGAAAGGGCAAGGGCTAGGGCTAGGGGAAGGGGTAGGGGTACAAAAGAGAATTGAGATTGGGCCTTAATGTTAACACATATTATACCATGGTCAGTGAGAATTCTAATGCTAACGTGTGCATTATTTTCGTATAACCGCACAGTTAGTCCAGCAACAGTTAAATCACTTTTTATATATCACTCCACTACAACTGTTTCCATAGTAACGACAAACAATTGAGCTGGAACTAGTTCCAGGTAAAACAGCGTAAAAAAGTGAACTAACTCCTGCCCAGTAAAAAGCCCAAATGAACAGTTTCAGTTTGTGGGACTATGGTATAAGCGGATTAAACAACGAGGAGCCGTGCATTCAAACTGTTTTAATGCACTTCACTCCGCTCACTTCACGTTGTGCATTAAAACTGTGTAATGCACAGCTCTTGATTGTTTAATCCTTACTTAACATTTGACGATACAGGTGCCTCGCTTCAATATGTATTGTCAAGTACACCGTAACAATGGTTAAGGGCTTTTCAAACTCTGTACTCAAGTCCGGATGTGGACCTCGAGGTTTCGGACCCCAGTGGCGCTGGGAATTTAATTGCCATAGCAGACCTTGTTGCATTACCATAGGTGCAGTTGCAGCTTTGGCCTGTAGGGGCAGCGTATAAAGAGGCGCACAGTCTGCTACAATGGTGTTGCCCTTTAAACACAGCTGCTAACAATACGCTCTTGAGGTCCCATCCAGATTATTGACTTATATCAGAATCATTGAATAAAGATAGTATTATAACACCCTTAACTGATGATAAAGCTGTAACTATTCATATACATTTATTTATGAAGCTACGCTCAGCCAGAGGTTTAGTTTGGGAAAATTGGCTTTTAAAGTTTGGTAAGAAAATACAGCAGTGATCTGGTTAAACAGAAATATGAAGAAAAGTTATTAAAAAAAAAAAGAGAGAACTTTATCATAGTGAGTGTGCATTCTCAACCATGAACATAATAAAAACTCCAATCACAGCTGTCTGAGTGATGTATACGTTTAGATCTTACTTGGAGCTTACAGACAGTGCCTTGTCTCTTGAGTGTTATCATAGGGGCTGCTCTTTACTTTACTTTACTCTCTTATTTGTATTTATTTTTTTTGGCCTTTTGTGGTAAGTATTTAGTTTATGTGGGTTCTAAAGAAATGGCATGTCTATGACCATGCTACTTCAATGGCATAATTCATTAAAAAAAAAAAACACTTTACTAAACAAGACAAGTGTTCTACTTCCTGAGCTACAGTCAACCCACTCATAAGAATGAGAAGGATAATAATCAATGAAGTTTATAGGCAGTGCTGTCATACAGTGGTAGCAGTGGTAAGCACTTTTTATTCTCGGCCCACTCATTGCTACATGACCTTCTTGAAGTGCTCGGTGATCAACAGTTTCCTGTGAGCTTCCGGGCTGTAATAGATTGTATTCTATGCTCACTCACTCATGCTCATGCACGAGCACACACACACACACACACACACACACACACACACACACACACACACACACACACACACACACACACACACACACACACACACACACACACACACACACACGCTGGTGACAGTGTTTACATAACTGTACATTTGTATACAGAGCTGATGTTGCTGCAGCCACATACTTTACATGTTGACTAAGAAATTGGATTCAGTGTCAGTGCTGCACTAACTAATGGGCTCATTACTTGTTGCTTACACTTACACAGTATGCAGACACACACAGAACAGCCATGCTCATGCTGTGGTTGCCTTGCACATTTTCTGCAATTAAATCCACAGGCTCTCACCTGCACTCCCAAATACACCTCGCAAACTGCACAGAGGTCAGGGCGTGAGGTGAACTGGCAGTCCTATTATTTTTGTACAAACAAACAAATGCTGTTTATCACCGACTTGTCAGAAAACCTGGCAGAGGTTAGCCACAATCAGAGTCCTGTAGCTATTAAATACAGCCTTCCACACAAGCTCTGTGGCTATGTCCAGCAACAGGCGCAGTTTAGATACATTGGGGACTTGCCGGTTTGTGGCCAGTGACCTCATTGTATTTTGTGGCATTTTTAATGCATTTAGCTTCAACATCACTTTGGCAAATGACAAACATTTGCAAATACATATACAGTATTACACTCTGGTCAAATATCAAGGTGTTTAGTTTCTTAAACTAAACATAATTGATAATGAGTGTGACCAAATACAAAACTTAAAGTTAAGATAATATGAGCACTGAAAACATGAATGCCCCCGTGTGGTGCATGTATCAGAGTCGGGCAGAGGCAGTTTCTGGAGAATAGCACTGAGATTTAAAATCTCAAGCTGGGCAATGAGTTGGCCTTAGGAAACACAGTTGGGAGCTGTAATAAACAACACTAGCGGGGGCTGTGTGTCCGAATATGTTCCACTCTCTTTTTACGCATCATTTACCTCAAATTGAAACAGAGCTGCTGTTTACACATGCCTTGTACCACATGTTTAAAGGAGTCTGACATAGTTTACTCTATACAGTAGATGTGGTAAATAAGGGGAAGTGTCTGAGACACTGTGGCATGTTGCTCATAAGACATTATTGGTGTTTCTATTCAGAATAAGAAATTTGCACCTTTTCATTAAAAAAAAAAAAAAGGAGACTGCAGTAGATCACTTTAAACCCTAAAATTATGTCGACACTTAATGCAGACTACCCCTTATGCTTATTCAGGCCAGCAATTTCTGGAAAGAAATACAATCTCTATGGAGCAGTACCAGTCGGTCTTACAGCGTATCAATTACACTGAGTACATCAGACGTTTCCACACCTGGCTGGACTTTAATGAACTCGAGCTGAATGTAATAACAAATATTGATGTTTCAAACATTTTTTAAATGTCTTTATTTCCTAGCTGCTGATGTGTTCAGGCTTCACATTTCTTTCATTGTAAGAAGTCTGTGTCTTTGCTCATACTATATGGCTGTTACACTGCATACCTATAAGTGTGACTATTGTCTTGTGTGGACCTGTATATCTCTGGTGGTCTGGCAAATTGCTGATATAAATTACATCTTGGGGACAGGGCGTGTGTATGCAGGCCATCTCTACACGACTCTTCTTGGTGAAAATTACTTTTCTCCTTCTCTGTGGCCTCTGTTTCCTACTGCTCTTTCTTCTCTTGGATACAGTAGCCCTTATTTACATTCAGAGGCGGCAGGTCCCACAGGAGGCGGCAGTGGTCCCGGTGCTGCCCTGACAGGTACAAGTGATGCGTGTGCTCCAGCCCACACCCCACACGGCTCTCGCAACTTTGGGCTCAGTTTGTCTTCTACGCTTTTTTTTTCTGGGTCCCTCTTATTCTCTGTATTACTCCCTTTTTTTAGTCTGTTCAATTTATATACAGTAACACAGCCGTTCCATTGCTTGTGATGCCTCTGTTGGTTTGAAAAGTATTTTAGCATAAGAGAATGCACTGTGCATTATGTGTATGTGGAGGAAACAGCCTTCCTTTTAACTACTGTCTCAGTAGTTTCATTTGGGTCACTTGTGGAGGCCTGAGAAGTAGGTTACTTCAGTAAAAGCACAAGTACTTACTACAACCACACTTGGTTTGTATGCTGTTAACACCTATAATACTTCTCTACACTGACTAAAAATACGGTCATAGAAACACTCAAGAGTTGCTTTACAATTACGCATGTCAATCATTCTCTTAGCACCAAGGAATAAACTGACATACTGTAAATGCCTCTCCACATCATTTATACTACAGCCAATCATCATGTGTTGTATTTCTAATCCCTGCATATGAAAACAATGCTCTGGGAGACTCTGGGCAAGGATCTCAAAACAAAAAGTAGTAGAATTTTTTTGTGCAACAGTCTTTTTTTTTTTTTCATTGCAAGATAGTCTGTGTTATTATTCTCATATATATCCTATTCTAAATCGGCATGGTTCACTGTTGAATATTAAAGTGAGGACAGTCATTTTCTGAATTGTCTCTCTTCTCTCCTGTCTTTGTGCTGGTTTTCCACATGCTCCAGCTGTTCTGGCAGCTCAAGATCCTGAAACACCAGTGACAGTAGAATTATGGGCGGGTAATTGCAGTGGTGCAGGCTTTGGTCCTGGGATAGAGTGTGTCTCAAAGCAGCCAAACTACTTTTCAGGAAGCAACCACTGGAACTGATTTCACTTCTTATTTCTGCAAGCCTCCTCTTCCCACCGTCGGCACTGATTCTTTTCTGTTCATTTCCAGCCAATTTTGAGTCTTTTATTTTTCTTGTAACAGTTTCAATCTTCTTGTAATAGAATTTGAGACCGCTCTGAGTAGCTTTGTTGAATTTAATCTTGCTGGGAAGTCTAATTGAACAAAAAATAAATTGACAATACAGTGGCTTTTATAGGATATGTGTGAAGTACTTTTTCCTCACTTGCACGTTGCAGTGCTTTTTGTTGGACCATCTTTTAGGTCCTAACCTTGGCAAAGCTGAGAGAGACTATAGTTGGATTTTAGAAGGCAGCCATGCTTAAAAAAATCACTAGATTTGTTTTGCTGCAGTGTCGGGATGGAATATGCTCAGAGATGTATTTTAGAACACAAAAGGTGAAAGTGGGCCGCTACAGAAAATTGTGTTTCTCATTCTACAATCCAGTGATTGTGACTTGACCGTGAGTTTGAGTTTTAAAATATATTTTTTTTTCTCTGCTTGCCCAAACAAAATTTTCTGTGCACCGTAACAATGCCGCTTTGTCTCCGTATACTGACAAAAACACTTGGATGAGCAAAGTAAGAGATTACCTGATGTTTGTCTTGCATAGTATTTGCTCTGTGTCTTTTATGTTAGGGACGATGCCGCTCGAATCTCTTCCCTTTAAATTTAATGTGTTTTGAGAACTTAATAAAAATGAGGATCTTAGGTCAGAGATACAGTATCGGAGCGATCTTCACCCCATCTGTCCTCAGTCTGTCTGAAACTGTTTTTTACCCCACACAAGAATTGCAAGATTTGCAAATGAATCAAAACGTAACTACCCTGAACACAAACAGCAAAGAGGCAGCAGCAGCACTCAAACTGACAGAAAAGACGCGTCCAAAGACATTCTATTTCGAGTTGGAAACGATTTCCCACCCTTTAATTTTATTCTTTTTAACTTTAAGCAAAATAGCACAGAAGGAAGATATGTTTGTTGAGGCTGCCTGTTATTGAAAAAATGGGTAACAAAATTCATTGTGACTTTTAAGGTCAAATGGGGTTTCCTTCTCTTCTAACGTGTGTATAAGGTGCACGTATAGGATGAAAGCCTTCCTATTTTATTGACAAAAGGCGGTGTAATTTTCCTGTCATGTGTCAGCACGCTTTATTTCTCATAAAAGCCATAAAAAATATGCATTAAAGAAGCAGTTTCCTTTAAACATTTTCCGAGAAGATATCACATCTTTACTGACAAATAAGAAAACCTTATAATGGATCATTGCCCTCTGGTTTGCAATCCTTTCATTACATTAGTGGATTAGTATTTACAGGCAATTCATCTGATGATAAGTATGACAATATGATTTCATTTTGATGATAAATACTTAAAGTATAAAAAGTACTTTATTAATGAATTAAGTTAAAGTGCTATAACTACAGTAAGAGCCTCCATCTAGCCGTCTCAATAACACAATAAAGTCATGGCAAAATACAATGCTAATAATAATTTTAAGCTCCATTTTTAAAATAAGTAACTTTAAAAATATATATAATTAACCTCTTCATTCACCTTTTTATAATCAGACTTTTCAGCTTCAGTTTTACGTTCACAATAGCAGCTCTTTTGTCATGCTGCTGTGTCCTCCCATGTGCACCCTCTTAAAGCCTGGACTCTGTTCTGTCTGTTCTGAGTCCAGGTGAATAATGTCAGTTCAGAACAATGGACAATTGTATTTTATTGAGCTGCACACGCCCTGCTCTCCATCTTATGCCTTTCTCCTCTCCAGTGTCTAGAGAGATCAATGGATAAAACCAGCAACCAAAAGAGCGTAACTAAAAAGCTCAACGTGACTTCCTATTGGTAAAGGAACTTTAATATACACATTGTGGAAAGCACATTAGCACTGTCATGTCTCAGGGTAGCACGGCTTAAATTAAGGACAGGACAGACTTTAAGTGAATCATTCACTTCTGCATAATACATTAAAATGTCCACAGTATTAAATCATATTTTAAACTAACAAAAAATGATTGAGTATTTGGGCCTGTGACATAGTGCAATATGCATTATAATTTGGATAATAAAATAATAATAATAATTCATTGGTTTTATAAAGCGTTTTCTGGACATTGCATTAAGGGCCTGTCACAATTGGCGCACGGGCCCTATGCGATCGTTTGCAGCTTCAAAATATGAAGGTCGTGCGAACACTCTCTTTTGGCGCACGGGCATCTGCACGAGCGACCGCTATTGACCGCATGAAAAGGTGTGAATCGCAGTTGGATCATCGGTCGCAGCTGAATGTCATGCATGCACAAAATTCAGTGGCGGTCGATTGCGAATGAATATAGCCGCAGCAGGCCGCTACGGTCGCGAGAATGGTGAAAGATAAATCGTCTCAGTCACGCAGATGGTGAGAGACTGAGAGACTAGTGAGATACTGGTGAGCGCCACTATCAGTCTCGTAGAGGCTAGACGCTGTTTCCTCTTCCCCCGTTTGGTCTAGAGCGCGGATCGGGCCGTTTTTTTCTGTCCGAGCCCGGCCCTTGGAGGGGGCGGGGTATGGGGGTGCTCGTAAACCCGCTGTTACCTCGCAGCGCAGGTGAATTCAATACTTTTCAAAACTTCTCTCAGTCTGTGCGCTTAGAGCGAACGCACACCGAGACACTTTGAAACTGTTTCACCACATTTCAACTGGCAGTGATGCGCGCGCTTCACAGAACCCATTAACCTGCTAAAAAGAGCCACGTTTGCCCTCTCTCTTACACCACGGACTTACGTGTTATATTTTATTTTTGATAAATGGATAAATCATGTGTTTAAAGCGCTGCACGGTTTGAGAAAAGCCTTTGAAGTGAGGTTACGCAGCGCGTAATGTTGGCATGGCACATCGCGCGCTGCGCTCTACACCGCCACACAGAGTCCTGCACGGGTCATTTTTGGAGACCCGCACCCACCCGTGGAACATCCTAACCACCCCACTACATCATATAAATACAAGTGAAACGGAGACACCGCCTGGAAAGAGGGAACTTCATGTCAAGCAGCAGCGGTTTGAAATGCCTTTCCCGAGCCCAGGCATTCGGATCAGAGGAATCATACGCCTCAATAAACTTATGGAAACACGGGCGCGATCAAAATAAAGGACGCACTGGATTACAAACATGTTTTAAGGGGATTTTATCATGACATGATCGCTGGACAGGTAGGCTACTACACACTCCAAACCCACACATATTGCAATCATATTCAGGAGAGGGAGAGAGGAAAGAGGCGAGATTTGCCTCAAGTGTCAGAGAAATGTAGGCTCGTAAAACTATACTGTCACCAAAGTACAAAGACTCAGGAAACCGTTTTCATTCATATCTTAGAAGCAACAGCACGAGCTAATGATATATATTCAATATTGTCAATATCGCCGAGCCGTCCGTGTGTTATCACTACCCACCCGCAAACGACAGAGTCAGAAGTCAGACAGAAGCTGGTCACTTCCCCGGAGCAGGCCCTGAGCTCAGGGTCTTGCTGGGCTTTGGTGCGTAAAAGCACTGGGCCCAGTTTATTGTATTTTTCCCCACAAAAACGAACGCTAAGTCAACTAAACAGGCCCATTTTAATTTCACACCAGTTTGATTTGTTTTAACGCGCTGATGTGTCCGAGTCCGACCCGAGCCCGAAAATAAATTCTAAATATTTGTCCGAGCCGGTCGTAGCACTCTAGTCCGCACCACTGTCCGCAATCAATGTCTGTGGCCCGTGAAAAACTCACTCACTAGCCTCTCCCCACCCGCTCACCATTCGCTTTCTTCCTTGAGCCACTCGCATTTGGACACTATCCAAATCAACCGCATCCAGTCGCAGCCCGTACTCTATTGTGACTGTGACTGCGATTTCTTAAAGTCTACTTTGCGATCTTTGCGACTGATGGCGATTTCAATTTTGGCGCAGAACAAATGGAGGACAAAGTCGCTGCGGTCAATGCGCCAATTGTGACAGGCCCTTAAGTCATTCACTCCATCCTTAGAGGCTATCAATCTGCGCCATCAGCCCCTCTGACCATCACCTCTCACTCACATTCTACATTCGCTCAGGCTTCCTGATGTTAGCAAATGGTCTCCCATCCAAGTACCAACCAGGCCCTTCTCTTATAGCTTCCAAGATATGACGGGATTGAGCAGAGCAAAGGCAGTATCTCATGAAACTTTTGTCTAAGAACAAGTTGAGGTTTTTGCCCATGTTAAACTTAAAGGTGCATTATGTAACTTTATATGCGGAAAAAAGAAGTTGATATGTGTGTGTATTTTACCTTGTAGTGACCCAGTGGCAGTATGAGGTCAGCATGGTGCCTTTACTTTCCATCACAGTGGTCTCTTGGTATGCTCCAGGATCAATTGTTTGGAAGGTTATCACTGATGACGAACCCTCTAACCAGAAAACTTACAAATCTATAAATCCTGGAGCACTGTAGAGGCATACTAACCACTCATACAGCTGCTGCGTCACTACAAGGTCAAATACGCACAGATATAAACTTTTTGTTCACATAAAAAGTTACATAATGCACCTTTAAGTAAGTACATCATACATCACAACCAGTGTGCGAAATACCCGTCAATATTCGGGGGGGGGGTCCCCATCTCCGAAATGTTGCTCTATACAGATATCAATTTTCTCAACATAGCCTTTGCAATGTTGTGCGTTATTACAATGCAAGCAAACAACTGAATAAATGTCAGGTCCATCGACACGCAGTGCACTTGTCGAGGACTAGAGTTTAGAGACCTGCACGGGACGGGAATTGCAGGACCCTGTCCGACATGTCCCGAACAGTGGAGACAACAGCGTATTAGACGCACGTGGACACGAACGCAGCCTTTTACGCATGATCACCAGTGGACACCGGGATGATCCAGACTCGATCCCCACGCTGCGCGCACCTTGACTGGCTGCTTTTACCCCGCAGTGACCAACCGAACTTAAAGCTGAACTACACTCAAACCCGCTGTTACTTACCGCGCAGATGAATTCAATACTTGTCAAAACCTCCCTCAGTCCATGCGCTGCACTTTGTATAAGCCTTTAAAGCCATTGCACACCGAGACGCTTTGAAACGCAGTTTAATCATATTATTTCTGTGATGAGGTGAGGAAAACACAGGACCTTTTACCCTTCTGCAGTGATACAGACGACTCTTTGGCCTGTGACAGACAGGGAGACTGCTCTGAACTTTGTTTGGAGTTACGAGAGAAACTGCGGAAAAAAGACCACTCTGGGAAGGTAAGCTGTCCATCGCCAACTCGCTATTAACCTGCAAAAAATAACCACGTTTGCTCTCTCTTAGAACACTGACCTACGTGTTGTATTGTTGTGTGTTGTGTTGTGTGACCATATGTGTAGTGACATTCGACCTTCACCTCCATAGCTAGGCGTGGCTTTAACGTGATGGTGACCACCTCCAAATCAGCTCTGCCACCCTTTCAGTTCCAGTCAATGCCAGCATGTAGCGTGTTTTTATTTTTTTTTTTTTTTTTTTTTTTACAAAGAACATAGTGTATTATTTTTATTACTAAACATTGTGTACCTATCAATAATCTAGATAAGCAGACCTATAACTATTTCTAGCACAGCGTTAACATGTGTGATTAACTTTAGCAACATTGTGTATCAGTAATGTAGACCGTTAACTATCACCTCCGAGGTTTCCAGCCTCACCACCTCCATCTCCATCTCACCAACACTTGTAACAGAATCAAGGGGAACAACCGGGAAGTTACCCTACTCTCCCTCACCCCCATGTCTAACTTTGTTATTTTCCAATTGGCTCACCTGGTAGTTTTGGGGTTTGTCTCCTTTGATACCGAATATATTCCCTTTCTTCCAAAGTTTAATCAAGATGAAAAAAGAAAATGTTACTGAAAGCTGCTAAGCAAGAAACCACCAACGCAAAGCCTAAAGTGAAAGAAAATCACAACAAGAAAACCAAGTATAAATAATCACTGAAGATTAAAATACAAAATCAAAACGAAGAGGCTCTTACTTGGAATGGTCCCATGTTTCTAGGTTCGTCCCACCTTGGGCTGTTCTGTCTTCTCATCACCCAGTCTCCTTCCTTTATTTACTCCAGGACCCAGTCCTTGGGTTCCTCGACAAGCGTTTCCTGTGAATTTTGGGATAAAACTTCACAGCAGAGTTTAGTATTCTTATGTATTCAGTTATTTATTGGTGTTGCTTTTTCAACAACATTGTTTTGGCGCTTTTTTTTTTTAGGAGTTTCAAGTTTTTTAGGAGTTTCAAGGATATCAGTAGATTCAAGGACATCAGGAATTTCAAAGATTTATCAAGTATTTCAACCGTTTAACAGCATTTTCAAGGATTTCAAGGATTTTTCAGGTAACTTCTGCATTAAAACTATTCAATCGCAATGGCTTCAGCCATTGCAAACGTTTCTAGTTTTTTATTTATTTTCTACATCATTATTTATTTTATTTTATTTTTTGCGCGCTTACTTAGTTTTCTTGACGTGTTAACGCACGGAACTTAGTTTTCTCGACGGATTTACGCACAGAACAACATTTTTATTTTATGTTTTGTATTTTGTATCTTTTTTTTTTTTTTTAGTTTACCTAGTTTTCTCGATGTGTTTGCGCACGGAACTTAAATACAACCTTAACTGTTATCTAAGGAATCCTTGTAAGAAGGAACGGCAACATTTTTTGTCACTTTTCTCTTGCCTTTAATCAGTGTATGTCAACATTTAAATAGGGAAGTTCCAAACCTTAAGAGCGAGGCCACTCAAATATAGGGAAATAACCCACTAGAGCGTGGCAGAAATTTAGAAAAGGTTTTCTGCTTACCTTGTTCTGAGGCCTCTTTCCCCTTTGAGTGGTCTCGTCCTCAGGCTTTGTCTCCCACGTCTGCAAATGTTTGGTCTGTCCAATTAAAAAATACAATAAATATTTAAACAATAATAATTGCGATTCCAATTAAAAAAATACAATAAATATTTAAACAATAATAGTTGCGATCCTCCCTATTCTAGCAATTCTTCACACGAAATATCCTGGTCTCTGCACTAATTGTTAGGACCCGGTTCTTTTGTATCACGCGAGAACACATATTTGGATATCGCCAAAGTCTACACTGGAGATACAGTAGAAGTTGTCTCAAAGATAAGGCGTTTATTGCCATTGTTCCTAGTTACAAAGCAGTAAACCAGCTGGTGACTTCAGAGAGAGAGAGAAGAAGTGAAGTCCAGACCTCCGTTGACAGTTCCCTTTTATCCTAGTCTTCCACACCTCTGCGCAGAGAGGGTGACTGCCTACCAGTGAATAAGTTGTTTGTGTCTCTGTCTTTGTACTTTATCTGTACTTCACGTTATGTTCAGAATTATTATGGTGTTGACCATTGTCTATCAGCTAATCTCACTGACATGGTCTTCTTGTTCTGTAGCGTGTAAGCAAAGCATGAGTCAGGAGCTTGTTCAGATTTCGTTACAATCCTTACATTATGTTTGATAAATGGATAAATCATGGTGTGAGGAAAGCCTTTGAAGTGCCGTTAGCGCGCTCCAGTGTTGGCACCGCGCTGCGTTCTGGTGCTTGCTCGGCGCTGGCCTTTCAAAAACTTGGGACTTCCCCTGAAATCCATTCCCATGCAGGTCTCTACTAGGGTTTATATTCACAGATAATAATTGGGGACAGAGACGTGCGGAGCGTAGGGCGCGATAATACTAGCCTAACTGAATTTATAACCAATCCCAGCTCACATACACCGCCGGGAAGAGTGCAGAGTGCGCTTGTGTCTGCACCTTTGCTTTAGCCTACCACGTTTGCCTTCGCCTCATGATCGGGCCCAGGGGTCTGATGCAAGGCCGTGGGAAACCAAGGGTGCTGAGGGTGCTGCAGCATCCCCTGGTGGATAGTTTGTGTATTGCAATCAATATTATTAAATAGGAAATAAGCACATATAAATAAGCCCCCCCCCCCGCAACCCCCGTATTTATTTCGCACACTGATCACAACGTGGCAGTATAAATAATGCAATAAGTTGATTTGAACATCAGAATCTCACATAGTGCTGGCAGTATGGTGCGTTAATGTAGAGAAAGTGAGCGCGGTGACAGAAAAGGATGAACAGAGGATGCCATTGTGAATAATGGCTGGTCAGTGTTAAGGCCTTAATCAATGCTTGATTAATATTAATTGGTTTAGCTGTGGCAGGGGGGAGGGGTCAGGCGAACACTTCCTGCTCAAATTGATCGGGCGGAGGGCACAGAGGGCGTGCTAACATCGCACACTCCCAGAATGTTCGGCATCCTTAGTGCTGACACCAAGTGCACTTTGGGACCCAGCTTAGCACATCTTAACCTCTTATACAGAGCAACAGTGTAGGCTCAAAGTCACTCAAGTAATTCCAACCAGACTTTACTTTTTCCCTTTCAGTGTCGTCCAAATATGCTTTTACAAAAGTGTATTTGTTAATGTTTTTATGTGTTCCTGTAGTGGTCCAGGATCGCCTTCTCAAAATAACTTGTTGTCTTACAAAGGTTGATCAAATGCAAAGAATAGAGGATAGCGATTGCTTGTTGGATTGAGACTGGTTGGTCTTGCATGTATTTCATGTGCCTTTAGTTTGTTAAATAAAGATGATAATGATAAATGTGAAAATAAAGACTAATCAAGTGTATTGTACAAGTCTCCATATCATGCAAACATGGAGACCTGTCATAATACGGTAACTTTTAAGTTTTTGCTTTGAGTGTGGAGCACAACTAGTGAAAAGCCTGTGCATCTTCTTCTCATTCCCATGTGCTCTGTTTCACACTGGAGTCCAGGCCTGTGATACCCTTGAAGTAAAGTGGCAGACAGTTCACACCCTGCTATGCCCTTGATAGTGCTGACAGCCTGCAGGACAATATTTGGTGTTGAAGTTCTTGTTCTTTATTTCTCAGGGTTCTTGTTAATAGAGCTCTTTTATTGGCCGGCTGCACCTTTATAGCCACAGGCTGTACACTGATACTGAGAGACAGATGGACTGGCACAACAAACTCCTACTGTAACAAGCCAGGCAGGTGGCAGAGTGGCAGGCAGACACAACAGCAAGTGAAAAAAGAAAGTTTATCTGATATTTCAGACTAGTGTTTTACTGTTTACTTTCATGTAGTGAGGAGCCATTCAGTCGTGAAATACTGTATTTTAACAGGTGTGGAGGGTTGTGCGACAAAAGATACCTGAAAAACCATAAAGTTGGATGGTTGACATTGAGAATTTGAGAAGATTTTGACAAGTCGAATGATTTTTACTTACTTTTACTTATTTACTTCAACCACGAATAAATATTATTATTATTATTTTTTAATTCAAAATTACTATTATTTTCTTAACTGCTCAAAACCTACTGATATCAAGATAGATTATCTCAATCCAAGCAGTTTTTCCACATTTTTGAAGCACCTTAAAGTTAACATATAAACGTATGAATCTAAAAATATCCTTTTCTTACATTATAACATTTCTCATTTTTACAGATCACGTTTTTAATTTACCCTCAAATAGAAACGGCTGATATGAAAGAAAATGTTACAACATTTTTTTAATGAACTTTTCATCACTTTTTTTGAAGAGTTCGTGGACTTTCCTACGGCATAAATAAAAGAAGGTGTATTACTGAATTACAGCTGGATGTCCAACAAAAGGTTTGACAAAATGACTCGAGTGATGTCTTGAAGGAGAACTACTCTGTATGTGTCCCTGTTATGTTAAACACCTATGGACCACATGCTCCGGTTTGATTGCATGTGCAGGATGATGAGGAGCAGTGACTTGTGTAATTGCAAGCTATTAAATCGCAAAACAAACGCATGTGGGATGCATCTGAGCTCGATTAAAATGTCATGTTTGAGATTTAAAAATAAAGAGAGAAAATGTGCGTAGGTGAGCTTGTGTGTGTGTGTGTGTGTGTGCGTATATGCTACAGGAAGTGAGAAGGTGGTGGAACATGTCTGCTCCAATCCACGCCGGTATTTCTCAGTGCATGGCCATTTTTAAGATGACTAATAGAAGCGCGCTGGCCCTATAAATCACCGGCGCTGAGATAAAAATGAAACCATCACCAAGATGGAGAGGAGAGGCCCGTGCCAGGACATCATTTCAATACAGTTGTATGTGAATGCGCTTTGTGTGAGGAAAAATAAGCAGCGATTCTTCTTGTGTGTTCAAAGTCTGGCTGAGAGCTGCAAGCGAGCCACTGTTTCCTCGTGGCTTATCTGTCTTCATGGCAAAGACGCATGATCAGAGCTGACGCCTCCTTTATTTGAACAACACCTGTTGGCGCTTCAGCGGTATTCTACCCCCGACTAATACGCACAGCTGACTTCCTTGAATCCATTTTCTCAGCAGGGGGAGATTTATTTCACAAGGAACGACCAGGAGATGTGACAAAATCGAGGCAAATGAGCTGTGTGCAAAGCTATGAGTTTGGCCAGATTTGCATGCTGCTCTAAAGAGGGATGGGAGAGCAGATGGGCTATTTGCTGTGTACAATGGTAAATGATATCTTTGTCTTATTGCCTGTTAACAATCTGAGGAAGAATTTTGGCACGTAAATAACTTCTTGATTGAAGCTGCTGCAGCTAATACAATTTATTTTGTGGAAACACATTCATATTGTAACTTTTATAAACGTCCAGAATTTAAATCTATATTTTGTAGGGATTGGCCGAGATCTTGTGGCACGAGATCTCGCGAGATCTCAGTCTTCCTGTAGACTGCTTATAGGACTCCTGGGAATATGTAGGCAATAGCTCTCTACTAATGTGTACTATACTATTGATTGGCCTTTAAAAAAGAAAGAAAACGTTGACATTTTTAAGGTCAGTCGCTTGGAACCACCGCCTCGGTGTTCAAACCTGCAGACTGGAGCCGCTGCAGATTCACGCCTGCAGATCCACATTCGCACCTCGTTACTTTCTCTTTCATTTACGAACTAAAGGCTCTGCTGGAAGCTAGGTTTTACCGCTGCACGCCGTGGCGAGTGCGGGTGGATGGGTCGATTGTACACGCGCATCTACCGCGCATGGAAAAGCAAAACAACGCGGATGTGACATGCGCGGGCGGACAACGAGGGAGAGGCCAGGCCAGCGCGCAGAATCTGAAAGGATGATTACAGCGGGCCATAAGGAAGAAAGGTCAGTCTAACTACAGTAGAATCACTCTCTGTTTAATGTTTAAAGCCTCCTGTGCGTCAGTGTCTGGCACAGACTGTTTACTAAATCTAAACCTGTCTGCTCCTCCTCCACCTGAAATCTTTTAAGACTTGTTCTAATATTAAACTGTATGCACACAAATAGAGCATGATGATATTGGTCAAATCTTATCAATTCCAATCCTTATCAGTTTGTTCATTTTGTTACAAACAATACAATACAATGGCTCCATACAAAGGAAACATACTTGCAAAATATTATTTATTATTGCAAATTATGTAAAATTCTCGTCTCGTTCTCGTGGACTCAATCTCGTGTCTCGTCTCATCTCGTGGGATTTGTATCTCGGTCCACCACTAAAGTATTTTGTGTTGTCAGGTAAAATATCGAAGTGCATTTTATTATCATTTTGCTTGAGATATTATTGAACATTATTCTAAAATGTATTGTTTGAGCTTGATTTTTAAGTCTATACATTTTAATCAAACTGCCTCCAATTTAAAGCACAGCTACTACAATCTCGCAGTCATTTCTTTAAAGAAAGTAACAAGTGTTTGCTCATGTGCAAAACGAGTAGCATGTGCAAAATCAGCAGAGCATTACATTTACATTTTTTTACATATCAGATTTAGGGCCCCAAATGCTGTAATGCACACAGTTTTAAAATGTAAATTAGGTACAACATGCCACAATAGCTAAACGCTTTGTCCCAGCTTGCACTCACTGTTTTGTGCCCATCTTGATAAATGATCCCCATAATGACTAAGTAGCAACTTACGTCATGTTGGAAATCTGAGTTATATTATATTTTGTGTTATAAAATAAATACATTGAAAAACAAACAATTATATCAGGCTTAATTGTTCATAACATTGTTCATGAGCTGTAGTGATGAAGGCCAAGTTTGCCTGTTGACCTTATAAATATAGCCAAGTGCATTGACTTCCATTCACTCTCAGCAGCTCTCTTCACTAATATGTTCTCCGAAGATGGAGTATAATTAAGGTTACTGATTATCTGACATGGCCGCCATGTCCTGAGAGCCGATCCTCTGCAAGCTCCTCAGTGAGTTTGTACGCGCTGAAGTGGATGAATTACCAGGAACTTCATCTTAGCATCTCACCGATAATTTGTTTTTCTTGTACTTGTTGACTGTTTGAGTGGTTTGTTTTGTAACTAATGACCTTTCTGCTTTCTGCTCTTAAAATGTGAGTGTGACTGTAAGGCACAAATGTGGAGAAAATGGTACTATCATACATGACAGTATGGGCTATTTTAGAACCAATCAACAAACAAATGTACATTACTGTAGTTACTTGATTGCTAATAACATTGACGCTTGTTTATCTTGTCCTGTGTCTTGGTCCACATTTGTGATGTCATAAATTTCATAAAGTAGTTGCTATGAATATATACACTTTGTTAGTTGAGTGGATGAGCAGACTGAGTTGGTATTGGAGCCAGTGTATTTGCATCAGATGGTGGTGTGTGTTTATAGATGCAGGTGTAGAGGAGCATGCTTTGTCTGGGTTAATGGTAATAACAGCTCTCACACTGAATGGAATATTGATGGGACATAAACATGATGTCCTCAGACTACGGTGCCCTGGAGAGTCATAAAACATTAGAAGCCTCTCACAGTGCAAGGCAGATGCTCCAGGCTTTCAGTCAAGTCATACCTCGCCATGATAACCCATAAACATGTTCAAACACAAACAGAAAGAATGGACCCAAACACCATAGTTTGTTCAAGAATGTTTGAACAAGCACTGAGTATTTCTTTAATCTTTTCCACTTGACTCCAGACTGACGTTTACGACAATCCATGTAGCTTCTTCAAGAATGGATGGATGACCGTCCATCCCACAAGGTGTAACAGCAGTGGCATGTGATGATGAACACAATTTTAAAACAAAGCCATCATCACTGACTCCAATCAGTTCAAAACAGAATCACTTGAGGGGGTTCAATCATTTGATTCAAAGCTTACGTAAAAAGAGATCTTTTTTTTTCTAAAATGTTTTGGGCTTGTTTGTTTTTTTCTACAGGTGACACCCGTGAAACTAAAGCTGTGTGGATTTTATTGAAAACAAGTGACTTCATATTTTTATGGCACTAAAATAGTGGAGCCTCCACAGAGCTTGATTGACAAGCTCTGGAGCCGGTCAATGCACTGAAACTGCTTCCACTATTTCAGGCTGATATACAAAAACCAGCGTGGTTAAAAATATTTCACGTACTCTAGTGTTGTCACATGTGTAATAGCACCTTTCTCTATCATGTCCCTATACTATATACTCCATCTGCTCAGGGACTGCAGAAAACTAGCTCAAGCTAAATCTGGTGCAAAACATCTTTAATTCATGTTTTTTGCACATTGTCCCTGTTGAAATAAATGAATAAACTAAACTATTCCGGGAGTTCACGTCGGCGCCGCCATGAATTGTGCCCGTACCTTTACTCGTATTAGTTTACATAGGACTGGAGAAGTCAAGAGATAGTCAGTTATTTTCCCTCGTTCTCTGCTTAATGAACGGGCTTCGCGCTCTACTGGAAGTGTCAATACAGTACAACGGAAGTGCTGATCCGTGGCAAACAGAGGCAAAAGTGGGTGGGGTGGAATAAGGTAACCAAGTTCTGGACACATGAAAGCTCAGGTATGGGACGTTTCAGCAGAGTGAGGATGAACACCAAACAACGGCCCTATAGGTGTAGGACTATTCCATTCTTACTCGTAATTTATGGAGTTCCTTTGCAGGTGAAGTCGTTGACAGATAAAACACTTACCACTCTGCCATATAGTTACTGATTGTCATTTCCTTACAATTTCTCTTTGCTATAAGCTGTTTTATGTGCCATAGTTCCTTTACGTTTATTTATTTCTGTCTGTGTAAAACATAACTTGTGTCAATCAGGTGTGTTTTGGAGAATCCTGTTTCAGATTTGATCAACAAATAAAGACACGTGACTTTCTCTCTAAGTCAATGAAAGTAGAGCTACAACCTGCGTAATCATGTAACAGAGCTTTGTTGCTGCTTTTTACCTTCTCATCTTGTTATGAAGCAGTGAGCCTGTGGCTTTCATTAGACCAATTATTAGATGACAGTGCTGTCAACATACTCTCGCAGCTAATGGTCACTGAAGCAGCACGTTCTGTGATGGCCACTCCGTGCACTTTAATGTGGAAGTGTTACATAGCCGCTGTCAGCGTGTCTTGGCAAGATACAACTGTGTTCAGCAAGTTATTGGCTGCTGTCCCTGTGTTGGAAAGATTGTTCTAACTGATGTGTCCTTGAGAAAGATATTGAGCGGTCACTTGAAGAGACTTAAATCTGCAATGCACTCTACTGCATGGCAACTTCATCACAATGTGACTACACTGGAAGTCATTCTCTTATTGCAATTTTGATTGGCCTCTGCATTTGACCCATCCTTCAATGCGACTGTAGCAACCTCAAGGAGCTTTCAGCCACTGCAGTGCACCACCCATTGACCAGTCCCAAATCCTGAGCTACTGTATGTTTGGTCAAGAGCATCAGCATGTTTTGGGCTCTAGCCACTGTCTTGACATAATGTAGCAGCCCCCTCTCCTTTTCTTATAATTCACCCTCCGTTTTTCTTTCTTCACGTCGGTTCCCTGGGCATTTACAAACAATATTCATTTACCACTTGAGGTCCTGCAGGAGGCTGTAGTGTTTTCCTTTTCATTTCGTTGCACTCTGCGTTCTCTCTCTCTTTGTTTCAAAATCAACATGTAATTCTACCTTTGTTCCTCCTCTCCTTCGACCATTCTCACTCTGCCAAAGCTGTTCTCAACAGACTCTCTGGTGGGCCTGACTCAGTTCACTTCTCACTTTTATTGTGGACTGCACTTAGGTCAACCCCTCATCTTGCAATGGATCAGTTTGTGGTCAGGTTATAGGGTTATGGTAGGCCATGGATTGGCTATATTAGCATGGTAGTAGATAAGAGTACTAATGCTTATTAATACTTTATTAATACTTAAGGAGCACCCGTTAATATAAAGCATTACCAATTAATTTATCCGGCATGAGGAGATATGTCTTTGTTTCTATGCACTTCATCATTGCAATAATTCACAAAACACCATTTCTCTCCTTTTTACTGACTAATAATTTCAGATTTCAAAAGCAATCATGCCTTTTGTTCACATTTCAACTTTATTCTCATTCTTTTTCGCTCTCACATATTGCAGATATATTTCATATTCCAACTGAGGGAAGTTCAAACAAACTTAAAAAAGGCCTCCAACACTTTTTTATATCAAAAAATGGCTACACAGTAGAGCTATCAATACAAAATTTGCAGGTGAACATCAAAGCAATTGTAAGTATGCCAATATTATTAAAACATGTACTAACACATTTTTAAATAGGAAAAATGTGCAGTGTATCCAGTGAGGCTGCCTCAGAGCACTGACAGGCGCTGGTATGGTCACGTCTGTAGGATAGCACAAGCTATTTTTCTCAAAGTCTAAAAAGTCACTCAACAACTTTGTCTCAGCATCTAAACCCTTGAACAAACGGCCATTGGTACCATTTAGTGACAGTCCACTATTCTATTGGATACAAGCCATTTGAGAGCAGCCAGCATCTCTCTAATGTGGCCTCACAGGAGAGCGGGACCACTGGGACAGAGCAGCTGTCTGCACATGGACAGGCTGAGTCCCAGCTGGACACCCGGGGAACAGCAAAGAACTGACCACAATCCAGGAACAGTTTGTAGAGTCAGATTGTTGATTAAATGGTTTGTTTGGATATAATTCTGTAGTCTATGATCCAACAAAGGTTTCATAAGTTGTTGAGCTCTTAAAATTGAATTTCTAACTGCTGTATGCAAAAGTATAATGTGGATTCTTTGCTAATATATCACAAAATGTCCCTGATCCTTTCATTAGTTGCATGTCGTGAGCTTCTGACTTCAGACACTTAGCCCTTTCACATTTAGTCGAGGAAAAACAGAGATTCTTGACTCCTGAACTGATAATCCTGGTTCATCTGCAAATAGAAGAAAAAGGAAGTTAACTTCTGCATTCCATCCATCCATCCCTGCATCCATCCATTTTCTTCTGCTTTATCTGCTGCCATGGTCACGGAGGCAGCAGTCTGAGCAGAGATGCCCAGACTCCCTGATCCATGCACTCCTGCTCCAGCTGTTCTGGGGGCACCCTGAGGCGACACCAGGCCAGCTCAGAGACATAGTCCCTCCAGCATGTCCTGGGCCTTCCACGAGGCCTCCTCCCAATAGGACATGCTTGGAACACCTCCCGAGGAAGGCGACCAGGAGGCATCCGGAACAGATGCCCTAGCCACCTCATCTGGCTCCTTTCGACGTGAAGGAGCAGCGACTCTACTCCGAGCTTCTCCTAGGTGACTGAGCTCCTCACCCGATCTCGAAGGGTGCGCCCAGCCACCTGCGAAGGAAACTAATTTCAGCTGCCTGTATTGTCCTCTTGATCGTGTCCTTTCAGTCATTACCCAGATCTCATGACCATAGGTGAGGGTGGGAACATAGATCGATCGGTAAATCGAGAGCTTTGCCCCCTGACTCAGCTCCCTCTTCACCACAACAGTCCGATACAGCGACCGCATCACTGCTGACGCTGCACCGATCCGTCTATCGATCTCACACTCCATCCGTCCCTCACTCATGAACAAGACCCCGAAATACTTGAACTCCTCCACTTGAGGCAAGGACTCTCCACCGACCTAAAGCGGGGAAGCCACCTTTTTCCGGTGGAGAACCATAGCCTCGGATTTGGAGGTGCTGATCCTCATCCCGGCCGCTTCACACTCGGCTACAAACCGCCCCAGAGCATGCTGAAGGTCCTGATTTGATGAAGCCAACAGAACAACATCATCTGCAAACAGCAGAGATGAGATCCTGAGGTTCCCAAACCGGACACCCTCCGGCCCCTGGCTGCGCCTAGAAATTCTGTCCATAAAGGTAATGAACAGAACCGGTGACAAAGGGCAGCCCTGGCGGAGACCAACACGCACTGGGAACAGGTCTGACTTACTGCCGGCAATGCGAACCAACCTCCTGCTGCGATCATACAAGGAACGGACAGCCCTAAGTGGAGGGCCCCGGACCCCGTACTCCCGGAGCACCCCCACAGTGCGCTAAGATGGACACGGTCGAACATTTTCTCCACATCCACAAAACACATACTGTATGTACTAGTTGGGTGAACTCCCACGAACCCTTGAGCACCCGATGAAGAGGATAGAGCTGGTCCAGTGTGCCGTGACCGGGACGAAAACCGCATTGTTCCTCCTGAATTCGAGGTTCGACTTTTGACATTTGTCCAACAGTGAGTGTGCATTCCATACAGTCTATAATAATCAAAGGTGAGACACTGGAATAATCTATTTGTTCTTTTTCCTGTTGTTGATCAAGGTGACTGATGCTCAGTGCTTTATTTGATCCCCCGTTTGGTGGAACGCTTTCCCCCAATTATCAGTTTTTCAGGGTAAAGGATCCGGGAAATATTTGATCTGATATAATGGTGTGTAATGAGAGTGTTCCGGCAAATGTTTTGACCTGTTCCCCGAATCCATCACATCAGACCAAACATGTTCCTGAAACTACTAATTTACAAATTAAGCACTGCTGATGCTGTTGTAGTTGGATTTGTGTGTCCTTTACTTCGTACCATTTACAGATGGTTCTACAATCCAAAAAATAAGACAGACTCACACTCTCCTCTCACTCCCAAGGAATGTCTACTCAAAATAGTTATAAAACAAAAAAGCTGACAATAAAGCATGTACATGAATATTGCCAATCTCCATCCAAAGCAAGCAAAGGCAGTGACTGCAGACGGCGACGGCAGCGTGGAGTGTATGAAGTGTGAGGGTGAAGAATGGATGAGACAGGACTGAACAGTGAGTGTGTAATGTCTCCATTAGAGGAGAAGCACTTTTTTATGGCTTTACGGCGTGATAAATGAGCTGTAATGGACACAGAGATCATTTCTCTGGCAACTGTCACCCTCTGCAGACGAGGAAGGAGGGGCTCACCTGCAACACGCTCAAGAGTGGCTCAGAGGTTAGAGCGGTAACACGCAAAGCCGAAGGTTACGGTTCGATTCCAGCACCAAATACATTTCACCCACTTTGACCATATGAATGTGACGCTTGAGTTAGTAATTGCTGGAGGTGGTGGATCATGGGTGTAAATTAGTAATCAGGTTTAGTCTACTCAGCTTTGTTGTATAAGTAATAGTAACTCACTGTTGCTGGTTGTGCATGACATTATAAAGCAATGTGAGCATCTGGACAAGCACTGAAAAATGAATTATCCCAATACTGTACATATTCCCGAAGTTGCAGGTACGTCATGTTTATAAGTATCCAAAGCTATCAAGTAATTTGAGCTCCTACAAAATTCCCAGTGCAGAGAAAAAATATGGAGTTTTATAATGCTTTTATAATCACTGAAGTAAAAACATGATCTGATTTTGCCTCATGCCTTTCTCCTGTGTTTTTCCAGTGTTGACCCTGTTTCTTGATTTCTTGGTGTAAATATGTTGTATGCTGATAGGAAAACATACATTATTATGATGCCCTGAACAGTGGACTGTATCACACAGATTTGTAATGAGATGCAGCCATAGAAGATTTCTGACTGACCGAGGGAGAGGAGGACTGAGAAATAGCTAGCCAATTTATGCCAATGTGTTCAAGGAAAAGGTGGGGGTAGTGTGTCAAAATATTCCACCTACTGTACTAAGAGAATGTCGGAAGGAGCATATCTATACAGAGACATTAACATGGAGCAAACGATGGCAAACAACTGGAATCTGTTGCTGTTGGAGGAAATAATGAGTTGGGAGCCGAGAAGTCAAAGCTTGCTAAGTCTGTAACGCTGTTTAAATTGCACTGACTGGGGACTTGTGCAGGGGGAGAAGCTGTGTCACTGTAGTTTAAAGGTGCATTGTGGATTTTTGTTATGCGACAGATACTTGATATCAGCACGCATTTGACATTAGAGTAGCATTTGCTTTTGTTGGCGTATTCTTTATATGGACAGAAGACGGAACTGTTCTGTTAAAATCAAAATCATTGTTTTATTCCCTAACATTACAAACTAAAACAAAAGTTATGCAGAGCGCTAAATCTTGGCATGGTGGTTGGCCAGCGAGGAGAGGGCAAGAGGGCCGCACCTTTTGTGCGCGAGTAATTATAGGAACAGGAAGTAGGCGTCTCCTTGTCGAACCAATCAGTGCTCTTGAAATGTTCTTGCCGGGACTTCTTCTGCGCAATCTGACTCCTCCTTCTAACACACTGCCCCCCAGTGGATCCAAGAGTAAAGACAACAACAATAAAATGGAAACCCCAGTTTCAAATGAACCTTAAAGCACAGCTTACATCAACACAGTTTCATATATAATCATTAAAGCCTAGTATGACAAAACATGTATAGAAATATTTCCACACTTTCCATCACGTTGACCTCTATAATGCTCCATGATCAATGTTTGTTGGGGTTCCCGTAGGTTTTCTCTGCTGAAAGAACCATCTCCATGGTTACGCATACTTACCTATTTCCCTTGATCAAGTCCAAATGAGAAGTTGTTATGAACCAATGAATTCACTAAATTGGCCTATTCTCTGTTCATCCATACAAATAGCTTGCAGTCAGTATTGTGTGACACGGATTCCCTCTGTTTACAACTTGAGCCCATTACATTGTCTATTCCCCCAGCTCTCATTCTCCAATACTAATCTGACAGAGCATCACTTTGATTATGAGCCCGGGCGCTGCGTGCTAGCCACTTGTGGTTGTGTGCAGAAGGCAATGGTGACACTGTATGTTTATGACTGTGTGCAAAGAGGCCCCTGCGGAATAGTAATCAGGAGCACAAAACGTGGCCCGCTAAAGAATAGAGAAGATAAATAGTTGTTGAAATAGCACAGAACAAGGGAGAGTGGGGTGTTGACAAGCCTAATTAAAATCCCGCCCATTAGCTTGGTGTTAATTGGATGATTTATTCTCCTGCGGGACTTGACAGACAATCGGATGATGCTGTTGGTATTAAGATGAAGAGGGAAACTGCTATTATCATGTGCACAACACAGGCACGGCTTGGTGTATTGGGCTTGTTTGTTACCGCTGATCCACCGACTTAATCTGCCATCAGAATAGCAAAAACACAATGCTGGGGAGACAATTATTATGTCACTAATAAGAGTACAGAACTTTCCTTACATTTTTTTTTATGGACTTAAAATCCCTAAAACCCAAAACATTGGATAAGATCAATTTCACTGTCTCTGAGAGAAATTTGTTCTCTGCGTTTGATCCTTCAACCGGGTGTCTTATTTTCTTAATGCAACCCATCAAGATCAATTGGTGACCAAAGAGCAATGTCAGCAGACCCTTCTCAACACCTTGAGATCGGTTCAAGCAGGATTAGCTCAATGTTGATGCCTTATATTGATGGGGACATTGCAGTTGTGTCCAAATGAAACACATCGGCACAATAGGATTTCCTTCATTCTAGTCAATGTATGTTTGTCCTTTTTAGTAGCTCATCTCTTACTCTACAGATGGCATTAGATTGATTCAGCCTCAATGTCTTTCGGTTCTCCCTAAATGTCACCCTTACGCAAATGCCCAGCCCTGTTTCTTTCGCTCACCTGGCCTCTGCTTCGATATGCATTACCTCGTCCTCTATTCTCCACCGCTTGGCTCCAGTGTTTCCGACAATCCTTAATCTGCCTTTCATGGCCGGCTTGTGCCTGCCTATTTACTCACAGTGATAGCAGGCTAGCAGCAGCACCTGTTGGTGGACTTGTTAGCGCGGTTGTGTGTGTTCATTTGAGTGCGTTAAGGGTGTGATAGTAAAGCAGTGAATCATGTTGTTAGCACTGCTTGTGGGCTCAGCAGTCTGACTGTTGTGGCAGGGGGGAGGGAAAGACCTTGACAACATCAACACAATCGCAAGTCCATTAAAAGGCGGAACAATTTGAGCTTATGTATCTCCAAATGACTCCTGGCACAAACCACTTGTCAGCTCTGTCACATTTGCACACGGGACAGTGAGACACACACATATGCTGCCATTGCATCAACCTACAAGAACCTTTTGCAGTCTTTTAGTTACGTTTTAACAATTTGTAAATTCACTTTTTATGTTTCTTCAAGACAGTGGTGTCATTATATAAAAAGCTTGCTTGCAAATTTCAAAATGTCATTAAAAGAGCATTTCCATTTACGAGCAAGAAACAAATGTTTACTTTAAAAAAATTAGAGGCTGCGGTTTGGTTTGTTCATCTTTCAGTTATTTAATTGTTTTTCGTTTGGTCTTTTTGTATTCATAGAAATTGTTCTCTCACATTCCCACTAAAACCTCTTTGTAGCACTTGTTCCACTCTAAAGTACAAACAGCTTTTAATTTTGTAGCTCTTAGTTTAATTTTATTCCACAGACTGCAGTGCTCGATTTCTCTCACCGAGAAGAAGTTAACATTTCCATTTCTTCAGACTTGATTGTGGGTTGTAAGCGCTGATCAAGTAGAGAAAGTGAGAGTTGGACTAGCTTGCGTCGAGAGTAGACCGGTGCCACTGCTGCCTTGGTAATGAAAGCAGGATCAAGGCGGACAGCGTAATTACTCAATAAGTCAATAGTCATACCTGGATCTGAATAGGGTCAATGGTGAGCCTGTATTATGAAGCTTTGGATTTATAAATGTACTGTATGCTTTAACTCCTCTGAAATAATTGTTCATCCCTTGAACTCTTAACTTCACATGATATCATATCCAAACACAATCTTAATATCGCTTAAAGAGAAGTGATCTCTTTTCAGCTGCATTTTTCAGCACTATACTTTAATCTGCCATTTGCTCAAGCTCACACACAGACACTGCCAGACTTTAGATACAAGGCCAGTGTGAGTTAATCCGCAGTTTGCAGAGGTGCCTTCATGCATCTTTTAGCCCGGAATCGTTTCATTTCTTTATGGATTCAGCAGCAGGGGGTCGGCCTCTGATAGTGTCTATTGATTTTATATTTGGCACACAGCGCTCCAGCCACTTAGTCCTTCAATATACCTTTCCCTGCCTCTCTCAGTGCATTCACTATCAGCAGCCGCTTTATCTCCCTGCCTTTTTAATACTCGCTGTCAGCATTTAAAAATATTCTCGGTTATTTATGACTTTCTCTCAACTCATGTATTGCTTCATTCTTTCTTCTCCTTTCAATGAATTAAAACTGTTTTTTTTTTTTTTTTGAACTCAGTATCCCTCATTCCACTTGGTTACCATTCAGCTTGATTCTCAGTCCTGTTGTATTATACTGCATATCAATTTAACATCAACGGATTTGTTTTTCCCCACATTATTCAAAATTCCCCTGATTCCTGACGTCTTATTTGCATCCTGCATCTGTTCTTTCATACATGGCTTTGTTTGTATGTTCAAGTGTTTTTAAATTTGCTTATTAGAAAATAAAAATAGAAGCAAATTAAATTAAACCAAACATTAACACGACTCACCGTTTACTTACAAAATAGAAATTATTAGTTTAACTTAAAACCACATAATATGATGCTAATATGTCACAACTACATAAACTGTTGTAAACCTCAACAAACATGCCAGTGATGCTTCTATTCACACTATTAGGTAACTGAGCTCCTCATCCGATCCCCGAAGGGTGTGCCCAGCCACCCTGTGAAGGAAGCTCATTTCAGCCGCTTGTATCCGCGATCTTGTCCTTTTGGCCATCCATACATACATACATTTTCTTCCACTTGTCCGTTGCCGGGTCGTGGGGCAGCTGTTGGAGCTGCCAAATCACATAGCACCAGCCCCCTATGGCTCCTCCTGCAGGTGGTGGGTCCATGGAGGACGGCCTCATGGTTCTAACCGGGCCTGTTGGTCTCTCATAAGGGGCTTCTGAACCGCTCTTTGTCTGACCCGTCAACTAGGACCTGTTTGCCATGAGAGACCCTACCAGGGCACGAAGCAACAGAGCCCCCAGGATCATTCAGGTGCTTAAACCCCTCAACAACCTTAAGGTGACGGTTCCAGGAGGAGAATATTATTATTATTATTATTATTATTATTAAGCAAGCACTGGAACAAGCATAAGCACATAACTTGTAGTGGCAGAGTTTGAATGATGGTTGGGGGTTCAATTCTGCTCCTGTTGCACTTGAGCCAGTCATTGCCAGTAAGTCCACAGAGCCCTGTGAAAACCTCACAATGTGTTTTTAATTAAATGGGTGGCTTCTTTGCATAGTAGACGTGTTATTACTTTTGAAGAGTTGCATTCACACTATCCTGTGAGGCCCGAGATTTTCATTCAGAGTGCTCTTTCATTTTTGACATACTGTTCCTTTTGAGACAGCGAAATAAGTTGTAGTGTTCAGAAATAACCAAATAACATGAATCTGGTCTTTGAAGCCATTCTATCTGCAAAGGGAGCACTGCAATTATACCTTTTTCATTGAACATTTTAAGCTCAAGATCTTTCACAATATTATTTTGTATGCAACTGCACCATGGGGTGAATAAGGCACAACATTGGGGCCACTTTTGTCACAGGGCATAAAAGCTATGTTGATAACTTTGTATCATGGTAAACTGGGGCACATTAACTCGTACAGTTTCTTGCTTGTTAAAGCTCATATACCAGATTTGTTTTTTCAGTTAATAGCTGTTTTACTTTGTAACCGAGTCAGTTAAAACTGACTTGTTTGATTTGTGTTGGGCTTATCGACCCCTATCAGAACCAGAATTAGTGTACTGACTGACTCGTAAGAGTAAATTCTTTGCGTTACAAACAAATTGAAAATCTGGAGGTATAACATAATATAAGAAGTATACCATGTGATACATTGTGATCTTGTGTTGTAACGCCCCCCTTTTCACACAATGCTGCCATGTGTAAGCAGTGGAGAGGTTGCTGTTTGCCCAAGCAGGAGGTGCGTGCTTGTGGACCACTCGTGGGCCCGCACCTCTGTGATCCCATTACACTAGTGACACCAGACACTGCACAATATCAGCGCCTCCCATGTACTGTTCAAATCTCATAGAGCCACTATGAACAAAAGCAAACACCGGGCTTTGTCCTCGTATCCCTCTCCTCCAAATGGCAAAGGACTATACTCAATCTTCAGTCCCATACCAAGATATGGTATGGCTTATATAACAAATGACAGGTCTGGTAAAAAATGAAAGGGTGCATTGTATTTTGTATTCTGAATGAACCAGGCAACACCAGACTGATTAGGCATGGGCAAATGTCAGTGTGGTAATATGCTTCAAATCAGGTGCACACTTTGAATGCCACCGCAGCTGTGTGACAATCTTCACCAGAATCAATCAAACCTGGTCTCATCATCTTGATCTTCAAACATATGGGAATGCTGCCCATAACTCATGACCATAACTTATCTTATGACAATCAATATAAGTGCTATACATTTACAAAAAGAAATAAAATATATATTTAGGTAGACAAATTAACTTTATCTATGAGTCCAGCGAATGAAAATCCTAACAGCTGTGTGCAATATTGTTATGGTTAAATCAGAGAGAGTTGTTCAAAACCATATATTAGCTTGTTGCTCTAAAGGTGAAACTAAAGTTGAGTAGATTGCCACAGCTGTCCTGGGTTAGACTGACAGAAGCGAGGCTGCTAATCTTACCACCGCTAACCACTCACTCACACACTACATTACAGCCGAATGAAGCGTCTTGCCCAAGGAAACAACGGCAATCTGCGTCTGCAGGATTCTACCCTCCAAACCTCTCGGTTTTTGGAAGACCCCTCTACAAGTGAGCCACTGACGCCCCTTTGTCACACAAGGAGAAATTTTTTTTTCCAAGTCTCAAGTCAAAATGCTGGATTCTTGAATATTCTACATATTCTTGAATTACATTAGGCTACTCATTTACTAAAACCACAAACTCAGTGCAGAGACAATTTGATTTCAAATCTCATTTCAAGGACCGACACAGCTCATGTTTAAACTTTGATAACTGGTGTTTCACTGACCTTTACGCTGGCAGGTGAGACGGATGAGGCAGAATGATGTATATACTGACTCTTAGTGAACAAATCAAATTAGGTTTCTGTGAGGATATTGGATACGTTTTTGTTGTTTTTTTGTTCTCTCTATTTGTCTAATTTTGGTTTAGTTATATGGGAAGTACCTCACCCTTTTTATGTGACTGATTGTGGTTATTTGACCTTTTGTTAAATGTCTATTTGGTAAAATATATTCAATATTTAACTCTCCACAACACCATTTGGACAGAACTGCTTTTACATCTACCTTTTCATTTTATGCATTTCTCGTGCCATCCTAGTAAACATGTGAATCTTGATGGCTGCTTTAAATAACAGCGTGCATGCGAGCGGATTTGTGCTCTTGTGTGCTTTGATGAAATCGTTCGGAGGCTGGAATAAAACACACTGAATAACAAGGGAAAGATGAAACGCAATGGAAGAAAAGACCTATGGTGATTGAGATACATTCCTTTCACATTTATATGTGAAGGCAGGCTATTTTTCAGAGCAAAGAACAGGGTTTTGATGTGAATCACTTTGCAATGTCATCCTGGTGGTAAAATGGAAATGGCTTTCCCCCCCTTTCGTTGGAGTTTGAATCCCAACTTTCAAAGAGTACGTAATAAAACGCTTCCTGAACTCACGGGCAGACTTCAAAAGAAGCCGTAATGCAATCGTTTTCAGGAGACAGAGATGTGAAATTGAAGCAATTATTTCATCTTTGTGTTGCGAACAAGCGTGAGAGTGATTGTGCTGCCACTTCAGGCTTTGAGGTTAACCAGCAGTTCCAACAGTCCAAGGATTGAGATCATTAGTGCTTTTGTTCAATGTTTTAGTTGACATAAAAAAAATAATGCAGAAACAAAAAATACATTTAATGTATTTTTTGTTTCTGCGTTATTTTTTCTCAGTTCAGTAATGTGTATCTTTAAAAAGATCACCTCATCCAATCCATGATGTTTGTTTTGTTTTGTTCTCTGAAAAGTAAGAGTTGACAGTAATAGAACACCATGGGGGTCATTAACCAAGCATTTGCTCATACGAAAATGTGTAGCACATGTAACAGTGAATCAGCAGCAGCTTCATTTGTCTTTTTTTTTTAGCAGCGCAGCCTCCTCTATTTACATGTCAGATTTGGGGTTCTTAAACTGTAATAAAAACCTGCTATTTAGCACTTGTCTTGATAAATGACCCCCCCTGTGTTTACACTCTTAAAGGATCAATAAGGCCCAAAGGGTTTCATTTGTGCCTAAAATGCCCTATTCAGCCATTGTAGAATGCTTTCAGAATCCTTAAACACAGACAGAACCATATGTCTCTGATGCAGAACCCTCTCAGGACCTGGAAGAAGTGATTTGGTGAATTACAAAACTGTCAGAATCACAATATGTGCAGGTGTATCGTTATGTTGGACTCTGTTTAAAGGGATATTTCAGGATTTTTGACATAAGATCAGATAAGATAAGATCATCCTTTATTGATCTCACAACGGAGAAATGCACTTGTTACATTTAGCATTCAGTAAGATCACTCAGGGTGTGCAAAATAGACAGGAAATGTGCAGACAGTTAAATATAAAAAAGAGGTATCTTATGTACAATAAGTAAAAGCAAAAATCTTAAGGGGTGGAGTTATAACATTTAGGAAATAAGCTTAAATAAAAATAGAATAAAAGTTAGAACAGACTATAAAAAACTAGAATATCTAGGTGCAAAGTTTACAGTCCTAGTGCAGGTTGTCAATAAGTGACGCTGGTACAGGGAATAAAGTGGCGCTGATATGGAGATTATTGCATGTAGTTTTGCAAAGGTGGGTTATTGCACATGTTACTTTAGAGTCTTGTTGTACAGTCTGACAGCAGCGGTAGCGCTCCTTCTTCCACTGAGGGTCCCTCAGCCTGCCACTGAAAGAGCTGCTCAGTTCCTCTACAGTCCCGTGCAGTGGTTGGGAGGTGTTGTCCATGATGGAGGTGAGCTTGGATAATACCCTCCTGTCCCTCACCTCTTCCACAGAGTCCAGGGGGCAGCCCAGGACGGAGCTGGCCCTCCTGACCAGCTTGTTCAGTCTGTTCTTGTCCCGCTCTGTGCTTCCCGGGGCCCAGCACACGGCAGTGTAGTGGATAGCGGAGGCTACCACAGAGTCATAAAAAAGCCTGAGCACAGGCCTGCTCACTCCGAAGGACCTCAGTCTCCTCAGAAGGTGGAGGCGACTTTGGCCCTTCTTGTACAGGGCGTTGGGACCAGTCCAGTTTATTGTTGAGGTGAACACCCAGGTACTTGAAACTGTCCACCTCCTCAATCTCCTCCCCCTGGATGTTCAGCGGTGTGTGTGGTAGTGACTTCCTCCTGAAGTCTATCACCATCTCCTTCCTTACTGGTGTTCAAGCACAGGTGGTTGCTCTCATACCAGTCCACAAAGTCCATGATAACCGACCGGTACTCCAGATCGTTCCCCTCAGACACGCAGCCCGCGATGGCGGAGTCGTCGGAGAACTTCTGCAGATGACAGCTGTGAAGTCCGATGTGTAGATGGTGAAGAGAAACGGTGAGAGGACGGTGCCCTGAAGGGCCCAGTGCTGCAGACGACCACCTCAGACTCACAGCTGCGCAGCAACACATACTGTGGTCGGTCTGTGAGGTAGTCGATGGTCCATGCAGTGAGATGTTCATCCACTCCTGCGTCCTCCAGCTTCCCCCGCAGCAGCGCCGGTCTGATGGTGTTGAAAGCACTGGAGAAGTCAAAGAACATGACCCTCACAGCGTTCCCGGCGAGCTCCAGGTGGGTGAGCGAGCGCCCGCTCCAGCAGGTAGATGACAGTGTCCTCTACTCCGACGTTAGGCCTGTTGGCAAACTGCAGCGGGTCCAGGGTGGAGCTCACCTCAGAGCTGAGGGTGGGTGAGGATGAACCGCTCCATGATCTTCATCAGATGGGAGGTCAGGGCGACAGGTCTGTAGTGGGTTGGTTCCCAGGAGTGCGTTGTTTTAGGAACCAGGATCACACAGGAGGTCTTCCACAGGACGGGGACCTTCTCCAGGCTGAGGCTCAGGTTGTAGATGTGGCTGAGGACCTCGGAGAGCTGGTCTGCACAGGTCCTCAGCAGCCTGGGGCTGATGCCGTCTGGTCCTGCAGCTTTCCTCTGCTTCAGTCGCCTCAGCTCTCTCCTCACCTGGTCCGGTGTGATGGAGATGGGTGAGTGAGAGGGGACTGGGGTGAACTGTCGGGAGTGGGGCAGGTGCTGGAGGAAGTCCGTATGGTGGGGGCTGGAGACGTGGGTGCAGGGGGGCTGGAGGCAGGTGAAGGTAGTCGGGGGAGGGGGGCAGTGTCCACTGGGCTGGATACGGGTGAGGAGGTGGGAGCAGGGAAGGGGCAGAGGGAGTGGGGGGAGAATCATAACGGTTGAAATGTTTGTTGAATTCATCCGCCCCACGCTGGTCTCCATCAGCTGTTCCTCTGGCACTCTGTCCAAATCCGGAGATGTTCTTCAGTAGGGGGTCATTTCCAAGTTATCTAGTGGTGTTGATTTCTGGAGATATATTTCCTTTTAACCTTGCCAGAACATTGTCCCTCTTACTCTTTTTCCTCCACTTTACGAATAGGGGGGTTGATTCACAAGGCCTGTTTCCCACTCTAGTCATAATCTGCCCTGGTTTTGACAGGAAGGGCATCTAGTATCTGTAAAATCAGTATGCAACTGACTATTCCGGCCCTTAATGTACATGGGAGAAGCCCATGTGCCTTTGTTTGAACCATCACCCTGACTGTTATATAAAACGTAATTTACAATGATATATTTTGTATGTAAAGGTAAAACAGCTGTGGCGTTCTCTGGTGTTTAAAGGTGACTTTATGGAAGTTATTGAATTACTTTTTAATGAGCGGAGTTATACGCTCTCCAAATGCAAAGTGAATACAAAATGCTACTTGGCGTCAATGTGGCATGAATCCAATGAAACAAACCATACATTTGCTGAAGTCTTTTGAAACATCCCGATACATTTTGCAGCGAGGTGGTAATAGAATCTGAATGAGAGCCTTTTGTTAACATCCACATTCTCCTGCTCCGGAGATTACGGTTTAGCACCTCATTGCAATTTGTTTTTATCTAATTCTACAGTAATTACAGCTTTTTGATGGAACAGCGAGTTTAGCCCAGGAGTCTAATTAAGAAGTTCTACCTGCATCTGTGCCTGGTTTCAAGGTCCCTATGCCGTTACCTGCCGACTGTCTTTGAACTGCTAAATACCCCATATCTATTTTGTTGAATCTTTGCCATGCTTGCATATAGAACCACAAAGTCATGTCTTTAATCTCAACTGACAAATTCCATGTCCCTGTCTCTCATTGTACACAACGTATCATCTGATGTGGCGAGGATGTAAAAGTATAGCACCTTAAATTCTCTTTATGCACAGATGAAATATAGGCCTTCTTTGTCCAGGCTATTTCTTTTCTCCTATAGATGGTTCGGGAAGTGATTCTTTCCTGAAGATATGATGGATGGGGACAGCGCATTGTAGAGCGAGATTAATGCATCTGATGATAACAGTTTCCGTACACCAAAAGGCTCTTTTGATGCGGTTAATCATTGACCGTGTGCACGTGTGGCGAGTGGGCACTCATTGAAATACTTTGAAATAAATAATTTAATCTTAAGAGTGTTACTGCGGGACATAACACAAGTTTATTTCTGTTGTAACATTTTTCAAAATTGTTCATTATTATGCAGAAAATCAATGTGAGCGAGAAACCAAAGTTACCATATTTCGTTCCTGTAAAAAATACAAAGGTTTATATATAAAATATACAAAAAGTACTTTCAGGTCTCAGGGGGTGCTGGTATTCAGTTGTGTTTTGTGATATTGATGTTTGAATGATCACACCTGTCATAGGCAAGAGCTTTTGTAATGTGATTGAGCTTTACGTGTGATTGAGCTTTACGTCACCTCCAACATTGTTTGCCTGAAAATTTTTCCTAAAAATAACCTTTGGCAACATAAAAATATAGTCCTTGGGTTTATTGTTTTTTTCTGTCAAGAAAATACAGTAAGTATGAATAATACGTGCAACGGGCATGTCCAAATATGGACAAAACTCCTTAACTTTAGGTTAAAGTGATCAAATATGGTGCCTGCCTTTTTCATGCTGTAATTTCACTCATTTCACTACATCCTCCAAAACCAATATATAACCATAAATCATCACTAAGCACCATAATTCACCAATAAAATGTGTGAGTTTCATCAACATACCATGGTTAGTTTTCAAGTTATGTAAAGAAATGTACCATGAATTTAGTCAGACTTGGGTCTTTTTCAGATTTCAGAGAAAACAGGAAGTTGAGAGCGCGACCGGTCTCTGCTGATTGGTCAAATGCCACAGTAGTGGGATCTGTGATGTAGGGTGATTCTGATTGGCTGAGTGAGGACTACATGCTTCTTTACCTTACAGATGTGCAGCAGGGAGGCCATATGTAAAGTGTGCGGAAATTACCAAAAATAGTCACTTGCCCTATAAAGGGTTAAAAAAATATTATTATTTTTTTTTGGCAAGTTGGTTGCACTCACACAGACAAACACAGGCTACCATACTTTGTGGACTTGTGGACTCAGTGCATGGGTATGGTTTGTCTAGGCAAGTATGAGTGCATGCTGTTAGAGATCCTGAAGACAGAGACGGTATGTCTTCTAGCACATCAGAGACGCTTCACAAACTACCTCTAAGAAAGTGAAGGGAATTTAGATCAAGCTTGATATCCACACAAGAAATATTCCTTTGCGTCAAGTATTTGACTCCACTGAAAAGACCTAGACCTTCAGATCAGCAGACTTGAGGACAGAGCACGTGGACAGGCAGGGCCTATGCAAAGCTCCCCTCAGACAGGAGGAGGTGATGAATTGAAGTGGCATTGATTTTGGCACGGCTGCACACTGTCCTCTGTGTATTGTGCCACTGAAAGATCGTGCACATCCTGACACCTTTGATTTCTGGAGATCCTCTCTTGGCTCTAAAGCCCTCTAACAATCACATGTATAGGCAAAAGTTGGCACAGAGAGAAGAAAGGACACAGAGGAGTATATGGACAAACTCAAGATGAGAGAACCTGTTATTGACTTTTTATTGATAAAAGGGACAAGAAAAGGAGGCAAACACTATATTATGTTAATAATACCTTGTCATTTCAACATACTGTACCTAAACCACATGACCGCGCTGAATGACAGTCAATGCAGTCAAAATTATGAAATAAAACAGGGTCAAAATGACAAACTTCTGTTATAGGATGAACTCTCTTTTTGCCAATGTTATGCGTTTAAAATAGTTTGCATGACAACAGATTTATGACCATATTTAATATAGCAGCTGAACGGAGATTAATATTGACTAAAGTGTACCTTTACTACACTCATTCATGGCGCTGAACCATAAGTCAATTTACCAACAATGTGACTGCAGCTTTACGACCCAGCAAAAAGGCCATTGATGCCGCTTTACAATTGATTTCTCCCTTCTCCGCAATTGCCTTGAAATCCCCAGGCCTTAACTCTTTTCTCCCTCTGGAGCTATAGAAAAGTTTGGCCTATTCAAAATAAAAGAGGTCAGCTGGGTCCAACTACCAACAGGAAGGGAAATTGCTTAGTCGCTTGGCTCAGAAGAATTAATGGTTTTAAAAGTAAAGTTGTCAATTAAATCTAAACAGAGTCACATACTCTTCCATTTCCAGTAGAAATGCAGACTCTAGTGTAGTCCTTTGCAATTTATCTGAACCAACTTGATTATTTTGAATAAACAGCATAGATGAACAAACTCACAGAAGCAACTGTGCCATCTTAAAGCTGGGGTACCTGATTTTTCCTGTTCAAACAGTGACATTTTTTGTTTTGGCCCAAACTTGTTTCTAGCTCTCACAGTCCCTCCTGTGTATTCAAATTGTTCAAAGAACGTAATTACATGGACATTTCACACCCATATACAGCCTTGAGTGGTGACAAAGTTAGCAGGGGCAGCCACCCCCGAGATAAATTCCACTAATTTAAATTAGACTATCATCCATTGCTCAATAAAACTTTAGGTGAAGACAATACAACAAGGTCTGTGTCTTGCTGTGTTTACAACATACTCTGAGGTGGCAAAATAAATGTATTCTACAACACCAAAAAATCAGGTACCCCAGCTTTAATTGTTTTGAAAAAGAGATCTCAGCGACTTCGCTAATGACCTCATCCATGTAATCACCAGACACAGCATGTTTTATTGCAATAAACATGAATTGCACTTGGAGGAGGGAGGTGATCAAATTGTCAGTTCAGAACAGATTGAGAACTTGAGGCTTGTGTCAACCTGGTTGTCTTTAACATGATGATAAAGTTAAACTTGGAGTTTCAGGGAAATAATCAAGATGGTAGTGGTAATGGTCCATTTTTTCAGACTGTTAAACTCTCTGGAGAGGATATCATAGCACTTCATTCATGATGTATGGGACATTCTCCAGAAATTACTACATGTCCAGTGGAGGTTGCATGTATAAAAAGGAGCAAAGGGTTGATAAGGTAAACTCTGGATGTCGGTGGCAGTGTTTGCTTTGCTTAAGTCTTTGCAAGTAAATATAGTTTGGGATTGCACATACAAATTCAATAATAATAATAATAATAATAATAAATCAAACTTGTATAGCACTTGTTTGGACACTCAAAGACGCATGGGAATACAGAAAAAAAATAGAAATAATACATTTAAGGAAAGTTTGAAGAGGTAGGTTTTGAGAAATGATTTGAGACTATCTTGTGAGTCCGAATTCCTGATTGGTTGTGGGAGTGAATTCCAGAGGGTTAGGGCAGTGATGGCAAAGGCTCAGTCCGCCAAGGTAAGGCGATCAGTGCGGGCGAAGGGAGAGAGGCGGTTGGTGTCGGCAGAGGCTCAGTAGGGAGGGGCCAGGTTAAGGAGGTACTTGTAGGTGTGGAGGAGGAGCTTGTATTGAACCAGTAGCCAGTAGAGCTGTTGGAGGACGGGTGTGATGTGTTCTCTGGACCGTGTGAGCGAGGAGGCGTGTGGCAGATTTCTGGATGTCCTGCAGTTTTTGTAGTTTTTGTAAAACTACAAAAGCTTGGGTTATATTTGCCAAGTTCACTACAAGTCATTGTTTAGTGCAAGCAACTGGCACTGATACCTTATAAAGTACTCTCAAAGCATTAAGCTTCCTTACACTGTGGCCACTCATTCTAAAAATAAAAGCACTCAGGGTGGTGCTTGAAGTCGCTTTGGGTAAAAGTGTCTGCTAAATACCATTTACTATATTGTATTGCTACCATTAATGCAATCCAGACCTCACTCTCTCACTGCCCATTGGCTCCATCCATTCCCTGAAGGCCATCTATCTGTCCATTGACTGCCATTTGGTGTCAGCAGGGCTATAACTCGTTAGCACAATGACGTTTAGACACTCAGCGGCTCATTACAAAGGCCAAATGTGAGATGGCTGCACAGGGGACACTCCACTTGCACCATGCTAACAGTTTATCTACTGCAGGGATGCTAGAGATATGGTCCACAGCCCGCCCCCCACACCCCACCCAGAAGGTCTGATCCGGCTCCAGACCAATGGCCGCTGGCTGCTCTGCTTTGTGACCGCAACACTGGAGGCCGCCATTGCTCTTCCATTGCTGTAGTACCTTCATTTGGCCGCTAGGCCCCATTGAAAAGCATTGGACTTTAGACACGTTAAAAACAACTTTAACGCCTGGTTTCAATTTTTTCAACACTTAATATGGCTACATATTCCTCCTGAGATAACGCTGGGTTAGTCAAAAAAATAGAAACCAGGCTGGTTTTCGAAATAATTTTTTTTGAATCTCCTACTTAACGGAGGTCGGACTGTTGGCATTGGAGCTGCGCGAGCTACACGTCATGCAAGGGCCGAGTCTACAGTGAGATCCCGCCCTTTTGCCCTTATTAGGAACATGCTTCGTATGAGCTGGGGAGGAGGAGTCTGTAAATCCGCTCGAACGTGGTCATTGTGGTAAACGGGGAGGAGTGAGGAGGAGCTGTCTATTCTTTTTAACAGTCTATGCTCCAGACGCAATTCTCAATATATGAATTATATTTTCCGACCAATACACCACACAGTAACCACTAAGACTCCATGTCCATCGGCCCTTGCAGCAGCCCTCCCACATATTGTGCACTGTGCAGACTGCACTGCCACTGGTCTGCTGCTGGCCCGATGTTGGCTGGCTCTTCTCACAGCAGGAAACTCTCACCCAGTGTGATCTGCAGAGCAAGTTGACTTAATTTCACAGAACAAAAATGAGTGTAGCTTTGAGACGAGGAAGAAAAGAGACCATTTAGGGTTACTACAGGCCTCTGCCTAGTCTCACAGCTAAGTGTAATAAAACATAGGAAGGACAAAATGAAGCGGAGAGCCCTAAACAGAGAGAGAGTGTGTCCCCACAAATGTGACTCGAAATTAAGATTTGGGCATTTCATATAAATAATTGAAAATAAATTAAATGGAATAAATAGAATAGACTGAAATATGTTTAAGTTGTTTTAATTAAATCAGCACCAAGTTGACTTGGTATGTTGAAATTCACAAAACATGGCACAGTAACAGTAACATAAGTTACTATTATGCATTACATTTACATTGTTTTAAAATTAATGTTTTCTCCCCCGACCTGTGCTAACAGCAGAATTTTGGCCCGTGACCCAGAAATGATTTTGGCACCACTGCTCTACTGTATCTGTCCTCACTTAGCACAAGGCCTCTTAAAACATGTATGGTCTAGTAATAGGCAGAAACTTCTAGCTTTCAAAGTATGTGAGCCAACAAAGTACTAATCTCTTAACTTTTCAGAGTTATTTCATTAACCATAGTCCTGAAATAGAAGTGCACTTTAAGGAGAATCAGCGTTTTGACAATCCAATTTTGTGTAATGGAATATAGTTTTCTTAATTTCTGCCTACAACTGACTTTCTGCATTTTCAAGACACAGTGAAGCAAAAAAAAAAAATGGCTGAACCATAATTACGGTAATGTGAACTTAATGAAAAAGTAAGGTGCAGAAAGAGTCAGATGTGAGGAGGTGTCTGAGGACTTTCTGAGGGGTATGCAGACACACAGCCAGCGCCCCCCCCCCCTCCCACACACACGCTATGGGGCCAATAAGTGCTATGAGGAAATGGCCTGGCCTAGATGGTATGGGGCGCTGTCCCTTGCGTGCCGACTATATTTAAAAAAAAACTCTATCGTATTGGCGCTAGTGATGGGACTTATGGCTCTTTGATGCTTTTTTTTTTTAGAAAGTAAATACCGTCTGAATTGACTTTATTTGAACAAAAATGTCACTATTTCACACAATATAATATTCCCTCTGTGGAGTTTGTTATCACAAAAAACAATCACACGGCCCGATTAAGCTTCTGTTGCTTCATTCACGTAACTTTTCCTCTGCCCCTCTCTCTCCCTTGCGCAAGAGGGGAGAAAAAAACGCAAGTGAACGAGGTGTTTTGCTTCAACGCGATCTCCTCTGTAACCGTGTTTATTATTTCATTAGGACTTTTATTTCTCAAACTTGTTGCCTTATGCTCACTTTGAGCTCCTCGTGGGGGGTGGAGATGACCGGGGCGGACTGAGGAGGAGGCAGTGTGCGGTGATGTCGCTGCCGTTCGGAGGCGGCCAAGAGCGGAGTGGAGCTGAGCAAACAGGTGGAAGACGTGAGTGACGGGGCTCCTGTAGCCGCCTCGTCACTCACAGACCCGCGCGCCTTTTTCTCTCCTATGGCCCAGGACAGTGCTGGCGCTGGGAGCGTTCGGGCGCGCCGTTTCCCCAGAGCCGCGCTCACGTCCCGCGGTCGTGCATTCACAAACTGTCCTCTGCCAATCCTACACTCCTCTCTCCACCCCGCACTCCAGCAGTGACTTTTGTTTTGCAGAATAAGCATGCGCAACTAAAATGACGCCCCTCCCCAAAGAGGAATAAACAAAAATACACCTCACTGTAAAGACTGAAAAGAGCCGGATCGTTCGCGACCGACACATCACTAATTAGCGCCCCGTCCTTTCGGCGCATATATTGGACAAAATGCCCTTTTTGCGCCACTGCACATAAAATCCAGTTTTAAACACTGACAGAAGCTGTGATGGGAGGGAGCTCAGAGGAGAGGAGTTTTCACCACGGTCAGCCAGGCGAGACCATTGATTCCGGCGTTCACTGGCTGAAATACAGAGCAGACAGAATGTCAATCAATTGGCCGCTCTTTTTCCCCTTTCTGCCATTTCCCTTTTATTGTACATCACTCAGCTCCTCTTCCCTGGACAGCGTTTAGCGTACATCGATCTCCCAGTGTGTTAAATATCACGTATCATATCACAGTCATCGCTGCTGCTGATTGTCTCGGCAACGTTCTTTTACTGACTATATTTTGACAGTATTTTTGATGAGGTTTCAGGAACATGCCTCCAGCTTTAAAGACTACAGGAAATGTGGTGTCAGTTCAGAGCCATGTTGTGTTACGCAGACACTATCTATCGACAGGTCCATCTATCTGTCTGTCTGTGAGAGCCTGTAACCTTCAGTGATAATGTTTTGTGTTGGTCGGAAGTTTAAGGCTGGTTAACACCTCAGGTTCGGATCCGGGGTCAAACAGTTTGCTGAATGTCTCCACCACTGTCGCCACGTGTTATCCTGTCTATTAACGTATACGAGTATTAAAGAGCAAAATCAAATTGGGAGGGGGATGGGGGGCTTTGTTATTGTGTTATTTATACTTTGCCAGGTTTCCCTTTTATAAACTGCCTCCTGACTCTTCTTTCTGCGCTACACCCTAATCATGCACCAAGACACATCCATGGGCCCCACACTTCCACTTCAAAGGGCCACATTTCCTCCCAGTCTGCGGAAACCTGTCAGCGGGAGCCTGCCGCACAGTGAGACCGGTAACGCGGAGCAGCACAAGGGGAACAGAGGAAAGCACAGAGGGAGAGGGGAAGGCTGGTCGTTCAGTGTGGCTGCGCTGTGTGTGCCACTTCACCGCATATAGGCACAAAGCTGCATTTTTCCTTAAGTGTGTGTTATAAGTATCTATGTGCCAAAGAGCCGAGTCAGCACTTCGCCAATTTTAGACTTGATGGAAGTAAAAAATGGGAACAAATGGCAGTCAGGAGCATTTTCACTTATAAGAAAAAGCTTTACCTTGCGATTTTTATTTGAACTTTTCTGCCGCTTCCTCCCCGCAAACCCGCCAGGTCCTGTTCCTCCTCCCTGTCTCGTCTCTGTGAATTAAGTTGCATTCCGTGCCGCCATTGTTAGGGTAATAGAAAAAGTTATCTTCAAAGGGTTTGAGCGGTGCGAGTTGGCGAGCTAGCCAGGAGCAAGGATGATGCGGGTGTGCGAACATGTGTGGAGAAGGCGTGGGTCCGGGGAGATTTTTTTTTTTCTCTAGCCGGTCTAATGCGTGAAATTACACCTGGCACTTCTCCCTGGTTTGTATTGGGGCGCAAACATTCATTTCCATATCTGTGCAGTGCGGGTGCATACGGCTACACATTGTTCGTCCCGGTGCGTGGTGTCCACAGCTATATTTCTGCCAACACCAAGCGCTGCAACGCTATATTCTTATTAACAGTTCCAATTCCTATTAAGTCACTCCAAGATAGCAAGTTAATTAACTCTATGCCCTCCTTCTCCCCTGGCTATCGGCACGCAGGTAGCCTTTCATGTTGAAGCGGGAGATAGGGGCCGGGATGGTGGGCAGGGAACGGCGGAGCGAGGGGAGCTGAGGTGCGGAAAGAGAGGAAAGAATCATGAGCTAAATTAGACTTGGATGAAAACCGCTGAGAGGGTTGTAAAGTGACAGGAACGCACTGCCTTGACTATAACTTCTTTTTTATTCTTAATTTTATTTTATTTTTTTCGTGTGTGTGTGTGTGTGTGACGTGCCACACTCCCTGCCTGCTTGGAGCGCAGCAGGAGATGAAACAAGTGGAGGAAGTGGAATAATGAAAAAAAGCGTGCCAGTGTTTCAATTCAGCAGGTACTTAAACGGTCTTCGGCGCGCGGATACATGTGCAACAGTATGTTCAGGGGGTAAAGGCTCCCCTGGAGAGCAAGGCAACAAAACGGTTTAATAAAGGCTCACGGCTGCAAGTGTTGTTTCTAATTATATACACGCTGTAAGACTGCGGCGGCCGAGGAGAAAATGCCCTATGAATTGTTCAGGTTGTGCCGTCTAGGTTGTGGGTATAGGGTAGCTGATAACATACAGTGATGTGTTGCTGTGATTTGAACTTCTCCACTTTCAGTTTTACTTGGTCACTGTTTCAAAAATGATGTCATGTTCATATTGTTAGTATGCATTATTTCATTATTAATACTGACCCAATTGTTTGCATGTTAAAAGCGGGTACATTTTAGGTCTCTGCATGGGCAATTTTTGTTACAGACACCGCAGAGTTAAACATACAGCAATCAATAATAAATATTTTTGTATACCACAAAAAAAAAAAAACTACAGGTTGGGCAGTGTGCAGTGCAGTCGAAAATGAAAGAGGTTTGGGAGGTGCGAGGGCTACTTGTACATTTGACAGTGAATGAGTGAAGTCTGTGGTAATCTCCTGCACAGATTTAAGCCCTGGTGGAACAGGATGTGGAGAGAAAGGGATGGACCTCACAGACTGTGCTGCAGCTTGAATCCAGACTGGCAGAAGCAGCAGAGAGGCATGTTCCTGTGATGGGGAAATCTAGCATGGTTGGAAAAAGTTAAAATGTTAAAATGAGGGTAAAAATGTTAGATTCAAGGAGGATTGCACGGGAACACACTGGTCCCACAACACCAACGCCCTGTACAAGAAGGGCCAAAGTCGCCTCCACCTTCTGAGGAGACTGAAGTCCTTCGTAGTGAGCAGGCCTCTGCTCAGGACTTTTATGACTCTGTGGTAGCCTCTGCTATCCACTACGCTGCCGTGTGCTGGGCCCCGGGCAGCACAGAGCGGGACAAGAACAGACTGAACAAGCTGGTCAGGGGGCCAGCTCCGTCCTGGGCTGCCCCTGGACTCTGTGGAGGAGGTGAGGGACAGGAGGGAGGATATTAGCCAAGCTCACCTCCATCATGAACAACACCTTCCACCCACTGCATGGGACTGTAAAGGAGCTGAGCAGCTCTTTCAGTGGAAGACACAGACACCCTCAGTGCAAGAAGGAGCGCTACCGTAAGGCCTTCATCCCCACTGCTGTCAGACTGTACAACAAGACTGTAAAGTAACATGTGCAACCCTTTGCAGAACACATGCAATAATCCTGTATTCACATCACTCACTGTATCTGCGTCACTTTATCATCCACTTGCACTATGATGTAAACCTGCACTGCTAATACTGACAATAACATGTTTTTGTTATAGTCTGTTTACTTTATTATTATTTACTGTTTACACTGTTTGTCCCCACAAAGTCCTTGGTAGTCATTGTATATAAGATACCACTATTTACTATTTAATTGTTGTTGTTTATTTCACATTTCCTGCCTATTTGCACACCATGAGTGTTTCTAAGAGCTCAATGTAACAAGTACATTTCTCCATTGTGAGATCAATAAAGGCTATCTTATCTTATCTTGAACATCCTTTTTGAAGTCCATGCATGTCTGACATTTTCCTTATCTACTTTTTTTTTTTACCCCTCACATAGAAAATATATGTGTAGGTGAAATGACAAACAATATGCTTGTCATTTGTGCTGCACCTATTTACAGCCGATAATATCCATGAACCGGTCTGTGTGATTTAGACTGGTCTATAAAGTGCGGGCACGGGCTGCAGGCACACAATCCTTTGCTCATCTGTGACATGGCTTTGCTTGAGAGGTCTGTAATATATGGTTTAACTACAACTGCCTGTGAGGAACTGAGATCATGGGTCAAAGGTCACTTTAGATATCGCTGTATGTGAGCAATGTGGCTTCTTTCATGTCTTTAGAGATTTTAGAGATAGATTTACTAACTATCTGTCCAAATGAATTAGTATTTCACAGATTTCCGTCAAATTAAAATCTATGGTGGGTGTTTGAAGCCGAGTTTCAAAACACAATATGAAAAAGTGTTCATAACAATGTCCCTTAACTAGTCGCTCCGGGGGGCTTACTTCCCTTGAGGTGCTCATTTGAAGTAATGACAGAAAATTAGGTGTTGTTTACTGTCCTAGTTTGGGATTTTCTGAGACAATGTTCAACCCCACGTCTGTTTATATCCCCTTACACTTCCTTCTGTCTCCTTGGGGATTTGTGATAAAATTCAAACTATGAAACTTTGGGCATTTGCGATGACTATGTTCAGAGGATTAATATGGAGTTTTAGAAATAGGATTGTCACAAAGGACAATCACAAAGGTCTACTGGATTCTCGTCAGATCTCTGCTGAATTGGATCTTGTTTTTTTATTTGAGTGTGAAGATAATTTGAATTGAAACGGAGTAAACAACAACAGAGTAATGTAAATTAGGAGTGGAACAAAAACAAGTGCAAACACAATAGAACATCTTATTAGTTGGTTTATAATATGGCTGCAGGTGTAGAATAGAACGTGATAAACAAGCACCACTTCTACCTATCCCTTTTTTTCTTTAGTTTAGTTTAGTTTTTAGTTGATTAGTTTATCTGAGCAGTAAACATTCTGCTCAAAAGGAGTGGCCTGAAGCAAGAGCTTATAAGCGCCCGCCCCCAATAATACCTTTTTTTATTCGTATTATTGGTTAAACTATATTCGTTACTTAAATGTGACAACCAAATTCATTTAGAAAAGTTGTCAGTAGTCATTTTGTGTTTAATAAGATAAATCCCCGGGGTCTGTATAAGAAAACACGGGTCCAAATGTATGTTATTTTTGTTTATATTTACTCACTGCAGTCGTCTTTTGCATTTTTTTTTCTCATTCTGCCTCTCTGAAATTATGTACTCACGCACCATCGTCGCTCTTTGATCAACCACACCGCTCAAACACTGAAACCGCTGCAAAATAAATAAAATCAAAAAGGCATTCATAAAATATGAGGCCGATAATGAATAAATAAACTTGTGACTGTTTTAATAAGAACCAGTCAGACATATCAGACGAATAGGGAGCAGCACACGCCACATTCGCCTCCGCATCGCGCAGTGATGAAAGAGTGGCGCGTGGGGTGTTCTCAGACAGGCCCATACCTTTACCATCTCTCAGTTTACCCACTGAAGCCTCTCATTAGCTGTAAGGCTGTGTTCTTATCAAGAGCATGATGCTGCTATATTTATCCGGAAATGACGACTGACAGTAGTAAACACTAAAATATACCTGGAACAATTTCTTGTTCCTAGTGTTAATATTTCATGATTCAGCTCTAAGTTTACATGTTAAAGTAAGATGTATGGTAATGAATTGAGAATGCTTTAAAAATGTATGCTACCATGTGTCCTGATGTGTGTCCACTATCGTCAGTCTGATTATATAATTGTACACATTGAAATGTACATAAAATAAAACAAATATCACCTCACATTTTCATCTGAAGAATGTATTTAGCTTATCCAGCAAAAATAAAGCTCAATTTGCTTTCTCCTTTTCATTTGTAGTAATGCAAATTACTGACATATTGTGTGTTTGTTTATTGTTTATTGGTTTTATTTGGTAGGGACAGTGCAAGTTAATGAACAAGCCACACCGGATTGTAGCCTTGGACTAATTTCCATCCGTCGTCCCCCATGCGCACTCTCAAACACACTCTCATTCATCCTGGCCATTATTGAGGGAGTGAAGGCAGAATAGAACTAGGGCAGTATTTTATGTTTTTGTTTGCAGTACATGCTGAATAGAGAATAAAAGGTTAAGCTACGTTGACTAAACTAAACCTCAAAAAGCAGTAGGACAACAACACAGAATCAAACATCTTTTTTGCCAGTTGCCACACCAATTGCTATTCGAAAACAGGCTTATTACCATAGCAACGGTCGAGAGTGGTGGCGATTGGCCGCAGTTATCATTCCTGTCAGGACAGGTGTGAGCGCACTCAGTTAAAGCAGCTCTTGATTGGCTCAAAGTGCCCCGCGGCATCCAAATCCCTAAACAGCATGTTGGCATACATGTTAGATAGGAGAGCGAGGGGGTGGACAAGTGACGCAGAGGAGGAATGTGGTGCAGGGGGATGCGTGGGTAAAAATGTAAGATGAAATAATCAAAACATAGTCTATTAAAATGACAACTAGGCCTGCAACGCCGTGTGTGGAATATGCATGAGTTTACCACACATTTGCACGCACATAGGACTACATCTAAGTATCACAGATGGACCTGTCTGTGTGTGTGCATGATTTAAGAAAATACAGATGGTCTCAGTTACACCGTATGTTACCGTTATATACAGTATATATGCATTTTTACCATAACATCAAAAATCCTCCCCTTACAGCAAAGGTCCCACCCGTAACCTTGTGCACCCCTCAAATATACAGAGAAAAGAAATGTTCTGTTTATTTGTATACATTTTTATTAACTAAAGTCTATGCCACATTGGTATACTGAGCTCTAGGTCATATGCGACTTGACCTCCTATTTAACCCATAGTTCCTGTCATAGAGAGCGTCTTTTTATTTGGCCTGGCCTTATTCTATCAATATGAGTATTGATGGAAGAACTAAAACACATATGTCTAAAGAAAGTTCAGATAACCAAGCAACCATTTCTTCTTTCAAGCCTGTATCTTATATAGCTTCCAGGTGTGAATTCCGGTGCATTGTGGGTACATAAAGGGGGAGATCTATTCATGTGACTCCGTGATAGTGGCTCATATATGTTTGGATGCCTGTAATGCTCCCAAAATAGCAGGTGAAAGCAGTGAAGCCGTACGTTATCTTGTCTGTGCAGTCCTGGAGAACACAGCTGCTGTAGGAGACATGCAGCATCTTTTAAAGTTGGCATGTGCCATTGACTGACATGTGAGAAGGATTTGATGTCGGTTCATGTGAATCCCTGAGGAGAACTTGACTTGACGTTCTGCTTAACACTCACTGACGTACAATGACGAATTTCTTTTTTCAAGCAGCTTTTTACTTATGACATCTTTTGTCCATATCTTTATCACCGTCTGGCTTTGTTCTGTCAGAGTGTTTTTCATCACTTTCTAACACTTGATTGTCAAGGAAAATGATGTTGTGTCATTCAGATGGAAGAGGCATATTGTATATTTGAATTATGTTACCAATGGCCGGATTTCTAAAGGAAGGTGTTATTAAAGGATCTGTATCATGCTATTTTAGCCATTCCAAAGTAAAGTATAGGCATATATATGATATATTGTACCTCTATCACTATGGAGTACTCATTTTTGAGAGAAATATAAGTATTTTTGGGAGGTATTTTCCCTACCCGGAAGACAAGACGCTTCGATTCAGTTAACTCCGCCCCTCTCTCCGCTCATTCCACATTTGCAGTATTATAAATATAAATATTGCTGCAAAAAGTGAAGTTACTTCATATAATGCAGTTATAAGGAGTTGACATGTGCAAAGCAGTTTCATAAATGGCTAACACACACGCTAACACGCGTTTTGATTGACTCACCGCTCATAGGGTTGCCACCTATGTCTGACAGAAAACCTGGACATTTCGGCAACCCAATCAACCATTTTGCTTACAAGCAGTGGCGCCCTTCACACCTAACCCAAGACAAAAATGACCCTTCTAAAGCGAAATTGGACATAACCTTGTGATGGAGCTATATTGGTTTTGCTTTAAGTATTTACTTTGTGGTTAATGTCCAGTGGTGGAAAGAGGACAGAAATTTGTACTTACGTAAAAGTACAATTACATGGCTGACATTTTACTCAATTACAAGTACAAGAGTGAAGTATTAGAAACGTCACTCTTCATTCAACTGGTCTAAATTGTTTATCTCTAACAAGAATATCATTGCACAGATTAATTCAAAAATACATACTGTAGAATGAGGTGAAAATGCGTTGTTATATTGAGATGCTAATGTTACTCACGTGGGGAGAGCTAGCTCCTGTAAACTCCTCCATATATGCTCAGTGCCTGATTACTGACGCATATGTGTCCTAGTGTTTGTAAGACCGTTTCCTCGCGTTGTCGATAGTACAGTCTCTCTTTCCCCGCGGTAAAAACAAACAGAGCCACGCTGAGTCATAGAAGCGGACGCACGTGCGCACGGCCAAAGAGCCAGGGGAGGAGGCGGGGACGTGCGCCAGAACAGCCAATGTCAGCCTCGCTCTCTTTGAGCTCTGGCCAATCAGAGCAGGGAGCTGCTCTGTGTGGGGCGATCAGCGGAGAAGAGAGAGAGACGGTGGAGGACTGCGCTGTAGTAGTGTCCCGGGAGAATATTTTATTTCCCCGGGACAGACCATTAAAAAGAAGGACAATCAGGTAAAACCGGGACAGGTGGCAACACTAACCGCTCAGCATGGCTTCCCAATGAGATCGCGTTGGTTATAAAAGTTAATCCACTTTGATTCTGGCCAAGGTTCACCAAGCATCCATCAGGTTGGTTGATATAGTCGCTTAATCCCGGAAAGAAATTCCAACTTCTGGCGAGTGCACTCTTCTTTAGGAAGGTCGAATAGTCCTGTTCCTCTCGTAGCCAAACGCGCATCCGTGACATTATCGTTCGGTAAGAAAAAAGAGCAGGCGGTGTCCAGAGTAGGTTAGAAAGAGCTCAGTCTTCAAAAACAACACTTATGCTCGGATCCATGGCTCCTCCAGCCGTGGGTGCGCTTGATTAGCGTCGTAGGACAGCACAGACGCGTCGGAGAGTAGCTGTTTTTTTTTTTTTTTCTCTAAAAAATAAAAAAAATAAGCTGTTTTATAATAAAAATCAGGCCGTAAGGCATTACATTACAGACGTAGAGCTGTGACAACACAACTGAACAGCTCAGTCGTTTACCAGGAGAGGGTGGAGCAGCTGCTCAGAGAGCAGGATTCAGGAGGATTACTTAGAACTGCGTGAATGAAGCCAAAAACCGCTCTGGGGGTGTTTTTGATAAGGAAATAGCATAACAACATGGCTAAAAACTCAAAAAAGTCGATTTTGCATGATATAGGACCTTTAAAGGAACAGGCCACAGTTTTTCCACACTGAGATATGCTCTTACCTGAGCTTAGACAAGATGATGCGACTTGTCTGGTCTTTGTGCGTGTCGTGGAAGAGCGTGGTAGCTTCTAACCTCACCCCGTTTGGAGCTATAGGAATATGCTGGGAGAGGCCAAATGCTAACAACATCTTTGGTCTTTTTGCGTGACTGAGCACACGCACAAAGACCAGACAGGTACGTCTCAACTCGTCTAAGCTCAGGTAAGAACATTATCTCAGTATGTAAAACTTTGGCCTGTTCCTTTAATTATTATTAATTCATTATACATACAGAAACTGTATGTATAATTGGTGGCAAAAATCAGATATGCGCCATAGCATCTTGATTAAGTACGCTTTATAACAAACCCAATTGTTGTGATAAAGTGGGAACAATCATCAACGTTTAGGGTTTCATTGTGTAGCTTTCCTAATGGGTTCCAGCTCTGTTCTATAAAACATCAGATTGAAGTCAGTTATAATGTGCCAACCCTTAAAAGCAAAGGCTTGTCAAAAGTCACACAAATGCCATCAAAGCCACTTTGAAACTAGATAATGCTTTCATGCTAATTGAACAATTGATTAAAGCAAGGATGGGCAATTCATTTCCACAGGGCCATCATAAGAGTGTTAGGACTACAAATTGTATATGCTGTATATCAGTGTTAAGTGCCTCATTTTACCTGGAGCTATGTAAATAAGTTATTTTATGTTGGACAAATGGTTCAAAGGTACAGGACGGTTCCATTGATTGATATAGTATTCAGGGGATCTTTCAGATTCCCAACATCAAACTGTCTTAAGAAAATGTCCTGCACACTGTCTCACTCTTTTATCTGGCTTTTATTGCAACATTTTGGTCACATTGACTTTTATCAGGCCAACCTCGCACTATAAAAACATCCACTGTGTATTGCAGTGGTGGGCAAACTAAGGTCCAGGGACCAAATGTGGCCCATAGTTATTCAATCCGTTCGCCAAGTACAACCGATAAACATTTTCTAAAGAAAGTTAAAACAAAATTGAAGTTAACCTTAACTTAATTCGCAGTTAAGGTTAAGGTATACCTTTGTAAATCCCTGTGGGGAAATTTGTTCTCTGCGTTTGAACCATCCTCGATGCACCTTGGTGCAGAAAAGCCCCTTTCTCGAAATGACATTTAAAACAGAAGTCTTGTGGCCTCTTTCAGTCGATTTGATTCTGTGTGAGATGTTTATTTGAATTTGGAGAAATGAGAAAACATCCTCTTGTCCTGAAGTAGCCATATTTGCAGGTGGATTGCTGTGCACTGCACATGTCCATCCTGTGCCCCCAATGTCTGGCACCTAGGTTAGAATCTCACTGACTTATTAACCCTGGCCCCAAGTTAGTATCTCATGCCCTCGACTTAAATACAGTGGTGTGCAAAAGTATCCGCCCCCCTTGAACATTTTGACATTTTGCCAAGCTATGGACCATAAACATAAATATAAATAAATTTGATGTGAAAGAAACACACTAAGTGACACACAATTGTGAAGTGAAATGAAATTTATACATAATTTTGAAGAAAAAAAAAAGAAAAAGTATAAATAAAAAACTGAAAAGTGGGATGTGCATAAATATTTACCCCCTTTCCTTTTAGTGCAAACAATTGCCTTCAGAAGTTGCCTGATGATTTCTGAATGATCACATGTTGACCCAATAACTAAATAGAGTCTGCCTGTGTGTAATCTAATTTTAGTTCAAATACAGCTGCTCTGTGATGGTCTCAGAGGTCTGTTAAGACTATTGGGGAGCAGAAGCCACATAGAAGCCACATGGTGGCTTCTGACAAACAGAAAACGGGACTTCTCATGGTTTTCTTTTAAAAATGCCACCCTTCCATGAAGGCCAGATTTGTGCAATGTACGACTAATAGTTGTTCTGTGTACAGTTTCCCCACCTGAGCTGTAGCTCTCTGCAGTTCATCCAGGGTCATCATAGGCTTTTTGGTAACAGCTCTGGGGTCTCATTTATCAAGCTTGCCAAAATGAGGCCAAAACTTTGCGAAGCCGCTCCTCTGCGCAAAAGATGGTATTTATAGAAACAAACTGAACGTGAAACATTGCGCTCCTCCACGCAAACTATATAGCTGCCGTACGAGGTACGCACTTTTCAGAAACACTGCTGAGAGACGGGGAGAGGGGAGGGAAGCAGCGAGGGGAGGACAGTTTGAGGAAGTCATGTTTGGTCACTTTTGAAATAGTTCATTTGAACTTTATTTTCATCAGAAATGACAAAGATTAGAATGAAATGAGCAACTTAACACGATATTTGTGAATTTGCATATACATGCATATACGTGCACGCTCGTGAACGCTCGTACCTGTGCGCGTATGTGCACTGACGCTGAAGCCTTTTAAACGGGAAGCAGGAATGATCCCGCTGTACTGTGCTTTAATTGACTCATCTCTGGACATAAGTCTGACCAATTGGGTTTAGGTCCAAAGCTCGGGTCACATGCCCTTCAGACATGAGGCCGTCTTAACCAATGGCCGCTGGCTACTCAGCATTGTAGTACCTCCATAGCCGCTAGTGCCTCATTGGAATCCATTGCACTTTAGACACGTTAAAAACAACTTTAATGCCGGGCTGGTTATCGTAGGAGCTGCGCGAGCTACACGTCACGCAAGGGCCAAGTCTACAGTGAAGATCCCGCACTTATGCCCTTATTAGGAACAAGGTTCCTAATAAGGGCATAATTCGTCAGAGTTGGGGAGGAGGAGTCTGTAAATCCGCCATGATTTCCCCCTCGAACGTGGTCATTATGGTAAACGGGGAGGAGTGAGGAGGAGTTGTCTATTATTTGTACAGTCTATGGTCTTAACGCTGTGCACACCGGCACCGCGGCTCCACTCCTCGCTCCTTCCTCAGACACCACGGACACTGACCGCTCCTCCCTCTGTGCCTTCAGTTAAACCAACTCATTACTGCCTCATGTTTAGGGAAATCTCATTCATAAGTCACTTTGCATTGCCTTTTATGGTCAAATGGAGGCGGGCAGAGGGCGTGTCGTGATGTCCGCGGCTTTCTGTTCCACTTGTGATCAGCGAAGGAAAGATTGCGGTCAGGTGTGCATACCCGTGCATAGCGGTATGCAGGGTTTTATAAATCGGAAAAAAAACTTTGCGTACAAAATTTGTTGTGACTTTGCTACACACTTTCAGAGTCTCACGCACAGTTTGATAAATGAGGCCCCTGGTCACTGCTGGCCTTGTTCAGTCAGTAAGTTAGGAGGACGGCCGGGTCTTGGTAGGTTTGCAGTGATGTGTCTTTTCCCCGTAACGCCGCTGCTCTGCGTAGATCGCAGCGTGTGTTTATTTATTTACCTGGCGACACATGTACGAAGAAGCGAGTGTGTCCTTCGGCCTTACAGTTCTGTCAGGCGCCACATCCTTCTCATTTGTTTAATTTAAATCCTGGGCCGTGTTCACAAATGCGCTGTTTATCCATGTCTTTGAAAATATAAGACTTGTCTGACTTTGGTGAATTACTTGGTGAAGTAATAACTTATGGAAACTATCTGCTTCCGGTTTGCCTTTTACACAATAAAAGACACAGTATGTTATCACTTTAGTAAGACTCTTATTGTGAAAGGGTCAGACAGCAACTGAGCGCTGTATCACAGCAACTTGACGTCATGAGAGAGACGTCTCAGAAAAGATGCCAAACAGCAACAGACACGAACAACAAGCCTTTACCAAACTTAGTGTTACTATTTTACCTTTATTGTCTGGAGTTTTATTGTGTTTTTTAATGTATAGAGTTAGTTTGCTGTAGTTTTAAGTCTAGTCTAAGTTCTAAGTCTATTTTTGCTGTGTTGATTATTAGTTGAATAAATTAGTATATTAATTCAATCTTTTTCTTCTTCAGTGTGTAATTTAAGTTATTTTAGATACTATAAAAAATCGTGATAAAATCGAAATCGGGAGTTTATAATTCAAAAATCGTGATATTCTATTTTTGTCATATCACCCACCCCTTCATGATGCGGTCTGCTCCCTAGTAGTCTCTTAACAGACCTCTGAGACCATCACAGAGCAGCTGTATTTGAACTGACATTAGATTACACACAGGTAGACTCTATTTAGTCATTAGGGCAACATGTGATCATTCAGAAATCATCAAGGCGATTGTTTGCAATAAAAGGAAAGGGGGTAAATACTTATGCACATCCCACTTTTCAGTTTTTTATTAATAAAAAAAAATCTAAATTATGTATAAATTTCATTTCACTTCACGATTGTTTGTCAGTGTGTGTTTTTCACATCAAATGTCAATTCAATATATTTATGTTTATGGTCCATAGTATGGCAAAATGTCGAAAAGTTCAAGGGGGCCGGATACTTTTGCACACCACTGTATCTCGGGCCCTGACTTTTTAACTTGCTCCTCGCCGATCTTAAGAACTAATTCCTTCACAAACATAAGGTGATACATGAGAGATTACCCAAGCCAACATATTCCATGTAAGCCGTCTGTCCTGAACTTGTAGACCGTCAAACACTCTTTAGATCTGTTCTTCTCAGTGGACTATGTAGGAATATTTACTTTTTGGCTCAACAACATTGATCAAGGCCTGTTTGACCAGCTTTTTAAAGCGAGTGGACAGGGTTATCTAAAATGGAGATACGTATGCACACCCATCTCAGAGCCACTTCAGTCTTGCCTCAAGGAAAAGACTCTAGGTTTGACTGAAGAACAGCTTCATCCAGGCTGTCACGAAGCTGAACCCTCGCTCGCCTGCCTCCTAGTGTGTACATGCACAGCCTGACAAAAAGAAGGTCACACGCTGTAATATTTTGACTCCTGGCATTGTCATCTTGGAACATGCCCGAGCCATCAGAGAAGAATAAATCCATTGATGGAATAACCCGGTCATTCAGGATGTTCACGTCGTCTGCTGATCTCTGGGAACATAGTGTCGCTGAACCTAGACCTGACCAACACCAGATCATAACAGTAACTTCTAGGTGGCAACTTTATTTGGGTCTGACAGGCACTGTATATTGTTGATACTACAGTATCTCTGTGTGTGTAATGTCAGTTGCTGATTTTTGCACTAAGGTTTTGAGAGTAATGCATATTTTCTTCTCTGTATGTACTTTACCTGAATTCACAAAAAGCTATGTAACTGAAGCTTTAGTGACAGACATTTCAAATAGTCTAATTTGCATTTACCAAAGCATTCCTCGCTAACCACATTTCTATTGCGATTCGATTGCGTCTGTATTACATCTAAACATAGTCAGAACATGAGTCATAGAGAATTACATATTATTTTGTACAAATGACCTTTTTGATGGTTTCAGGAATACTTGACACGTCTCCTTTGACGGCAGCATGTTACTCATCCATATAGTGATCTATACCGCAGCTGTGTGCCAGCCCTCTGAAAGCTTCCTGTCTACGCTCTCATTAAGTGTTCTTTCATTACACGTATTCATCCATGCATCCACTCTTTTACCACTACTTTCCCTCACAGTCAGTGCATCCAACAACTGGAATCAAGTTGGTAAAATACTTATGGGCACCTTAACCTGGCACTTAACGTTTTATAACTTTAAAATATTCATGAATATGCACTGTCCCTTGTGTTAAATAAATAAACAAGTAAAACAATGTATGGAAAGCAGGTCAAAGTAAAACACAAAGAGGAGCATGCAGCCATTCATGACATCAGCAGGTGGGTGGAAACCATTTTGAACTTGTTTTGAGAAGGCGACAGTAGAGGTTTACTCCTGGTGCGTAAAAAGCACAAATCCAAGTAAGTTTTCGAAGAACATAACCTGGTTTAAAAGTCACTTTAAAAATCTGTTAACCTTGCAGACTTCTTCTTTTTTTTTTTTTGCCGTCTTCGGACTTTCCCTATTTCTTCACGTCGCTTTTTTTTTTTTTATAGCACTTCATTTCATCACAGACTCTTACTGTAGGGCCTTCAAACCCTCCATCCATCTCTCTGTTTTATTATTTTTATTTATTTTACAACTGCATCGCTTAAAGTACCTTCTGACTCTATTCGTGTTTCACAAAGCTTGAGCGATTTACAGCCCCATTGCGGCCGGGATGGAGGAAGTGGATGGCGGGATGAACCGGAGCAATGTGTTTGAAATGAACTATCCCGGAGCAGATTTATGCGCCCCACTCGCCGTTTCCCTCGGACAATCTCCCCTCCATCCAACCTCTGAAGGGTTCAAGGTTCAATTCCATTTGGAGTCTGTTTAGTAATAGCGTGCCCGGACGCTTAAGGAAGAAAAAAAGGGTGGGTATTTTATACACACACACACACACACACACACACACACACACACACACACACACACACAGACTGATAGCGGTGCGTGTTTAGCCTGCTGCCAGCGGAGAGGCACGGAGATTTACTTGTTGGTGTTGGGAGAAGCGAGACCATTCGATTCATGTGGCGTAATATTTTATTGTGTCAGGGATAGAAGCGGATTGGTGGTTGTGTACCCTTCAAGGAAACAGAAAAGGCCTGACACCAGAGTTCTGGACAGAAGAGAATGGAGTAGAGTGAACATTGCACAGGAGTGGAGAGAGACAGCATAAGGGCCGTAACGGCATCCGTCAATGCGCTCATCGATGAATTGATTAGTAAATCAGATCCATACAGTAACCCCGGCTCACATTAAATCCGGTTAAGGTCCGGTATGGCAATCTTAAAAAGTCATTAAAACCAATGTTGCACACTCACACTGCTCCTCGAAGTCCGGGTCCGGCTACCGAGGCCATCCGGCGGCAACGGAAAGAATCCGCAAGAAGTCTATTTTTGCCGGAGACCAGAACCCTGCGGATTAAGCTGACGGAAAAACACGAGCCATACAGGAACTCAGGTCTCGTGAGAAAAGAAGATCCGGTGTATTTCAAAATAGCCAAGTGTGTGAACTCACGTGCACTTCTGTTCTTGCGAGAGCCGTTGGCGCAGCGTCAGGCGCCGGAGCTGGCGGAGCTGGCCACAGTGTCAGCTGGACTCACTGTGAGTGGTAGTTTGGGGCAAATCCGGACTGGATCAGGACCCGGAACCGTAGTTTATGTGAGCCGGGGGTAAGTCAAGGCTGAGGCTCCATTAGTGAAGAGCTATGTCATCATTAGTACAACAGCTGGACATTTCAACGTGACTCTTTTCGCATTTGATTCATCCACACTATCGTATAGATTTTCTGTTCAAGGCTATGTGTAAAATTGCATTAGCTTTACTCTGATAAGAAGGAAAGAACACGCGTGCAAATAGAACTCGAATACATATGAGCCTATGTCAGGTAAGACAGTTCTACTAATACACTATATTGTCAATCACCACACAACTCCATTGTTGAATTTTTCATGATGAACCTGGAAGACGTAAGCTTAGTAAAGTTCATTGTGTCTGATGACGGCCTGCAGATGGCGGCTGAAACATGTACAGGTAAAGATTTCAACATCTTTAATCCTAGTGTCTGACCAAATGAACAATACTCTTCTTTTCATCTTATACTGGAAGATGTAGTTTTGAATTCAGTTCAATTGGTAAGTCACAATCAGTGTAAAACTTAATCCTTTTGCTCAGATGAAAGTTCAATGATGAAGGTGCTCTTTGTTGTCTGAGAACAAAGCTTGAAAAGAAGGAAAGGCATTTATTCAGCCATAGTATTTATGGAATAATACTGTCCGTAAATATTCACAAGCAACGGTGCATAATTGATTTAGTCGTGAAGTCATGGTTCATGTGTTGCAAAATATTGCATTGCCAATATTTCAGAAAGCTGTTCTCCTCCTCTTTTAGCACCACTGTATAGTCTGGCTCTGATTCTTGTTATTTGTGTGTGCACTTCTAGCAAACCCGAGGTCAAGACACGCTGAAACAAATGGCCCAGGTTTCTTGCTGTTTTGGTAGAAAAGTGTGTGGGCTACTTTAAGAAGTTCTCTTTGCCGCGTGTTTGCATTCATCATCCACTATACCTGCGGAAATCCACTTGTGTACAGGCATATTTACACAGACATACATAACCTGGATGTAAACTCAGACATGGTGGCCCACCGGCACAAATGGACACACAAATAATGAAGTGTGCTTTGGTCCACACCTGCTCCCCTGACCACACAAGCGAGCCATCACACAGACATATTTTTACTCTAAGCCTGCTTTCTGCTGCTTTATTGATCATTGCCTTTGACAGCTGTAGTGTTTAATGTATAGGGATTTGCTGAAGCAGAGTGGCTAATGGAGTGTCTGACATCTGCGCACACAGAATATAGTTCCTTGGGGACTGCTTAACTCCACGCTGGCCCACTGATAATGTGCTATTTTACTTCATGCATAATCTGTAATATAATTTATGACACTCTGCCTTGTTAGCATTAGCACCTTTAACGTCATGATCACGGATACAAGCGGCCGAAATGAGTTTCCTTTACAGGGTGGCTGAGCGCACCCTTCGAGATCGAAGGGAGGAGGCCTCGTGGAAGGCCCAGGACGCGCTGGTGGGACTATGTCTCCGAGCTGGCCTGGTGTCGCCTCGGGGTCCCCCAGAACAGCTGGAGGAGGTGTGAGTGGATCAGGGAGTCTGGGCATCTCTGCTGAGACTGCTGCCCCCGCGACCCGACCCCGTATAAAGATCTCCAGTCAGGAGCACAGATAATACGTAAATCTGTAATGATTAAGAAGTCTTACAGTATAGTCACTGTTTTAAATATTTCTTTTACTAATTGCTGCATTACCAAGTAATCTATTCAGCAATTGGTGAATAGTCCATTTGGCTTATTAGTAATAGCTTTCAGCCTTTCCAGTAAACCCTCACTGTAAACTGTAATGTTTCTGTAATGCCGCGCTGTCATCAGTCTGCTGCAGGCCCTGTTGTTGATAACTTCTTGGACTGGCGCAAAAAGTCCTCCCTCCAGATGAACATTTCTAAAACAAAATACATGGTGATAGACTGTCAGAGGAGTGTTCACAGTCATGATGTAACAACTCTGAACAGCCAAGTGGTAGAGTCTGTGAGCACATCTTGGAACTGTCAAAGACAACAAACTCAGTTTTGAGTCAAATTGTGAAGCTGTGTGCAAAAGGGGCCATCAGCGTTTGTTTTGTTTGAAGGACTTTGACCACTTTTCATACTGACAAAACTCTGCACCATGTTTTACTGTTCCTTCATTGAGTCAGACTTGTATCCTTTTGGAGGAAAGACACGCATATCCACAGCTCTCAACCAATGTGCTGGATCCAAAAAATAATACAGTGGAAAAAATGGAAGAGAGATCCACACAACTGTATGTTGACCCATTTTTATTGCTCACACCGGCAGTAGTGACGTTTCGAGGTCTTAGCCCTTCATCAGACTATGTGAGCAATAAAAATTGGTGAGCATACAGTTGTGTGGATGTCTCTTCCATTTATTCAGACTTATATTGTCTCATGGTTTGGGAACTTGACTCTGAAGAACAGAAATAGCGTGAAATAAGTTGTAAAATAGGTGACTAAACTGATTAGGATCCTGCTCCCTGCAAAAGTACCAGCCTTTAAAACTAATATGTACAGAAACAGCTCCTGCAGCCATACTGTATGTGCTCTGAACAAGTGACTATTTAAGTGCATCTGATGAACTACAAAGATGGTTCTTCTAATGTATTGCTGTTGGTTTTCAGATGTGTCTTTATCTGTCTTGTTTTTATATAACTGTGTGTGTCTCTTTTGTCTGTGCACTGTTGTCATTCCGGTTGTCTGTCCTTGGATGGTTTGGTATCATGCGCTGACTCACTCACTACCAGCACATGGTGGTGTACAGTACCAACCTATTTTGGTACACACATTTACATTGACCATGGCCTTCTAAATTGCTGAATTCCTTTGTTGCTTTTTCAACACAGGTTTAGTAAAACTTAAGTTCACTCAGATTTGAAGATTTTAAAACTGCAATAGACAGTGCTACGTCCATTGAACACGAAATGTTCACTCATAAACACTGAACATTATATCCTATTGCAACTAATGGTGTAATACAGAGGGTCCTCATATCAGTAAGCTGTGTTCATTGATGACAAGACATTACAGTTTATGAGTAGCTACGATGGGAACCAGACACAAATTAAACACACTCTCGTCTCGTATCTGATGCCTTTAGAAATAATGTCTTTACTCCTCTCATGTGCTATAGTTCACTTTTTCTTTGCCTCCTTCTTCAGTAAAAGAGTCTATTGTCAGTACTTATCCAAGGTGACTTCCTGAGTGCACTCTTGTGTTGCATACTGAGAGGCATTGGTGCACCTGACTGAGTGGAAGACTCACTAAAATATGTGCCTAGAAGTAGCAGATTAAATAGCTGCAGCACTTCAACGACACAACAGAATCCAAAGCTGAGAGTGGGGCAGGATACAGGCTGCACCTCCACAGTCACAAGTACTACAGACTCACCCTTCACACTGACGCTGCAGTATTTACAGCCACACTGTGGAACATTCCAGGATGTAAGTTACTACATCACAATAGCAACAGACGTGCCAGTTACAGTAGCTCTCATGTCTCTTTCTGCGTGAAGTCTGCATTATCTACCTGTATCTGTGTAGGTTTCTTCCAGGGCCTCTGATTTCCCTTGCCACTAAAAACATGTGCAATAGGATCCCCTCGGAATCGTATTGTACTCTCATACACCTGACCTGCTTTGGTAATGTTTTGCTGTTTCACCAGAGAAGCTGTTAAAAGCTGTACAGAAGCCCTAAGAGTCCAAACAATGGCAACACAATCCATGTATCATCAGCAAAGCCCTTACGGGTAACAGTGTTTCTGTGTTATGGCCGGTGTAAGATTTTTAGATTTCACATTGTACAGTAAGACTTGAGGACTCTAACATTGTGCTGCAGCACTGTATGATGGTTCAAAGAGTGAATCGTAAGCTATGACCAAAGTTTATCGCATTGACTTTCAGGCTCCAGGCGGCGTGTGTTCAGCTAAGGCAAGTGCCGCATGCTAGCGGTGTTTATTTCCAAAAAGTGCAAGGACCTAAGATTTTCCCCATGACGAGTGATTGTTCATCGCACACAGCCAAAATCGGTGTACAAGACACCCAAGTAAAATAATTGGATGTTGGCAGCTAAACCACTGCTGTCATAGACAGTGATTTGTGCCGCAGAAGATTAGAGCTTGAATCGCTGTAACATGGAATCTGATAATACCCTTCAAATATCTTCATGATTCTATCAGCACTCGATTGATATCGTCTTCCTCAGAACAACTAATTGGAAATAATTCTGTAACTGTTTCAAGTTGCAATTAGCTGTAACAGGTTTAATTATACTAATTCTGATCTGTCATACATCAGGACTACATTTAAATAGTATACTGGTTAAATAAATTGGCATTGGTTCCATAGCATAAGGGATACTTAAACAATAAGTGACAGTCATATTATCTCCATTACACTGAGTGAGTGTTTTGGCTCAAGCATTGGTAATGATTACAATGACCTTTCATTCGTTTAAAGTTGAGGAATTGTTACTTAGTGTGGCATAAGTTAACTCTTTGCCTGCCAGCGCTTTTCTCAGAACCTACCCCCTAGTCTGCCAGGATTTTTTGCTCATTTTTAACTATCTACACTGTCCCACAGAGCATGCTCAAAACAGTTTATCGGTTAATTTTTTATTAGGAAATGCAGAATGGTAATTTTCAGCAAAACAGTCCTTTTAAAGCAAAAGTGGAGAAAAACAAACTTTTATAAAACAGTTCTTTAAGCAACATTTCATAATGTTTTTGAAATATTTACAACATCCCAAAAACAAAAGCGACTTCCCACTTCATAAATGTGTCTGTGAAATAATTTCATTTAACTGTAAAACATCATATTCTCCATTGGGACTCCCGTTTGGCGTGGAGTCCTGAGTATTTTTCTCGGCGTATGTGCTCTCAGTGTGCCGCTGCTGCTGCACAGCTTCCCCTGGGTCCATAGTGCTCCACCTCCTATTGTCAGAAGCCATTTCAAGGCTTGTTGAAAGTGTCTGGTATTGGTGCAAGTGCAGCAGACTCCGCACTCTTCTTTCATATTAACCTCTTCAACCCCACCCGAACGGAGCAGATTTTCTCCAGTTTGGCTCTACCCAAACCCTAAAAGCTTCTTGAAAAAAGCTACAAAAAATAGACAAAAAAGCGTCAAAAATACAATGAAAAACTGACAAAAAAGCAACAAAATACAACAACACAGGTGACAATAAAGTGATGAAAAAGCATGAAAAGTGACAACAGTAACACTGCAATTCATTTTGTAGGTCTTAGCTTTCAAATGAGGCGTTACTCTGGCCTAGAGGCTGCAAACTCCAGTCGAGAAGCTTTTAGATTTGGGTAAAGCCGAGCTGGAGAAAATGTGCTCAGTTAAGGCAAAGGTTAAAAATTATGGACATTTGTGTCAATTGCAGTCAGTTAAAATCTATTCTGTAAATGTGTGTTTTTGTAAAATTATATCTAAAAAAAATTATGGTTATTATAGACAATATTATGCTTGCTAGTGCTTAAGAGAGTGTGAAAATATTGAAGAAGCAAATTTACCCACAATCTGAAAATGGGCTTCACATAGGGTGACCAGATGTCCCAGTTTACCCGGGACCGTCCCAGTTTTTAGTCCTTTGTCCCACGTCCCAATAGATTTCTCCAAAACCATTGATTACTGTAGTCCCAGTTTTACTCGTACTCTGTCCCAGTTGTCCCGGTTTGGGCCAATGTCGTCCCCGAAATAGCATACTTCCTTAAAATTAACGTCTTTGGCCCATGTGAATATCAATCACCAAGTGTAAACCAAATCAAACTCTGAATTCAGGATGCGGATGGGTGCATGTCACAGGTCGCTGACAGTGTTACCATTCATCGTGGGTAAAGACATTTTAGATTAGGAACCCCTGCGGCCTATTCCCGAATATTATCACAGTTTTTTTGTTGGAAAATCTGGTCACCCTAGCTTCACAACAAACATACCTGTCAAAATTGTATTTATTTGCTTTTTACTTATGAGGAGATAATTCTGTGTCTTCAACATTTTAATAATTATAACTTTTGTGTTTGAAAAATGTGAAAAGAGCATGAGGCAGATCAAAACAAACGAGCCTCATTTCCCCTCATGCCTAACAAGACTATTTTTGCTCATGTATCATAACTTTAAAAACTTGAAACCCGCTGTGCCGTGATGGGTTGATCTAACCCGTCTTGTTCTCCTTCTAATCACCCAGCTCCTCTCTACGCCACTGCCAATGTGGTTTGTAGATCTCATACCTCCAGTGTTCTCATTGTCTGCTGCTGGCCATCTGTCATTGGTGGGAACTTTAAACAAACCAGGAAACAACAGTCAAAGCGAGACTTTTAATTGGCCCGCTGAGGATTAAGGCATGTTCAAGGGAAGAGTGCTGATTAGAAAATAGCAGGCGCAGGTTCGGAGCAGCACCATCGCTCACATAGAGGTCCCGGGCGTCCCACGAGGCTCTAAGGGCTCGAGAGGTGCTTTGGAAAATCTGCCACATGATGTTGTTTCATTTTCTCTGATTATCCTCTTGGGCAATGCTTTTTTAAAGTGAAACTAATATGCAGGTATTTTCCAAGCGCCTCTGTCAGCAAACTTTGAAACACAATTCTTTCAAGAATCCTATTTTCTTACTTATAAATATGTTTTATTTTTAATCTAATTTGAAAACACGTTTGTTCAACAAGTAACAATCATAACGTCCCAAAATCCGCCACGACTTCTATAGAGACAATCGTGTACTACAGTTTTTCTAAAAGTACAGTTTTTATATAGGCTATATTTATTTGTTTGGGACAGTGCATGTTAATGGGACTAATGCATGTAAATGTGACAGTTTAATGTTTTAGTAGGGGGTGCTAGACTTTAAGATAAAACCCTTTAGGGCCTATCTCACTGGAGGAGAGTTATTATGCAAATTGTCAAAAATGTCAAAAAGGTAAAAAAAAAAAAAATTACAATGAAACTCATGGATGATTTTCTGTCCCAGGGCTCTTTGACTCACTGACATCAATCTCAGACGCCTGGGATGATTAGTTGTCAGGCGAGTCCAGTTAAGGGAAAAACTACTGAAAAAGGGCATTAACCATTATTAAGCAGACCACCCATTTTCAAGCAATATGGGAAAGAAAAAGGATCTCTGCTGATGAAAAGCGTGAAATAGTTGATTGCCTTGGCCTAGGTATAAAAACCTAAGCGTAATCTCTACTGTTAAGAGATTTGTGGCTGATTCAGAGCACACACGGGTTTGTGCAGATAAAGGCACAATGAGGACGGTTTCTGCCAGACAAATACATCAGATTAATAGAACATCTGCTACAAAACAGGAAACAGGTATTTGAAGCTGCTGGTGTCTCTGGAGTCTCCCGAACATCAAGGTGTAGGACCCTCCAGAGGCTTGCAGTTGTGCATAAACCATTTATTCGGCCTCCCCTAAACTGTTCATTGAATGCTGACGAGCAGAAACGGCTGCAAAGAAGTAAAGACACATCTTGTGGTGGAAATGTCATTATTGTGCACTTCCTTCTATATAAACATGTCTCAAATCAAGAATACATTATTATTTCCTTTTCCTTTCAAGTGACCTTCGGTATTTCCCTTTGTCCATCATTGTTCTCTTCAAGGACAGGCATCCAGCAAGCATACACCGACCGTTCCAAGTGGGCCTGAATGAACAACAAACTTTTATTATCAACTATTTTCAGTTCAGAGCCTTGACTTTGAAGCACGAACTGGCTCACCATTAAAACACTGACTGGTCAAGTGAAGCCAAGCCAAAGCTACTGCTGTGACAATATGTCCTCTGTAAAATATGCATGCTATTGAAATAAACATCCGCAGGATCAAACAAAACAGCTGTCCCTCTTTTTTTTTTTGGTTACAAGGTTCAATTATTCCCAACTCTGACAGCATGACTCCATCTCATCCTTTGTGGAAGTAAGAACATGCAAAGACACTGAACTGATAAAAAAAAAAAAAAAAAGCAGACATTGTTGTTGTGTTAATTAAGCGGGGCTTGATTCAAAATGGATGATGCATCGCCTCATGGGGTGACGGATAACTCTAAGCAAGGTCCTTCCTGTTTGTTTGAAAGATAAATGAGGCGAAGGTGTTCAGTCTATATAGGCTTATTATTAACGCTGGGTCCACTGGGTGGACTGAGGATCCAACAGGATACCTTTATTTGTCTTTCGGTTAGAAAAGGTCTATTAGACAGCCTCATGAAAGTGATTGCAACAGTTATGTACACTCACCAAATCAGTTCATGGTTCAAATATACAAAAACGCGATTCAAGCCGAGATGGACAGATTATACTCCCTATCCTCCATAGACCATGCTGAACTATTTGCTCAACTTTTTCATGCAAATTTCTCTGTATGGTGTTTAGGCCTCTGCAATTAACACCTTTTTGTTCTGCTGCATGGGCCCTGTGGACTTTGATGCATCACACAGACCCAGTACAGTAAAGGAATTGATCTAATCATTTCTGGTGTTCACTCATGTTTTTGAACATGTGGAAATCCAAGCAAAACAGTAGAAAAAGATATTAAAGCAGACTCCCAGATACGCTTTTCTCGAGCTTTTGAGTTTCGCTGAAGGGAGGTTTCCCACGTCCAACCTAAATGACAAGCGTAACTATATAGAAATGTTCATTCATTCTGCAATTTCCCACTTCATTGCTCCTCTCCCCTTTTCTCTTCTTGTGTCGTCTCTCCCTCTATGTTGCCTTCTGGCCACTCCCCAGTGCCCCAGCTCAGTGCAATCTGTCAGTCATGTGTAGCCTCTGTCAAATTTTCAGCTAAGACCCAGCTAATCCTTCCATCGCCGAGGCTGTTAACTGGCTAATTGCGGAATATATTGGCCGTCACAGCCCCCTAATCCCCCGCTCTCATTCACTTTGGCCCATTAGGGATCCCGAGGGATTACTGTAACAATCACACCTCCCTCTGCCTTTGATGGTATGTGCGGATTAGTATTAAAATATACAGTGACTTTCCCGGGAACGATGGCAGCGCTGTCAGAAAAAAGACAACATAGAAAAAGCGAAGTGTGCTATATAAAAAAAAAAGTTGTCAAAATCTACATTAAAGGAAGCATTAAAAGAGGAAATGTCTGTGGCTGCTGCAGCTAAAGTCCCTGGAGTTTTTGCAGCATGGTGAAAAGTCTTCAAGTACTGTATGAGGAATTAAATTCACTAAACCTAAAAAGGATCAATTTGAATATTATAAAGGTACGCAGGGACGCCATTTGCACTGAATGCGTGATATTGTGCAAATGCAGATTCTCTTTTTTAACCCTTTGTTGAATTCCATGGGACAAGGCTGACATGCAGGTTTTGGGCTCTCCTTGTCTTTGTCATGTTTTTACTTTGGTATCTTTTTACACTGCATGCACAATTATTACACATTTTCAAACTCCAAAACTGAAAGGCTGTTGTCAAGGTGATGGTGCTGTTTGTAAAGAGAGGTAAGTGCGGTCAAAGCAGTCAAAGTATAGGCTCACACTCTGAAGCCAGTGTGCAGAATTATTAGGCAGCCATTTTCCCTCACATGAAATGGGAAGGAAAATGACACGAGTCACAGATTGTTAATAGCTGGTCAGAGGGAGGCAGCCCTTTTGAAATTAAAAACAGGGTCGTAAGAAGTAGTTGACCAGAGGAGACGGGCATTTTGGATCTTTTGAAATTTCCTCCCCATTTTGTGTGAGGGAAAGTAGCTGCATAATAATTCTGCACATTCAGAGATTGGTCCTACTTTGGCCACACTTCCTCTCTTTACAAACATCGCTGTCACCGGGGACGCTCCAACCCAACAGCCTTTCAGTTTTACACAGTTGGGAGTGTAAAAAAGTGAAGAAAAAGTAACAATATGGTCAAATATGGTTAATATTGTGTATGTTTGGTTCATGACAGCACTTGTACCACCTAAATTTGTCATGTTCATTTCTGTTCATATATCACAGGGGAATACTGCCTCTTTTGGCAATAGCAACCAAAGGGTCAAGATATAATAAAAGTGTCTAAATGTAATACCATGTCAGATCTTCTGGATTTGGTTGGGCACAGTTCAGTAAGATAGTGCTTCCAGTACTTTATGGCAATCAATTGGAATACTGCAGCGTGTTCATTTTTGCTCTGCCCACAAACTCATACTAGCTGCTAAACTTCAATAGCCAAATGAAACTGTATATTTGGAGCAAAAGCACACAGTGCTCCATGATTCCATCTGTGTAATAATTGGAAAATTGGCATTTTTGCCCGTGTAAATCACTTTTTATTCTGTCTTGTGAACCACTCCACATAATATCCACAAGTCAACCTGCTGTAAAGATTAAAAATGTCAATTTTCTTTCCTAAAACATAAAATGAGAGATACCTGGGTTTAAATCCTTGTTTTTTTTAGTTAAACTTTCTGAATAAGTTGGCAGAACTTTTTTCTGAAGTGAATATTCATTGTGACAAAGTGGGACAGGGAGCTGGAACAGAAGAGAAAAAGGACAAAGACATCACAGCACTAACTGATAGCAGACACATTAAAGCGCGCTCCTGTGGCTGGCGGCAACACTCGGTAGGAAGGAGGGAACAAAGGCGAGTGAGAGGAGTGGAGCGATAAGCTGCGTATCTTTTATTATTGCACAGGTGGAAGGGTTCGGTTATCACATGTGTCCTGCTGCAGACGAACTACATTTCTTCACTCAACGCAGAAGCCCCATACTTTCTGGGATTCACCAATACTTTATGGACAGGTTTCATTTTCTTCCACAAGTGGAGGGAATAACACAAATCTCTTAATCTCTCTCGCGCTCTCTATCTGGGTCCCCTCACAACGCTGGATCGTTTACAAGAACCTGTGTATGGTTGAGCCTGTTTTCTGTTTTGAGCCCTTATGACTTGAAGGCTCCTATTCATTTACAGTGGCTGTAAAACGTTTAGTCAGTTATTTAAACCAATTACCTTTTTAATAATTACTGACAGATAGACAGACAAACAAACAAACAACAATTTCACTCTTTTCTCAAAATCACCCCCATTTCAAGGGTGAAATATAGCTCATTGCAATTTCCACTCAAAACTCAATTTGCGTATAAGTCAAATGTGAAGGCACTGATGTGATGTGAAAGCGTGTTGTTCTCACATGATGACCATGAACACTGCAGCTGTGCCCTCACTGATGAGACCTGACCAGGCTCTGGCTGGGAAATGCCACTCAGTTTATGTGGAAGATACTATTGTTTTGCTTTTTTTTTTAGACAGCACACATATAATCTCATTTGGATCCTCACTATGACGTGAAGTGATTTCTTAGTATATAAATGAAAAGGCAAGAAATCCACACATACTTGCAAAGAAAAAAAAGTGTATCCAGTACCTTTTTATTAGATGTATATTTTAACTTTGAATTTGAATAGGCTGTTTTTTTTTGTGTGATTAGTTTTTATGCATTATGCAGTAATGTGTCAGTATTGAGAGCCATTTAAAGGAATATGAGCCAGAAACGAACTCCACAATGTACCACCCACGTCGAAAGCCAAGACACGGAGGAAGAGACGAGTTGGAGTAAAGGGAGATTATGAAGCAGAGAGAGAGCGGAGCAGTTTGATGGAGATGAAGGCACCAGGGGCAGCAGAGGGTCTGGTGACTACAGCCTCTCTGCTCTCCTCTATCTTTGATCTAAATGTACTTTGGCATTTCTCCTCTCCTCTCCTCAGATGCAATTAGACTGCTCGCTAGCCAAGCAGACGCAGATGAAATGGCTGCTTAATGACTTCCTCGGCAACCCGCCCCGGCAACGCAAACTCCATCTGGAGCCTCCTGTTCCTTCCCTTCTTGCCTCCTTCTTCCCTCCACTCTCACTCTCTCTCTTCGCTCACTCATCGTTTTGTTATTTTCATTTTGACTTCCGTGGGTTTTCCGTGTTTGTCTTATTTTTTTTTTCCCACCTTATGTTATCATTCAGATCTTTCATGCTGTGACTTGGACTGCCCCACCTACTGTAGCTAGACTTCTCCAACTCTACAGGGGCCCAGAATGTGCTCAACAGAAAAAAGCTAAAGGCAGAAGAACAAGAAAGCACTTGACTGTAATGAACTTTGATTGGATTACAGCATGAGTAGCCGCACAGAGCACAGAGCCTTCCTCAGCGTCATTGGTTTGAATCCTAACTCTGACCGCTATTCACACCCTTCTGTGTTTCAACCCACTTGTGCGCCATATGGGCCTGGAGACTAATTGGTGACCTGTTGGCTGATCTCGACCTTTTTGTCTTTCTGTTGAAACGGGAGCAAGAGGGGGAGTTTAGATCAATTTCATTTTTGTAACCAACAAAGTGTAAGGTCTTGATAAAGACATTATTCCCAAATATCTGGGGGGGTAAAGCATAACATCCCACAGCATCTCATACCATTTTTATGCAGATGACTATCAGATTTACTTGCCTCTTTCTAAGACAGCTAAGGCCCCCTGACACCCGTGCTCTCCTGCCTGAGTGACGTCAAGGCTTGGTTGGCCCAGAATGTCCTCTGTCTTAATGAGGGGAAACTGAAATTGCTATCTTTGGTTCCCACTGGTCTTCGACCCCTTTAAAGACCATGTTCACCCCTTTGCACCAACCCTGGCGTCACCATGGACAGTGATTTTAATTTCACTAAACAGATCAAGTCGGCTTTTATCATCTTCGCCTTTCATCTGAAGTCAGACAGTTTTTTATCTTTTAACCATTTTGTGAATGCGTTTATTTCGTCTCGCCTGGACTACTGTAATGCTCTTCATTCAGGCATCACCCAAAACACGCTCTCACACTCACAGTTAGTCCAGAACGCAGCTGCACGACTTTTAACTGGAGCCAAGAAAACATGATCACATTCCTCCAATTCTTGCGTCTTTGCACTGGCTTCCAGTTAAATTCAGAATTGATTTTAAGATGTTATTGTTTGTTTTTAAAGCTTTGAATGGATATCAAGGCTCCTCGGGACATCAAGGACCTCATTCAAGTCTACACTGCTGTTCTGAAGTCTGAGGGCCAGCTCCAGCTTGTGCTTGCTAAGACAAACCGTAATATATTTTAATTTCTTTTTTATGCAGCACTTTTTGGAACTGTCATGTTGTTTAAATGTGCAATAGAAATAAAGTGGATTGGATCTCCTCTCTTCAATGTGTTGGCATACTGTTGACCAGTTAGGGACCCGGTTTAGTCCCGATTTGATCTTGATCAGACGGGCAAATATTTTATGAGGTGGTACTTTGTGTGAAATGTATGAGAACCGCTGCTTTAAAATCTCTCTTTGGCAGCCTGTATGTCTGACATATTCACAGCCTATGTGGCATTCTTGGCTTCCATTCTTCTTTTCAATTTTTCTCCAGCAAGAATTGGTAAAGATAGTGCTGCCAAAATGGCCCTACTGGAGCATAACATTTTGTTGATGTAACAAAACTGTTCCTGCTCAAGTATTATGATTCAGACCGGACGTAGCGCTGCGGCTCCTCTGTGCTGCAGGTCTCCATGGACACGGTTAGTCTCATAACAGATGGCTACACAAGCGCACATACCCAGTGACTTACTGACTCCATTCCCCAGGACAATCCATCTGCAGCTCTTTTATGGTTTTAATTAACATGTTGTGGCCATGCACTGTATGCCTGACTTACATTTTACTACCATTGTATTTCTGTGTGTCATACAAGCAGCACGATTTGTAAGCTTGAATGCACTCAATGCTCAATGACTCCTAGAGTCAGTTAAATTAACATTGATGTTGTCTTAATTTGAATTTGAGAATTGGTCTAAGAAAGTTGTAGTTGACCCTTTCTGCAAAGGTGAGGAATGTTAAATGGAGCTACAGTTGCTTTTCATATGGTTTTACTTAAATTATTAGCGAATTATATGTTATTATGTTTGTTTGTTATTTCATTATATTATAGGGGACAGTTTTTAGGGTGATATTATAGCCTAAAAGCACCATTATTACTGCAGCCCCGAGATCAAGGTCAATTTTGCATCTAACACTGCATGTTTAATGAATACAATTTTAAACATTTACTTGCATAAAAGCAACAAAAAGAATGTGGTCATAGTTACAGACTGGATTGACAGTCTTGCTAGTGTGTCCTCAGGTAATACAGCACGATGGCGCACCAGTTATCGCTCGTGCTTCACACTCCGTTTGATCCCGAACGGAGGGGTCCTTTCTGTGTGGGGTACTCCGGTTTCCCCTACCACTTAAAACATGTACAATAGGCCAGGATGATGGAGAGTGTGTTTCAGAGTGCGAGTGAGGCCTCAATCTGCCGTGGCATATTTTTATTTTGCACTGTCCTGCCAAAATAAACAAACAAACAATACTATTAGTTGTACATATATTAAAAGTTTGCCAGTGTAGTGACAGTGAACGCCATATGACGCAGCATATTCCCCTGAAACTAACTGGTCCTAATGATAAACACATTATAATGCTGATTAAGTACGGCACTTATTTTATGTACAACTGATGCCTAAGATTCTAGGTAGCAGCGTAAAGAAGCAGATAGCACTTCAAAGTAAAGCGACGCTACATTTAGATGTGTATCTTTCAGCGCTGGGATCCACGAATGCCTCACCCCATCAGCGTCTAAACAACATTAGCAGTTGGATAGCAAAAACTGCACCTAAAACCCGCCGTCGCACATCTTTTATGTTTACCAGAAAGTCAGAGCATTGGATTTTTGTTTTTGGTGAAGTGGCGTTAAGAAATGAAAGGCTTGATTTGAAATTGGCTCACACTCAGCGCGGGAGTTTGGACCAGCTGAGATGAATTATGTCAAGCATCTCCAGATTAAAAGAGTCTGATTAACTCGCCATAATCGATCCCATCAATTACAGGTTTGATTGGCTGTGACACTGAAGACCATTTCTCCATCTGTCTGCATGGATCTGTGCCGCACGCTGCTCGCTGGAATTGGTGCTTTTTTTTTATTAAAGGGTTTTATCATCTTTTTCAGGACAAACAGGTTCAACGCATATCTCTATATATTTTCTCAAACTAACAGATTTATAAAAGTTGGTTTGTCCAACTCTGAAGAAGCTGTCGACATATTTTTTTGTACAGCCCTCCTTGACACAGCATTTAAAGAGGGGGTATTATGCTTTTTTCAATCACATAGCACCAGTCTATAGCATACTACAATGATGACGTAACCTTCTGTTGGTCTGTATATGCAGCAAATTAAAATAACTGCCTTGAATAAAATTGCTCTCTCAAAATGGCCGTACTGAACGTCTTGAAATAGGCCTCTGTCTCTTTAAGAAGCTTTCCGACACGCCCCCTTCAGCACACTGCTGTGGCATCTAAACAACAACACTACTGTGCGGGGAGGGGGCTCTGCTGAGCTGAGGAGCAGTGGTTGGTGGCTTGGCTGGTGACGAAAGGTCCAGAGGCGTCTCCAGGAGGTGGGGGCGTTCCTAGGAGGACTGAGGACCTAAAATGGCTGCCGTCTAAGTTTTTACTGATTACTCAAAAATATGTGAATGAGCCAAGGCAACACTCCAGGCATGTGTTTAATGAGGGAATGACGTAATAACACGATATAAAGCTTGAAAAAGTCGATTTTACATAATACCCCCCCTTTAAAAGTTATTTTTCCAAACTGCTACTGCTTACTTATTTGGTTGTTTCTTTTCCCAGGTAAATTCACTCACCGCTCTGTGCAAGATTAGCCATTGCTTCTAGGGCTGTTTTGTATTTTGCAACCAATTTTCAAAAAGCATTTCGCTCACATTTACTTCATACTTGATACGCATGCTGAAAACCCCCCAAATCCTGCACGTCTATTATTCACTTTTCCTGAGATGAGTTAGGAATAAATTATGCCTTTTTCGTGTTTTCGTAATCATTATTATTATTTTCCTTTGCAATCCAACATCAACTTTCCTTCTGGCCAATTTTACCTCACATGAAATAAGCAAGCATGTCCTGCAGATTTCACTCATAACTCCACCCTCTCTGCCCCATTTAAAATAACAAAAATGCATTTTCACAAATACTTTGGAGTCACATGCGGCAGCTGTTTAGGTTTGGATATAAAGGAGGGACCACCAGGGAGAAACTCAAGTAAATCAATTCTCTTAATGAATGGCTCGTCAGACTGCCGCTTCCCTTCTATCTCCTAATATGTGTGTGTTTGGGTGTGTGTGGTTGTGTGTGTGGTAGGGGGGGGACCAAAGAGCGGGACACTTTCATAAATATTGAACAGTCATCTTAATGCTTTTATTATGGGCCTGACTCACAATGGCCAGGCTTTGTCCTTTTGACTCTTTGTTGGAGAAAGCTGGCCCCCTCTCAATCTCATCTGCTTATATTATGGCAGGCCCGGCTATACCTACCGCTCTGAATTAATGATCGGCCCAGGACAGGGGTGGGTGGGGTGTCTGTCTGTATGTGTTTACTTAGAGGGAAGCGCAGGATGCGGAGGGTAGAGGGGAGCCAGATAGTGTATAGATTGAGAGTGGCTATGGTTGACTGGATGAGCCATACCACCACAAACGGCGCATGAATATATGTAAATGTGAGTAATGTGTTTGGGTGTAATTTCTGCGGGCCGCCTCAGCTAACCCCAAGTGAGGCGCATTCAGATGAAAAGTGTGCAAAGCTCTGGATGATATCTGAGTTTTATCATTGGGAGTCTCCTGCTGATGTCTTATGGGCCAACTTTTGAGATGGAGACACTTTTGCCACTGAATACTAACTTTCTAAAGCCAGAGGGACAAACTGGGCCAGGTCGTCTGCAGATCTGCAAATGGCACTTGACTGTGTGACAGTATGAGTTTGAGTGCTGATTACCTTATGGGATAGTTTGCAAAGTATATTTTACCTACCAAATTTCATTTCCATCGTCACCAATGAAGTAAGTTTACCCTTATCGCAAAATAAGAAATAAGCAAACTTTAGTATTGACTCCAAATTAATTTACTCTCACTACTCACCACATGAGCGAACCCTGAATGTACTGTTAAACAAAACCTTTGATATTCCCTTTATACTCTGTGTCTTGTCTTCCACACCATCAACATCATTGTTGGTCTTCCTGCACAGGGCGACAGTGGAGCAGGTGGTAGAGCGGTTAGCCTCATGCTCGGAAGGTCGGGGGTTCAAATCCTGGCTCCTGCAGGTGCACATTGTTGTTGTGTCCATGGGCACGACACTTCACCCACCTTGCCTCCAGTGTCAGTGTACATTTGAGAGTGAATGGGAGAGTGGTTCCTTGCTTCAAAGCACAAAAGTTGTAATCTTTGTCTTAAGCATGTTTATTTTTAGATATTGTTGAATAGCTTCCATCTCCACTGAGTGAGTGGTGTGTGAAGGAGCAGCTGGTGGTGAATGGGTCAAAGACGCAGATATGCAGCCTCACTTCTGTCAGCAGTACCTTATTGAATAATGCATATGTGGCAATGCGAGGGTTAACTGAGCTGTTTTAAACATAAAATTGTTGCCAAACAACGCCAGCTGGAGATGGCCAGCACCAGAAAATAATTAAGGCACGTAGGTTCGTTGTTGAGTAGATGGATCACAGAGGCCAGGCACTGTATAGAAAAGTTTAACATTTATTTTCACATTCTTTAGTCAAAATCAGGTTTTTCCGAAGTTCGTTTCACAGTTCGTTTAGTCACTTGTTTTCAGTCCATATTTCAGTTAAAGCAAGTTACCACAGTTTATCCATGACGACGTTTCGCACATACGGCACTCCACGATCCAGTGATGAGGAATAATAACAGGTGAACCAAAAGGTGGTAAAAAGGCAGGCGGCAGTGACGACCACTCCTCGACCAGAGGCATGTGCCACTACAACAAGTACAAACTACTAGAATAGATTACTAAATTGACCAAGCCACAAACCTGAGCGGAGACATTAGCGTGGCTCGGGGCACAGCCAATCACCATCAAAACTACAAGTGGCAGTGTGCACCTGCAGACATACTGCCACATATGCCCCCCCAAATGCATCGTCGTCCTGGCGATGCCAAAACACACACACTTTTAACTCACACATGCATGCTTGCAGCCAACTACCAGGTACAGCTTAAGTCTCGGCCCAACACCCACGTCTTTTAGCTTTAGCTGTACATTCATCCAATTTGAAACACAGGCCAGTTTTCCATATCAACATCCTGCCTGCAGCGCCAAATGTGGCAATGCGAGGGTTAACTTAGCTGTTTTAAACATAAAATTGTTGCCAAACAACGCCAGCTGGAGATGGCCAGCACCAGAAAATAAAGCACGTAGGTTCGTTGTTGAGTAGATGGATCACAAAGGCCAGGCACTGTATAGAAAAGTTTTACATTTATTTTCACATTCTGTAATTAAGACCAGGTTTGTCCGTTCGTTTCACAGTTCGTTCAGTCACTTGTTTTCAGTCCATATTTCATTACCACAGTACCCATGACGACGGTGCGCACATACGGCGCTCCACGAATCCGGTGACAGGGGAATAATAACAGAACAGGCGAACCAAAAGGTGGTAAAAGGCGGAGAAAAAGGCAGGCGGCAGTGACGACCACTCCTTGACCAGAGGCTGAGCGGAGGCATTAGCGTGGCTCGGGGCTTTGACAGCAGGGTCCGAGTCAACACAGCCGATCCACTCAACTATCATGGCCCATAGCGGCGCCGCGGCAACTGGACTGACAGGGACTAGAGTTACTACCAACTTTTGTGATTTAATTTAGCGACAATATGGATACTACCTGGACTGGAGAGTGACGAGGAGCAACAACCATAACACAGGAGACTGGGCGTACAGGAAGTCAGAGGTCAAATAAACGGAAGTGCTATTTATCAGGTGACGGCCGGCGCGCACAGCCAATCACCATCAAAACTACAACTACACATAGTAAAGTGACTTTGTGTATCTGGTAAAGTGCTTAGATTGTTTTAATTTCAGAGGGCATAACACAAACAAGCATGGTCATAATAAGCAGTGATCATCTATGAAAAGGACTGACTGATACTGGGGTGAGCAGGTTATTAGAGACGCTCTACTTCAAAGGTGTTTACCCACAGTTGAGAGTAGCTGTGATTAGAGGGGAGGAGCCGGGCCAACCCCAACTCCTCTTTGTGGTCTTTATCTAAGCTGCAGGCTGAGCGGGACTTTAGTCCGCTGATGAAGCCTTTTGGATGAGAGGCGAAACGTTCGAAGACTTCAACTACCGAGTACAGAAGATGACTCAAGTACCTTCATTGAAGATGGACAACTCCTGTACGACTGAGAGCTTACACAGACATCGTCATAATAATGCTTACTTTGAAGGTTGGTGGAACAATCTTGATGAACAGTAAATGTTTGAATTGTCCTGTGAGGAAACTGTTGTTGATTTATCAGTCTGAACCACTTTTTTCTCAAGTTAAACTAAAGTCTGATCTTTGTTTTGAAATACTCTTAATAAAAAGAACTGACTCAGAAATACAACAAGTGTGAGTCGATGTGTATTGTAGAACACAGTTCTCTCAAAATGTGTGAGAACTTTTTATTTCATTCTGTAATTTTACTGGAGAAGTCAAGTGTCTAAAGCTGTTAGCTGTTATGTGGTTATTATGTTTACAATGTGTCACTGAGGTTATTGTCCAATAATTGAGAAAACTATATAATTATTTGACCTATCATTAGCATGTCTGAGTGGTGGCCTGTTTCGGTAGATGCTCCCTCCTCACTTTGTGTTTGTCTGGTGTGTGTTTGCTCTGGAGGGCTTTATGCGGGAGAATATTTAGTGCATATCTGAAGCAATTTGCCTGGGATGTCAAAGAGGTGCAAAGATATTTGCTTCTCACGTCTGCCCTTACACACAGCTGGTCCCAAGGCGTCTGCCCATATAACTTTCTCTCACTCTCGCTGTTGATGTGTCAGCTTGGATTAGCGTGACTGCTATAAACATGTATGCAACGTGGTGTGTCGTCAAAACAGACACTGATAGCAACTGAACAGTTTGTCAAAAGCTTTGAAGGCTGCTGTTTCTACTCACTGTCATCCCCCAGAGTGACTTATACTCCCACAAACTCATCTACGCCCTGCACGCCATCAGTCAAGTTGTGTCAGCAATAACATTGCTCTCCTGTTTCTGAGTGCATTTGGTGTGATATGCTACCAATAAAGTCACCAAGGAATTGGAACAGGATCAGCGGAGAGGGGAGGAGGAACGTGGGAGGACTTGTGGATACAGAGGCCGATGAACAGGCAATTTCTGTGTTTTCTGCACTTCTGTAAAAGTTGTAATCAGCTGCATTGATTTCCCAGCATCCCCCTTGTGGCTGAACCCAACCTAAATTAATAGCAGATTACAATCCTTTACCTCTTTCTTGAAACAATCTTTCTCCTCACTCCAATTCTTTTGTACTACTTTATAGCTTCACTTTATATTAGCTGTCATCATCAACCTCATAATGCAGCTACAGAGTCTCAAACCATTTTGTGATGAACCAAGGCCTGTGTGTGGCCTTTGCGTATGCCTATAATAAAATAATTGAGAAATTAATGTGACAAACTATCTAATCAAAATAACAAATATATATTTGTATTTAAATAATTTAAAGCTCATGTGTATTTGGGCTTGTACTGTATGTGTCAACATTGTTTTTTCCTGAATATTTTTGGCCACATAAACAAGTGGCTGCGTTGGGATGGCAGAGAAAAGTGTATTTTTGCACTTGTTTCTGGTGGGCAATTGGGTTATGAATCCACATGACAGGCCTAAAACAGTGCAGGGCCACAGTGCACACTCTCACAGAGTCTTCTCGCTGTTCTATTTTGCCTGTGTGTTATACTCACAGTACAGAGACACACGGTGTATTTTCTGCTTACCGTGCAATCTTCAACAAGAACAACAATAACAATAGCTTTGACTTTTCAGCAGTGGAGGCCAGTGCACCTCGGTGTGTGTGTGTGGTGTGGGTGTGTGTGTGCTGCGTGTGTCTTTTGGGGACACAAGAATAATGGCCAAACAGAGACAATGGCAGCGAATACAATTTACATTGTGCTCTCCGCCAGAGGTCCAGAGGGGGCGAGTGGCTGCTAGAAGCAACACTGTGGACGTCTCAGCAAAGGTAGGCCTCAAGTCAAAGCCCTCTATCACTCTGCTGGGTTGAACCTATACTGTAACAATGTAATACTATTCACCAAAAACAATTTTGTGAATAAAGACAAATGTTAAGAGAAATAAATGTGTTTATACACTGAAGTTAAACATTTTTTTGATACCTTTGTGTGACCAGGAACTCCCATTGAGATTCAGTCTCTTTTACAGGAGAGACCTGGCCACGACAGCAGCCAATACAGTCAGTATAAGTTACAATCAAAAGTTAGAATATTAATGCATTATAACAGTACAATTTGTATTATTAATATTCATCTGAAACCTCTTAAAAAAACAAGACTCAGAGTGCTTTAATATCTTTTTGTAAATCATTCCAGACCCATGGTGGTGCTGAGTATGAGGAAACAGTCTTTGTGAGGCCCTGAGCCTCAGTACGCAGTAACTGGTCTAAGGAGCACAGCCAATAACTCACAGAGCTCACAGTGAGGAGGATATTAGGTATGCAGGTTTCTCCAATACAAGGATATTAGAGGAGAGAACCATTTTTACCATTATAGTTTTCATTAATGTAGATATTAGAGAAATAAGCATTATTTTCTAGATTAAAGGCACACAGCCAGAACATTGAAGAACTGAACAACTCTGCAGGGGTGAGGATATGATTCACAACTTCCACGGGGCAAAGAGGAGCTTCGACTGCAACTGCACACAGCTCATCACCACTTTCAAATACATAAAGAAAACCAACACTATACAATCCAAAATTACAAGCAGCTTGCGTTATAAACAGAAACAATAACTCCATAACTTACTGCTCAACGGATCTGGATGGAAATTGGATTGCTGAAGCCTTTTGTCTTTACGAAGCATTATTTTGCGGCTGTCCAGTTTTTGGTGAGGTTTGATGGATCATATGCGGAAGCTGCTGAGATGCAGATTTGAAAGTGCTGATTGGCTGATCGTCAGTGCTGTCATCCCCAGCGTCTCCTCTGTGCTCGTGTGAAAGTGATGGACTACACCATGTTCTCAGTATAATGCTGACTGCTGCTGAGCGCCTGCTTCTTCAAGTCTTAGGCACATTGCTTTCTGGGAAGAGGAGTAAAAAGTCCAGAGAAGAGCCCAGAGCTCGTCATTTGTCATTTTGGAGAACTGTCATCACGTTTGCTCTGACGGCACTTAAAGAGCGCCCCGCTGTACGCTCAGTGTGTCGTTAAACTCCACACGTTTTGTCAGTAACGCTGGGTGAACAAGACTAAAACGTCGCACTGATAGAAAAATAATTCACAATAACATAATGGAACACATGCAGAGACTTTACAAATAAATAGCTTAGCAATTGTATGCATTATTTCCCTCTCATACTGGTAGGTACATACAATACATACAATACATACAGACAATTTTAAATCTTCAAGCAACAGGGTTAAGGTTATGTTTCCAGGAATTTGTTTATTTTGTTGTTTGTTTTTTTACGGAGATGGATTAAATTCATTAATAAGAAATAAGCATTCAGTATTTTTTTCTATTGCTTGCTTTTTCCACTGCTTTTGGCTTGCGTTTGTATTCACCATTCCCTTTATATTTCACGTCTATTCAGTCCTTGAAGGCTTTTTTTCCCCACTGAAAGCTCAACAATAAAAAAAATTTATTTTTTTTTCTTCTGTTCCTCATAGTCGTCATTCTTCCAAAACAATATTACAAAGCAATTCCACAGCAGTCAATAGCTAGTCGGATTGGCCATGTCCCACAGGGGCTGCCATATCATCAATACAGATTTATACTGTAGCCCCGAGCTAATATACACAAATGCCAATACGCCATCTCTCTTATGGCTGTAAAAATACATGAAGCAATCGGGCTCAATTTTATGAAAAGTACTAAAAGACTGGCAGTGAAAAGACAACAAGCATGAGAGCAAGCAGCAGTGGGAAGGAAAAGGGGTTACACATTAATTAGACAATAAACCATCAGGGGTGGAGCATAAACGTCGTATGCAGACGCCTGATGAATACTTAACCCTTAAAGGACCACTGTTTGTGCTACATCAGAAGGTTTTTTATTCCCATGGCTGAAGTGCACGTTGTGACTTGCGTATCAATAGAAAAACAGTGACCATCGTTTCTTTGATTAGGGCTGAGCAATTACAAAACTAAAGGATATTTTAGACCTGCACCAGATGCTACTAACATGTGCATGAGCATTTGCTATTGATTGGTCTATTCATTTTTGTTAACTGTGGGAGTCAGGAAGAGTTCAGATGTTCTAATGTGTGTAACAGTCCAGTGTCCCTCTAAAAGGCTATTATCTCATTCAAATAAAACATTCACACAATCTCACAGAGGGACAGGAAGTCCTGCTCTTTCGAGGCACAGCTAACAACAGCAGGATCACAGTAGGAGTCAGCACTGGGATCTGAAGCAGAAAAGGACACAGATGGAGGGGATCATTACCAACACGCAAGCACAATACGCTACTTGCACTGTTTGTAACTGTGCTGGTACTCTACAACTTATGTTTGCTTTATGTGGAAGTTAAACTCTTTTAGATTGCCCGACAAAATCAATAAATACATTTATTGATTAAAGATTCCCCTTAAACATATTACAAGATAAAAACAACCGACAACAATTTACATAATGTCTTTCACACTGTGGACCCTGTTGTTCCTCTTCAATGGTGTTTCAATCTGAAAAGACAAAAAGAGGCAGCGGGAAAGCTTTACTGAGTGAGTAGATGTCCTGAGTCTTCACTGTGGATGAGGCCGGAGTTGAGAAGAAGTGACGGCGAGCAGAAGTGAAGGCCAGGTGGCGATGGGGCGGAGGAGGGTCGCAGCACAAGGTGGGAAGCAGACGAGGTAGTGGAGAAGGAGGCTTCCCCCTAAAAGAAACACAGCTCAAACCATAATATTCTTGTGTATTATTATATAATTTGAATTGTCATCCCGTTCCTTACCGTCCCTGTGTGCTATGTGACCTGCAGCCACACTTGAATGCAGTGCCAGTTAAAAGACATCCGTCAAGCAAAGTTAAGTCATAAGAATCAGTGCCTGATCAAATTCAGTGCAAATGAAAAGACCTTTATATTAGCGAGGGAGCACCTCCCGCATCGGCCCAGACATTTCTATCCAGTCGGGTAGATGGTTAATAAAAAGTGCTGCTCCAATAGTGAAACTAATAAACTCTCATAGAATGAGTGCCAGAAGTGTCTAGTTTGCAAAAGATTTCTCTAATGAATTTGAGTTTTTAATGTCAGTCCATTTCAATAGTTGGGTTAAAGACATAATTGGATAATGTAGTCACAATGGGCTCTTATACAGTAATTTATGGGATGCAATGGATCGCCACTCTCTCGCTCTCATTACTTTCAAGTTACTGTCGCTTCAAGTCTGGTTCTCCTTCATCATCGGCTAAAACAAATAGCTTTCCGCTCTCTAGACACATCTGAAACAGTAAAGGCTATACTGTGCAAAGACACGTTTTTAAAAAGCATATGAACAAGTATAACAGAAGATATATACGTGTTCTCCCTGTGTTACAGTGGGGTTCTGTTAGAGTTCTCTCACGCTTTGCAAATACATATGTATGTTCGGGGAATTGGAGCTACAAATGTTCCACTGCAACTTAATGTGACAATAAAAGGTTGTCTTTGTCAGCAACCTGTAACAAGGAAGCGCCACAAAACAGCCAAAGTTCTCTCACTCAAGCAGAGGCACAAGGCTGTACGTCATTTTCACAAAAAAGGTTTCCAAGACATGTTCTGTACTGTGTCGTTTCCTCACCTCCGGAGACTCTCACCAACATGATTAACAGCAGGCTGTATTTATACTGTTCTGGTAAGGAGGTATTCACCATGTAATTGGTTCCATCTTCTGTTTCTCATTGTAGTGAGTATCAGTGGTTTTAACAATACGAGAGCAGCTTCTTCTTTGAATAACGAGTGGTTGTATGAATTTGGCATTTGACTAAAAGTTGACAGTTGCTGATGAAGTCTCTGTCAATTTACTAACAATCTGGCAGTCACGTTGTAGTTTCACGTACATATTGACTAAAAAAGTGCAGAAGAAGGCATTCTGATGGAGTTTGGATTAGCTTTATGTGTTTATTTGGAAAATACGGTGACTTGGACGTGCAAAGAAGGATGATGATGACGATGATTGGATTTTATATTATTTGAACCTTCAGTCAGCTCTGCACCGGTTCTATGTCTATTGAATTATCTTCAGGAGAGCCTAAAACAAACCCATGCTCCCTTCTTAACTTAACCGTTGTGTGCAGCGGTAACAACACACTCTCTGCGCTCGTTGGGTGAGCACACAGACACGTGTTGGAGAAAATAGCAAATACAGCTAAATGTTGCATGATCACTGTTGTACGTGGCACGCTGCATGTTACACCCTTTGAAATGCCAAAAAAACAAAACTTGATGTACATCTTCAAAGTCTGTCCCTGTGTGGATAGCAAGACCAGGCTGGCACACACCACACACACCAGCCACACATGGACCATTGCGAATCATTTCTGTGTGTAATTTTTCCCATTCGCAACTTGTGGACCGGCCAGTTTGATTGGTTGCCGCGGTGATAGATGCCCAGCCAGTTTTCTGATTACTACAATCTTCGATCTCCAGAGCCCAACATAATCAGAATAATGTCCCACTACTGTAGAGGGAATAAAGGTGGTGAAAAGCAGACAGGAAAGCGAGACAAAAAATGGTTTGGAGAGTGCATAGCGACAGGGCACTGCTGCTGCTTGTACAGGGCTGAGTGACAGATAGCGCCAAACATTGATACAGCAGAACAAATTGATTCTCAGTTGGACTCGGCTACTAAAATTGTGTATGAAAATTTCAGGGGAAAAAAACTTTATTTTAGCAGGAGGAAAAAAACTGCACTTTTAGAGGATTTTCTGTAGTATTTGCACCATACACTTTGGAGCTTTAAGTGAGCTGAAAAAACCCTGAATTCATCAATGTGTTGTACAATGCAAAACTTTCACTCAGCAGCTTGAAAGGCTGCCACCAATTTCTATGCTAATATGTTTGTACAATTAGAGTTCTCCACTTCTGATTGTTTTAAGAGGACATCAACCTGGCCATGATAGTCATCGGGACAACAGAGAAATACAATACACTTACTCCAAGTGCCAATGATACGGCCCCAGACATCCAGTCTCCTTCCTTTTGTATTAGTTTTGTGTGTGTGGTTAATGCTCCCTCCAGGACTATCTGGCTGTGTGAGCGCTGGCCTGCGATTGGAGGACTGGTTTCAAGCTCGGTTTTGGCTGGCTGCTCGTCCCTGGTCCTGATTGGTCTGAACACCTGGCCCCTGATCCACCACCTGTCGCAGCCACTCCTTAAAAAGGCCAGTCTTTGTGGCTAGTGTGCCATGTTGTTTGTGTTCCTTGTGTGTTTGTTTTGTAGGAACACTCGTTCTTTAGTTTAGTTAAGGGCCTGTCACAATTGCCGCATTGACCGCAGCGATTTTGTCCCCCATTTGTTCTGCGCCAAAATTAAATTGCCATCAGCCGCAGAGATCACAAAGTAGACTTTTAAGAAATCGCAGTCACAATAGAGTACGGGCTGCGACTGGATGCGGTTGATTTGGATTGTGTCCAAATGCGAGTGGTGCAAGGAAGAAAGCGAATGGTGAGCGGCTGGGGAGAGGCTAGTGAGTGAGTGTTTCACGGGCCACAGACATTGATTGCGGACTGTGGTGCGGACTAGAGTGCTGCAACCCAACCGAAGTCCGATGGGACCTGTCAGACCCCCGACAGGTTCGGTCGGGCTCGGACAAATATTTAGAACTTATTTTCGGGCTTGGGTCAGACTCGGACACATCAGCGCGTTAAAACAAATGACACTGGTGTCATTTGTTAGTTTTTGTGGGGGGGGAATTAATAATAAACTGGGCTGCGGTGCACGATGTTGGCCGCCCCACACATGGCTGGGGCATTAGTGCACCACTGCTTTTACGCACCAAGCTCAGCAAGACCCTGAGCTCAGGCCCTGCTCTGGGCAAGTGACCAGCTTCTGTCTGACTAAAGGGAGGGAGCGCTCTGTGGAGCTCGCTGAACTCTCAGACATGACGTGAACGTGACAGTCCAGTTCTGTCTGAAATAGTTAACTCTGTGGCGGTGCAGATGCAGCGCGCCATGTGCCATGCCAACATTACGCGCTGCTAACCTCACTTCAAAGGCTTTTCTCAAACCGTGCAGTGCTTTAAACCCATTTATCCATTGATCAAAATAAAATATAACACGTAAGTCCGTGTTGAAAGAGAGAGGCCAACGTGGCTCTTTTTAGCAGGTTAATGGGTTCTGTGAAGCGCGCGCATCACTGCCAGTAGAAATGTGGTGAAACTGTGTTTCAAAGCATCTCGGTGTGTGTTCGCTCTAAGCGCACGGACTGAGAGAAGTTTTGACATGTATTGAATTCACCTGCGCTACGAGTAACAGTGGGTTTACGAGCACCCCCCCTCCCCTCCAAGGGCCCGGGCTTGGAAAGAGAAAACCAGCCTGATCCGCGCTCTAGACCAAACGGGGAAGAGGAAACAGCGTCTAGCCTCTATATACCTACAGCAGGAATCGCACAAGACTGATCCCGGCGCTCACCAGTATCTCACCATCTGCGCAACTGAGACGATTTATCTTTCACCATTCTCGCGACCGTAGCGGCTGCGGCGATATTCAATCGCAATTGACCTCCACTGAAGTTTGTGCATGTATGACATTCAGCTGCGACTGATGATCCAACTGCGATTCACACCTTTTCATGCGGTCAATAGCATCGCTCGTGCAGATGCCCATTCGCAAAAGAGAGTGTTCGCACGACCTTCATATTTTGAGGCCGCAAATGATCGCATAGTGCCGTGCGCCAATTGTGACAGGCCCTTTAGCAGGGCTGCTGGTCAGTGTGCCATTCGTTCGGTGTATGAGACTCGTATTTCAGAGACACTAGTTTTGTTTAGTTTAGTATGTTGGTTTTGTACACCCTTTTGTTGTATTAGTTTAGGTTAGAGTTTTTGTTAACCTTTGTAAATCGTGTAAATATTCCGTTTTGTTTGAGTTGTTATCTTGTGTTAAAGCAGTACTAAGTAACTCATGCCCCTAGAGGCCATAAGCGTCACTGCAGGTGCAGGTTTTTTACTCATTAATTGTCCGTAAGAGTAAATACTACACTGACAGAAAAGACAAAGGGAGAGAAGGATTTTGTACATCCAATTACACAATGGAGATAAAATATTTTTCACTCAAACTTGGCTGTAAATACTGTTTAAGTGGCGCTAGCTAGTGATGGGCAAAATGAAGCCTCATGAACCAATGAGGCTTTTTGACCTCCTGTATCAGCATATGGTTCAAACTGAAGCCTCTTCTATACTGCCATCTGCTGCTGATTTTAATGTATTACAATTAATAAAGTAAGTTTATTTTCCTTTTTTCTGGTGTCTACCTAGAAATATAATATGTGTACACGTTTGGAGTTATAAGAGAAAAGTTTTTGGCTGGTATAAACACATGATTCATTATTTCCATAAACTGAGGCTTCAGTCACATGATCTACTGGTTCATGAAACACTGGTCCATTTGGCACGCCCACTTTAGCTCAACACACACTTCGAAGCCTCACTTCATTTGCCCATCACTAGCGCTCCTTTTTGTGATTCCATTAGTGTGTATTGGTGGCTCTACCTGGTGGCAGGGATGTTGCAATTGTGGTTTTCACCACTCCAGGGGAGATGAAAGACCCTCCAATCATCCCATTAACACTTACCAGAGGACTACGAAAAGGATTTATTAAGGTAAACAAGTTACTTAGTACTGCTTTAACTTTACCTTTTACACTCCTTTTATTACATTACAGCTTATTTGACCTATATAACCTTACACCTTGGTTTTTGTTACAACTTTTATCCTAGCAGAGCCGGGTTGTAACAGCCAACAATCACATTTCGGGACAATTTAGAATCATTTAATCCGAAAAGTAGAAGAGACCCACGTACCACCGTGTGGACCTGCACACTTTGCTCTGAGAGATGTTTAATGGGAGAAAGAGTAACAGATTCTCTCCCTCCGAGTATCCTGTCATTCTATTTTCTCTTTCGTATTTCTAACAAATGATATCAGCAGGAAGTTTGGTATATTATTTTCTTCATCACCTGAAATGCAAATCATTATATCTTGTTGTTTAGCCTGCGACTCATTTATCATGAGTCAGGAGTCAATTTGAGGAACCACTCAAAAACCATGCATAGTGATGTACAGGAAATTGCTGTGCTCTGAGCATTTGGCCTACAGGCTGCTTACAATGCCAGACAGCATCCATCATCAGCAAAACTGATTAGCGAGTTGGAAATATAAAACTTGAGGCACGCTGACTCCACCGCAAACTGTGCACAGCAAATTCTTGTATATTTTGCCTATTTGGCTATTATAGTTTAAAAAGAAAAAATGCTTGTCATGTCTACAGGTTGTCTCTTTCTGTATAGCATGGACTGTTGCATGTAAACATAAAACCCCAGACCCTTTAAAACGTTTATGCATCTCATAGATCAATATTCATAAATCAATATTCATTAGCCTTGAATTGACTGCGGTGTCGACATGACCGTATTGAATGTCCAAACATATTGGAGTGTCACCTCAACGCCTCACTATTTATGCTCTTATATAAATACTGGCCAGCGGCGTGGCTGAATAAGATAAGGGGGAGATTTCAATCTTAAGGCTAATTTACATAGAATAACCTTTTATAATGGCATCTAAATCCTTTTCTCCAATGTGTAGTAGTCTCAGGGATCAATACAGTGTGAGAAAGTTAGAGAATAGCCTGATGAAGGCCGAGTGCCGAATCATTGTGGAAGACTCCATCCAAGCAAGGAGAATTAAGATTAAGTTTTGCTAGAGCAGAGGCTAGTTTCTCTACACATGTGCAGTCCGCCAGTGTACTTTTTAAGTACAGTAGGAAGAAAAGTAAGTACACCGTTTTCTTTCTCATAAATGTGGTCTGATCATCAAATCACAAGAATGACTAAACTGTCAACAAACAAACATTTACATTTGATCATATTTGTATTGGCCATAACATGTAAACATTCACAGCAGAGCGTGGAATAAGTAAGTACACCGCCTCACTGAACTGCAGCAGTTTTGTAAAGAGGAATGGTCCAAGAGTCATGATGATTGTTGTGAGCGTCTAATCTGCAACTACAGAAAAGCGGTTATTGCTGCAAAGAAGGGTCAGCCAGTATTTAATACAAGGGATCACTTATTCCACGTGTTGTGAATGTCTCAGGTCCACACCATGATTCTCCCTGCACCATACTTGTCCTCTACACATTACGTTGTGAGCTTTGGTTTGCGAAAGAGCTCTTGGATGCTCCACAGCACTACTGGAAAAATATACTGCGGACTGATTAACCTAAAGTTGAATATGAGTAAATGAAGACTAACCCCCGCAAGGTTATGATTTAAAGCTCATGACATTTAATGAAGTTGGTTAACCATTTTTGAAATACTTATTGAAATGCTTGCGGTAGACACACTGTCTGACCAAAAAACATTAAAGTTTCCACCTGGATTGAACTAACTGTTATGATCTGGGTTTCCTGCAGTTGGTCAGGTCTAGGTTCGGCAACACTATGTAACCAAAGGGTGAGATCAGCCATCTGAATACAGTTATTCCATCAGTGGATTACTCTTCACTGAGCAGGCACGTCAGATGACAATGCGAGGATCATCAGGCTACGATGAAAGAGTGTTCAGGAGCATGAACATTTCAACATGGATTGGCCACCGCAGATCCGATCTGGACATATTGAATCTTTGTGATGTGCTGGAGAAGGATTTGCACATGTCCCCTCTCCCATCATCAATCTTAAAATTAATGCAACATTGGATCTTTTGGATTTTAGAAGCTTATTTAAACAGTGCCACAGTGAATGCATGCTGTCACCAAAGTTAAAGCAGTACTAAGTAACTCATTCACCCTAGAGGCCATAAGCGCCACTGCAGGTGTCGTAGGATGTGCTGTTTTTTTTACTTATTAATTGTCCGTGAGTAAATACTGACAGAAAAGACAAAGGGAGAGAGGGATATTGTACATACAATTACACAATGGAAACATTTTCACTCAAACTTGGCTGTAAATACTGTTTAAGAGGGTATTATGCTTTTTCAATCACATAGCACCAGTCTATAGCATACTACAATGATGACGTAACTTCTGTGGTCTGTATATGCAGTAAATAAATAACTGCCTTGAATAAATTGCTCTCTCAAAGGCGTACTGAACATCTGAAATAGGCCTCTGTCTCTTTAAGAAGCTTTCCGACATGCCCCCTTCAGCACACTGCTTGCATTAAACACACTACTGTGCGGGAGGGGCTCTGCTGAGCTGAGGAGCAGTGGTTGTGCTTGGCTGGTACAAAAGTCCAGAGGCGTCTCCAGGAGGTGGGGCGTTCCTAGGAGGACTGAGCATAGCTACACCTAAAATGGCTGCCGTTAAGTTTTACTGATTACTCAAAAATATGTGATGAGCCAAGGCAACACTCCAGGCATGTGTTTAATGAGGAATGACATAATAACATGATATAAGCTTGAAAAAGTCGATTTTACAAATACCCCCCTTTAAGGCGCTAGCCCACAGTTAGCTTTGCCCGTTAGCCTGTTAGCTTTCTTTGTGATTCCATTAGTGTGTATTGGTGACTCCGACCCGGTGGCAGGAAAGTTGCAATTGTGGTTTCGGGCCAGATACCAGGGAGATGAAATCATCCCATTAACACTTGTATTACCCCAGAGGACTACGGAAAGGATTTATTAAGGTAAACAAGTTACTTAGTACTGCTTTAAAAGTGGTCTAACAAAATATTAGAATTTGTCACCTTTTTATTTTGTCGCGATTTTTGGGGGTCAGGAATGTAATACAATGTATTTGCAAAGGACTACATGGAAACTGCCTCTTTCATAAAAAAGTACTATTTCAACTTAAGATAACAAAACATTATTTGTACCCAAATCAGGAAATTGCAACCTTTGTAGCAGCTATTAATATTACAATTACCAAACCAACATTGCCACGAATTGAATCTCCCGACCAAGTTAATGAAGCATAAACTTTCCGAAATATAAACATCTTGCGTATCATAACCAGAGACTTTGAGGTTAAAGCGCTCTTGGATGTGGCTTGCATGTAACGGGCTGTACTGTGCGTGTGACAGTGACTCTAATTGCTCTTCACCTCCACTTCAAAAGCTTTTAGCCCGGTCAGCACTCAGCCAATCACACGGACAGCACAAAAGAGCCAGGCAGGACCATCTCTTAACTAACAGGATTACCTTCACACCCATTCCGCCACATCCAGTCCAACAACCAACATTTGCAAAGAAACCAAAGATTCTTATAGCCTATATATATGTATATGTAGTTTCTTTGGTGAAAATGAAGCCAGCTGTAGATTGAATGAACATTTATTTAGTCATTTTTCCTCGCCTTGTTTGGTATTCCTCTTGCGGCACGCTCCTCTTTCCCAGCTTCATTTCATTTGCATTGATAAGTATGTTTCTCAATTTGGGGAATAAAGAGCAAGTGTGCGAAACTGCCTTGTGCTATCTAGGCACAGCTGTGAAGAAGCCCGCTATGAAACCGGAATAAATGCCTTTGCAATTACAGAAGAAGAAGCGAGTGGGGAGAAGACAGAAAGCTTTAGCTGTCAAGATATGTTTGCCTAGTATCTCTCACGCACAAATTCAAAGATGTTTCACTGTCAGGAAATGAGTTAAAGAGCCCAGGCTGTTTACATTACAATAGTTAATAATAGAAAATACACACAACTGAAAATAATGAGATTTTCCAACGTGACCTTTATTTCCAAGCTGTCGGAAGGAAATCTCACAAGGGGAACTAAATTAACAACTATGGTGCCATGATTTGTGGCTAATAATTTCCAGCAGGGATACTTAAAGCTTGCTAGCAAAAAATCACTCATATGTTCGAAGGTATTAGGCAGGTCTTTGGACATGACAGTTCAGGAGGTTCAGTGGCAGGCTCACTGTTATATTTTTGACAAAAATACAACAAAAAAAGACTTACAACAAAACATTAAGTTACAAGATATGTAGACAATAGCAAACAATGGCATTTAAAATCAAGAGTCGGGGGGGGGCTTTTGAGAGCCAGAAATGACTCGGGGCCACAGATAACAGTTTATGGTAACTTCACTTTGGCACTGTTTAGGACAAATGGGGTACAGGACTATAAGAAAAGGGAGGTAGAGGAGATTGATGGTTGGTCTCCCAAGTCATCTCATGCCCAAAAAAACAAGTAAACTCCACACTGTGATCCCATGTGTGGAGCTCATTTGATGGGCGACGGTGGTGCAGATGTTAGAGCGGGTTGTCTCATGATCGGAAGGTCGGGGGTTCAAATCCTGCCCCTGAAGGTGCACATTGTTGTTGTGTCCTTGGGCAAGATTTATTTATTTATTATTGTGTACAGTGTATGATGTAAGCCCTACATCGAGTGGTGCGTTAAAAAGCCGGGTGTAGAGCGGGCCAGTTGAAGAGGGCAGTAGCTCCCTATCAACAAACCCGCACCCAGTTGCTCTAACAGCTGATTTGTAGATGATGTTCCTATGCCGTGTGGTGCATTAAAATATTGTTTGTTGTTTTGAGCAATAGAAATGACAATCGTTCCAAGCAGTTCCGAACACTCTGCTTTAGATAATCAATTATTGATAAACTGATGAGTGGCAACTAATTTCTTCTTCTCTGCACTTTTCAAAAGTCTTTTGTTTGTATTTATATTTGAACAGGTTGATGTTTGGACATTGTTTCATCTCCATCTCCAGTTTATTCCACAAATGCACACCTTTAATTGTGGGGCTGAAACTTTTCAAAGTTGTGCTTTGTTTCTGAATCCTAAAGTTTAATTCATCACGTAAGTCATAAAAACCAGTGCGCTCTTGGAACCTTCTTTGTATTTGGCTTGGTAACAGTTTGTACCTTGCTTTGTATAACATCTGTACAGTTTGGAACTCAACAATGTCACAAAACGTCATGATCTAAAAATAATGAGTTTGTGTGGTCCAAAAACCCAACTTTATGAATTATGACTTGGAGTTGGCCCATACCTTTTGACAAGGAAAAAAATTGCCTGCAACAAAGTTATTTTTCTACTTTCTTCAGGTTACCTAAAGTTTATTTTATTTAGCTGTTTTTCCAATTTGAGCTGTGTAAAAGCTCATTTCCCTGGCGCTCTCGCTGTTTCCTCTGCAGATTAGATTAGCCATCTCACACCTCCACCCCTCTGCTTTACACTGCGCATCTTGCTGTCCGCTGCTCTTTTTCGTTCTGTTTTTAAGTCCCTTTCTGCGCCCTCCAAGTCCCTTTGAGCTCAAGAAAATAGAAAAGTATGCAAGAAGAAAAAAACAGTCGGTAGATTGGTGAGGTTCAATTAAACTGCAGGCCCCTGGGTTTTTCAGTGTAATGTTGGTCTGAAGTGTTTTTTTTTTACAGATTTAAATAAGAATGGTAGAAATTAGTGGTTTTACGCAAACACTGCCTTTTTCTTGGTGGGTGTATTGCTGTCCACTTGCCAGGAATAGTTTTCCTTTCTTAATTAAACAAGAAAGAAGCCCACAGGTAATTACAGCTTCAGTGGAAAAAAGGAAAAAAAATAACTTCTTTCTGTTAAATCCATCACAGAAAATAATGCTCCGTAAGCTACACTCGCAGCGAGGACAAAAGGAAAGTTAATATCATGTTTTGAAAGATATCTCAATTAAGGAATAGGGTTAGCACTCTAAACATTGTTTTTCTCTCAAACAAAAGTCAACAAAAGTCTACCTTTCAACAGTATGCAATAATCGGAGAGTAGTTTAAAGTTTAAAGTCATTTTTGGTACAGTACGATCAATTAACAAGGGTGGCGAGTCATTCCGTTCCACCAAACTGTGCAAGTTATGTTCTGCCATTATGGGACGACTTTGGGAAGCCTGTTGTCTGACATTGATGGGACACTTTAAACGGCCACTGAAGACAAGAAGTCCCTATTCTCAGTTTGAACGCTTGACTGAACTATAGTCACCAAGCAGCTGTATGCAGAATGCCAGAATTGTTATGCAAGTTTTTTTCTTGGTGCTGCCTGTACAGTAGAAGACCGGCACTCTTTATTTGCCGCTCCTCTGTAAATCTCTGGGAGATTAGGCCTAGACTCTCCCCATATGCTCTATGAACAGAGAGGCCAGCACTCACCTATAGAGCTTTACACTGCAATAAGTCAGAGCGCAGTAGGCACTCACCAGATTAGATAACCATGTGCTATGAAGGACAAATGTAGTTAGGATTTTGACATAGCAAGCTTTCCTTTCCTCTTACTATTGTTTTCTACTTCTGAGAATCATCAAGCTTTTGCAATGTCAATCTTATATTGACCACTAAACAAAGTCTTCCCCAGCACATCCCAAAGATTCTCAATGGGGTTAAGATCTGGACTCTGTGGTGGTCAATCCATGTGTGAAAATTATGCTTCATGCTCCCTGAACCTGATGAATCTTGGCATTGTCGTCTTGGAATATGCTCCTGCCATCAGGGAAGAAGAAATCCATTGACGGAATAACCTGGCCATTCAAGATGTTCAGGTAGTCAGCTGATTTCATGGTGGGAGGACATTAGAGGACATTAGTCATATCAGGCTTATACAAATGCCTTATTTAAATACCCAATGACCATGATATGTCCGATCAACAAGCACACTAATATGTGTGTTCATATACTGCTGGCTTATAGCCTTATAGTCAGCCATGGGTCATCTCTGATTTATGAGCCATATACTGTATAATAGTCTGTTTCTAAAATTAGACTTAGGGTTGGACAGTGCCCTAAACTATTGTATGCTGTATCTCTTTTTTCTTCTTGTAATAATCCCTGGTAGAGGGCAGGAAAACATAATACATAATATAGGGATGCAACGATACCACTTTTTCTAAAACCGATAGGAGTACGAGTACTTTAATCTACTTGCCGATACCGAATACCAATACAAGTACAAGGCATTTTTTCAACGGTTTACAGACTTTTCACAGCAGATTGGTTAATTATTTACTCATTTACATTTCCTTGAGTAAAGTAAGTTACACTTTTAAGAGAAGTTATATAGAATTGAACATTATTGTTCATTCAATATAATTCTTTTATTTTTATTGCACTGTCCATCATAGACAGAACAGCCCATGTCCAAAAGTGACTCAATGCCTGTGCTGTATTCATTATAATAGTCTTGAGATGGTTACTTATCACTACAGCTAATTGGCTTCTTTTTGGCTTATCTCTGTGGATTTTCCCGCACGTGTGTTTTGGAGACGAGAGCAACTTAGCCTGTAGCCCGGAGCATTTTGACTATTTTTGTTGACACTAAATTTCACTCAATATGGGCATGCTATATCTCTTTATTTTCATTTTTGTTGGGTTAGTCGCTGGATTGGTTTTACAGATTAATTAAGCCCCATGGGGATAAAGCGGTTTAAGAATCGCCAAAGCTGTTGGCCGCTAGTTAGCCGCTAGTAAGCAACATAAGCGGCTGGCGGCCGGTGTTGTAAACAGTCTAGATCTAGTGCTGAGGCATAATGAAGACAACATTTAGCACTGGTTAAATCCAGCACAGACTCTGATTTAGGAAGTGTAGTCTGTAATAAAGTCAGCTCTATGTGGAATATTGTATTTCCATTCAAGAATTCTCCAGTTCGTTCCTCAGTGGAGAGGAGCGTCATGTAGCACCGGCCGCGCGTCAAGTGATATCGGTTTCTGGTATCGGGACCACATTAATGAGTATAAGTATGAGTACAAGCGTGTGGTATCAGTATCGGTGCATCTCTACATAATATCACACCAGAGCAAAAATATGCAAATAAGAGTTTACTGAGAGAACTGTAATTGTTGTATCCAAATGTCCACAATTGTGTCTAGAGGGGGAAAACAGTTGTGCACTAAAGATTTTCCACAATATATCTAAAAAAGTAGTAAGCATTGGTGGTCTCTAGGCGGGTCAATAGAGACCTCAACGCATTGCAGGAGGCAGAGATTATTTTTCCCTCCGTCTTTTCTTTATCTCTTTGTTTGTTGAGTGTGTAATTTCTTTTTTTTTTAATTAGTGCTTGTTTTCTTCACTAATTCCATTCCCTATACAACCTTCTCAATGATGCCTCCTCCCTAACCTGTAAATGTCCTAAAATGCCTTAAATTGGGCCATGTTTGTGAACTCTGGCCATTGCTGCCAAGTTGCTGTGTGTGGCCAGCTTGTGGTCCAGTCTGGGAGACGCAGAGTCTGACCTGGTGGGGGCGCCGCGCAGCAGAACGACGCATGGTGAAGCAGAGATGGCATAAGGTCACAACAGGCTCTCACACCGGGCCGCGCGGATCAGCCCACCAACACGCTGCTACACAGGGCCCCGCTCGATATGCAGACCGGGGCGGGTGGAGGAGAGAAGAAAGAGCTGCCTGCAGGGGTCAGGGAAGGTTAACCTGCCCGCTGCTCACCGAGGGTCAGCCGCGGCCTCAGGGAGACGGATGCTCTCTAAAGGAGGTTGTACATGTCTCCGGAATGAAAGGCTGGGGGCTTGGAGAAAATCCAGAGGTTAGTGTGAATCAGGGCGGACGAGACACACTGATCCACCTGCTCCTCTGCGGGGGGGGGGGGGGGAACCTTCAGACCGCCACCAGAGAGGGAAGAGCTTTTTGTTTTTATTTTATTTTTACATTGAAGCAGAACTAATGGCTAACTAATGATTGATCCAAAACTAAACGAAATGGACTCTGAGTCTATCAAGACAATGAAACATCTGGGTTAACAATATGCAATGGCCTTCCTCTATTTTCATAATGACATAGCAGAATGTCAAACAAGTTTACTACAGACACAGCAGGCATATCCACTGCTGAAATGGAAGTGTGTTTTCTTGTAGCATTCTGAGAGTCCCTCAATGAAATGTGTGTTGCAAATCAAACTGATTATTATTATTAAGTGTAATTCCTTGCTAAACTCTTCCATTTTGTTTTTCCCAAATGAAGATTCAGCGCATATTCAACCTGGAAGACCTACCTGAAGAAATGCTGAGGAAATGTGCTGTTTAGTGCTGAAATGTCACTCAATGGCTGCGAGTTAAAGAGAAAGTAAAACGTGTCTGTGTTTAGCACCTCAAGTCGTCGTCTCCTTGCATCACTTTTCTTCTCTTTCGTCATATTGTCCAAAGTTACATCCCAAAACCAAAATGCTGCTCCTAATTCCACTGTGTTTTGGCGTGTGCTCCATCTGGCCTCTCCATGTCCATCAATAACGCGCATCTGAAGCAACTACAGTCGCAGCTCAGACAGGGATTTGATTGGCCGAAATAATAAATAATCAATAGTTTATTTTGTATTCATTGAGAGTTTGATTTCTTAAAACTTTTCCAACAGGTTAAAGCAGACGTTTGTTCTTACTTTTCCTGCACTTTAGTATGGGTGATGTTACTGACTGGATCAGTGAGTTTTAACATTTTTTAATATATCTATATATATCATTTATCTTTTTCATTTATTTACAGACTGTGTTAAGTTCAGACAGTTTTTAAGAAGTGCAGTCCACATGTTCAAACATTTTGAATAGGTCAAGCAACAATTGTGTTTGCTTTATTGTTGCACTTTTCACTTCAAATTAATCTAATATTGTTTATTATGAAACAGACTGATTTATTGCTTGTGTTAGGTGAAAAATACATGAGAAGAGGACCTTGCATCGCATATTGCAATCGCAATATTGAAGAAAAAAATCGCAATTAGATTATTTTCCAAAATCGTTCAGCCCTATTCGCGACCGTCCATCACCGCAGCTGCTCATTCCTGCTTCAGCCATTCATCGCCAAGGATCACCTCCTTAAAGGGATACTTCGGGATTTTTGACATAGGGCCTCATTTCCTAGTTATCCAGAGCGTTGTTGATGTCTGGAGAAATGTTTTCTTAAATTCATGCAGTTCTTATATTTGAAGAGTCTAGTTGCGCTAGCCTAGAGCAAGGCTAAAGCAGTTCTATGGTAAACGCTAGCCCGCATTAAAAAACAGTCTGACTCACTCCACAGTGCACCTGAGGTAAATCACTTATAACACCAGACTAACCATATAAATGTCTGTGTTAATAGAATAATTTTTTTAATAAAACTGACCTTGTATCACATGAATTACCGCATTTTGAGGGACTATTTTCTCGCAGATCATTCCGCCGCTGCCTTAGCTTACAGCCACGAAGCTGATGCCGCTCAAATATAAGTTATTTTAAACGCAAAATGGTTAAAATTAACCTATTAACACAGACATTTATATGGTTAGTCTGGTGTTATAAGTGATTTACCTCAGGTGCACTGTGGAGTGCGCCAGACTGTTTTTAATGCGGGCTAACTGATACCATAGAAATGCTTTAGCCTTGCCCTAGCCTAGCGCCACTAGACTCTTCAAATATAAGAACTGCATGAATTTAAGAAAAAAATATCTCCAGACATCAACAACACTCTGGATAACTAGGAAATGAGGCCCAATGTCAAAAATCCCGAAGTATCCCTTTAAGCTTCCTCGTCCATCGCTCAGCCGTTTCCTAGCCGTGCTGAGACCCTCCTCCGCCTGGCCTCTCCTCAGCTCTGCTCGTCATTATCATCTGGCCGCCCCAGGTCTCATCCTCTACCACAACCAGTGTCCAGACTCCGGGGGAAGACTCTGTCAATCATTCATCATCACCATGGATTTCATATCATTAATTCTGAGCCCCAATCATGATTCATGTCTAATAGAAGTTTCCTAACGCCACTCTGTATTTGTGAGTCTTTTCAGTTCGAATTCACTATATACGCCTATACAACAAAATGACAGTAGTATCATCAGTAAATGTAAATGTTACAGTATGTGTGCGGTTTGAGTTCGGGCCGCCATTGCTGTTTATTGTATATATATTTTTTACAGTTTTCGTAATCCGTAATTTGATGGTTAAAGTGTCAAACGCTAAATTGACGTCGCTGTGTGAAAATATTTAGTTTACAGCTGGCTCACTGCGGTTATCGTGCCTCATTTTGTCATTGCAGAATTATTTCCGAGTGTTTTCTCTGCCGTGACATCGAACGTAATCACAAGTATGGCGGCGGATCTGGGATTACGCAGCGCCCTCTCAGCCCTCTACAGGTTCGGGCTTTGATTAGGCTGTCTCACCTGGACTGCCACGATCAACTGGGAAAGATCATAGGCTGATGGGATTCTGCAATATAAGCCCCACCCCTGTGCCCTGACCCCTCCGATGACTCCCTGAGAAGTACAAATGGTTCCCTCCCGCTCGCGTTTCCCCCACACAAAGGCAGACTTTCGCACAGTTTCTCCTGCTTTCAGTATAACCCCGTGTAACCACTGCACAGTCTGGCATCTGTCTCTGCTAATAGGGTCATTAATATTCATAAGTCGCCAGAGATGAGATGAGGAATACACTCGCAGACACACGCACACGCTCACATCGCCAAGTGAAATCAGTCAACTGCTCAAATATAATTACTTGACTGCTGCCTGCCATTTAACGCGATGCCCAGATAGATCACTTCTGTCTCCCAGCCTCTCTGTCTGCTCGTGCGCCCCTCGTCTTCTACCAGTTGAATATTTTATAAGAATGTTCTCAATCACTGTCTTTCGTGCAATTATTTTTTATCTTAATTGCTTAAAGAATGGCCATGCAAATTTCTTCAAATAGCCAGAGTTTGTGCCACCCAAACACCGAATAATAACCCAGTCTGAGCTGAATTGCATCTGACTCTCAGATATACTGTATTTACACCAAGGACACCGACGCAGGAGCTTGGCAGATATGTTGTCTTGTTTTTTTTTCACTTTCTCTCAGGTTTGTGTTCATCTATCCGTTTACTTTACTGAGAGGTACTTCCATCTAGTACTTGGATCTGTCTCGTTTTTATTGTCTAGAATATGACAGCTGGTCACACTCACTGTCTGAGGATTGGTTGAGTTATTTTCATGCCCAATTTAAAGCCCCATTCGCCCCAAATGGGTTTACAGTGTTTGGAATTAAATGCTTCAAGTGTTTTGTTACAGACGTCAACGCCACAGAGGGACTGCTGTGTCTCCTTTTTTGTCGCTCACAGTTCTAATGAAATATGTAACCAGATTATATTGCTTTTTTGGCAAAGGTATGGGCCATATTATAAATGATGATTATAAGATGAAAACTGTTCCAAATGTGTTGACAGAACAGAGCAGTACTACAGACCTCCGTGCCAAGTCGTGTGTGGGTGAGAATCCATTCATGAGTATAGCGACATGCACTTCATAAAAGCTTTTATTTTGGCACCAATATCTTCCTTTGTTTTGTGGACTGAAGCGTCAGAAATATGCACAGTGTCTAAATAATGAACTGTTCCAAATCGTCCTTATGTAAACGTGTTCTACAAATGAGTAAAGACTAATGTGAGTCAGGGCGAAGTGAGCGCTTTACATTGGCTTTACATAATGGTCATTTTGATTTTATTTTCAGCATCTTTAGAATTTAAGTGATGCAATGTATTGACATCATGGCAATCCCCATGCAATGAGATGACGGGGACACAGCCTGAATGTTTCGTTTTTGACATACGCCAACAGGTTGGTAATGCAAACTGATCTGATTAGCAGTTTTGTGAAAGTTGATCCGCAGCAGCAGGTTCTTAAAGCTGCCCTCACCGATGCCTTTTTTGGTCAGTAGGTGGAGAAGTGAACCCTGCTCTGCTCCCTCCCCCCTGCCCTCACCTGGCTTTCCCCAGTCACCCACGCCCCTCACTCCTCTCCACCATAAACCACATGCTGCTCTGATCAGCATAAATAAGATATGAGTAAGGCAAGGCAAGTTTATTTGTAGAGCACAATTCATACACAAGGCAATTCAAAGTGCTTCACAGTTGCATAAAATTACAAGAAAACAGATACAATCAATCAATAAAACATCAACATAAAGTTAATCAGTTACAGTAAAAGGCAAGAGTGCAGATAAAATACTTTCAGTTTTCATATGCACGGGTAAAAAGAGCTGTTTTCAGCCTGGATTTGAACATTGTCAGAGTTGAGGCCTGTCTCACATCCTCATGAAGACTGTTCCAGATTTTAGCTGCATGAAACTGAAACGCAGCCCCACCGTGTTTATTATTGACTCTGGGAACCACCAGGAGACCCCTCCCTGAAGTTCTCAGGGCCCGAGATGGTTCATACAGCTCTAACATGTCAGAGATGTACTTTGGTGCTAAACCATTGTGGCAATACCAGTTTTTAGTAACTGTATTTTAAATAATCGTATTAAATATAAGCTTTTTAAATATTGAAACGGTCAGCAGATGGCGCCACCACTCAAAATAAGTATAAAAGCCCACCGTCGTTCACACGCACTTCCTCTGTCTCCCTCACTGGCGTCTTCCGGCCTGGTTGGGCTGCGCCCAGGGTTGTGTGTGCTGTTTCATGGGTCCAGGTAGCTATTTGTTCGTTCGTTCATTCTTAATATTGGTGTAGCTGCTAACGCAGGTCTAATTTTAGCGTCACGGGTGGTTGAGAGCCTCAACGCGCACCACTCCATGGCGTCCATTGCTCGCTCTCGGTGCATGGTGGCTCGGGGTCTGCTGGGGCCCTCCTGTGACGGAACTCGGGGGCTATCGAAGCACCGAGCCGGCCGAGAAGGGCTAGATGTGGGCGTGCGACAGTAGGATCGGCCTTGCCTGGTGGTTAGCAATTATTTTGCGTGACTGGTTCCTTAACTACCTTTTTATTTACATTTGGGGTGGACTTAACCACGCTGCTGTCTTGTTTCTCCTCGTTTTGCTTTCTCGTTTTGTTTTGTTTCCTACGGTGGCGCAGATGGTAGAGCGGGTCGTCTCATGATCGGAAGGTCGTGGGTTCGAATCCCGCCTCCTGACAGTGCACATTGTCGTTGTGTCCTTGGGCAAGGCACTTCACCCACATTGCCTCCAGTGTCTGCCTACACTGGTAGCCCCCTAGGAGAGACCAACAGGCCCGGTTTGAACCGTGAGGCCGTCCTTCCGTGGACCCACCACCTGCAGAAGGAGCAATGGGGGGCTGGTGCAATGTGATTTGGGCAGCTCCGGCAGCTGCCCCCACGACCCGGCAACGGACAAGTGGAAGAAAATGGATGGATGGATGGATGGGTTTTGTTTCCTTTTCGTTGACCTGTTCCGGGCATTTTGTGAGCCCAACTAAATATAACGAAAACTGTGATAACCTGTGCAAAGAAAGTATGAAATCTCAAAGAGACAAAAAGTAAAACATAGAAATTAACTAAACTGATGTACAAGGAACATGCTGCCTCTGTCCTTATGGGTCGAACCTGTGTGCCTTAAAGCACATTTTTTTCCAGTTTACACTGGATGGCGTTGTCAGGCTTTAATTTATTTTATATACCACTCGTCATGTCACACCATGAAAAGACTTGTACACAAGCAAAGCTGTTTTAAATTCTATTCTCTGAGTGACAGGAAGCCAGTGCAGAGACCGGAGCACTGGACTAATGTGGTCGTATTTCCTGGTTCTTGTAAACATTTTGAGATTTACATTTGTTTGCTAAACTGCCACTGGAACTTTTTTCTCCACAACCCCTGAATGCCTCACAACTGACAGCTCCCTGTAGATATTGGATTATTATACAATCTGATAATTCATGAGGATTTCAGCTGCATCAGAGCAGGTCTGTCAGATGTTTATCAGTTCACGATCATTTCCAAACTTCTGCCATAATGCTCAACTGTTAGCCGCTAACTGTTGCTTTGTCTGCTGCTTCAAACATTTGCGATCTCTCCACGTGTTTATGTTTACATGCGCCGGCAGTAATAAACACAGTGTGACAGGTCCGGTGATTATGAGCAATGAAAATGCAGAGGATATTTCCATCTCCTATCTTCAATACAAAATGTATAAAAATGTATAAAATACGGAGTACTATCAGGACAACCAGTTGCTCAAAGCTATATGAATGTGGCTGACAAATACCAGCCCTTACAGCAAAGAGCTGACTTACTCTGAGAAGAAAGGTTAAGCATTTCTTTCAGTGGTGTTGCTCGAGGGATCTTTGATAGTCCAGATGTCAAGACCTCCAAATTGGCTTGAGTCCCATGAATGCAGCAGACAAGGAGCAGTGGGGCGTTTCCTAAAGATGCTGAGTGGAGTGTCGTAGATGTGGACCGACAGGAGAAGGGCTTAAAAGGTTTTTTTTGTTTTTTTTTTAAGAGAAAGGAATGAGGTACAACAAATGTGAGTGTTTCCTCTGGGGTGAGAGCTGTCTTTTATTGGGCTGTTTGAAGATTGTGATCCATTCTCTGCTGATATTTATCTTCTCCCTGTGGAGCACTGCATCCCATCCAGCCCCATCCATCAAAGTAGACTGACAGGAAGCAAAGGAAAAAGATCAGTTGGGTGAAACACTTTTTAAATTGAAGTTTGCAATGCCCTGCACCAAATTAAATGTGATTTAACTCCATTTAACTTGACCTTGTGTTATTCGTTATTCAGAATTGACTTGGCTAAACTGTACATGATTTATTCAGGATATAATTACGATGAAAAAAAAGATCAAAGCGGTCCAGTGTCTGATGAAGAGAGAAGACATCTGGGTAAATAAATGAAGGAAGTTGTGCATCTTCTGTAATGTCGATGAAATGTTGAGATGAATTTAAGCCATTTGAACTAGCAAAGCCTTCATAGAAAGCATTTCAGGTTTTATTTCACAAAGAATATTGGAGTCAACACTTTAATGTTGCACACGGACCTTTGCACACATTCCTCGCGTGAACCTTGTGAAACGAAATTAGTTTAGCCACAAATTACTGCTGTCAAAAGTTTCTAATATTCAAGTGAGAAAACCGACATGAAGAACAGATGTAAAATCATTCATAAATGAAATTCTGCAATTTCCTGAGCCATTAGTAAGCCCAAGAATTTTGATGGCAACATTATCACATCTAAAGCATCTAAGTGCAAATTCATCACATTTGTCTGTGAGTCTGTAAAGGGAGTCATATATAAGATTGGTTTGGGCTGAGTTGAGGCAGAGGGTACCTTGGTAAAACATTTGATTACTAACTCCACTGTGAGTTCATCTTAATCTTGACATAAGAATTAAAATTTTACAATAAATTACAACTTGTATTACGTTTCTTGTATGATAAGTTAAGAAATATTTTCTCAATCTATTTATGTATGTTTCGGATTCAGCAGGTGGGGCATTCACAAGTTTCACAAAACAGATCAGACTTTTTCAGTGCCCTGTTTGGCGTCAGAAAGTCTCAAAGAGTTGTCCATATGAATCTTTTGTATGGAACTATTCTCTCATTGACCCTCATTGACACCTGAACCCTCCTACACCTGTCTTCCCTCTAATCTCCCCATTCAGCCCCTCTCTCGGTTACTCCTCTCCGCTGGTCCGTTTCGACCACTTCCAGCCTCTCGACCGGCCCATCTGCTGCTCTGTCTGTGCCTGCCTTCCCTCCATCTGTCTTGGAGGAGCGTTCCCTAACTAAACACTCTACTTGACAGTACCTGGAGAATGCGCCCACCGTGGCCTTTTTCTTGCGAGTCAGCTAGTCATCCAGGGCTAATTAAATATCACTTCTCTACATTGTCTGGGCCTTCCCTCTATCCTGTCTTTGCGCGGTGTCTGCTGTCTCCTCAACTGAATTAGCACTCCTTGCCTTCGCTCACTTACACCTTGTCTCTCTCTATTCCCTTGTTCCTAGTCAGAGCCCGGGGCTCCTTACACTCAAATTAACCTTTCAGTATAAAAATCACACAGGGGAGCAGTAGCCGGGGAGGCGTGCAGAGCGTGCGTGGGAATGTGTGCAAAATTTTCAGAGAGAAAGGAGCAGAAAGAGGTGGAAGAAGTGTGCGGGCGTGTGCATGTAAGTGATGGAGTCTTCAGGGTCGGACCATAAGCCCTGTCCATGTAATTGTGAATTAGAGGCTTAAATGAGATCCTCCAGCCCGAGCTGATTGAGAGGGCCGCAGGAGTGGAGGGCGGCACAGGGAGCTGAAGAGGCGGTAGATACGAGCCAGATAGGGACTGGGTTTAGGAGGGAGAAAAGAGACGGAAAGTTATAGCACTGCTGTGGCCAAGCTACAATCAGGCGTTTTAAGGTGGAGTCAGTCAACACAATGTTTTGTTCTAAATTTCAACCTTTTTTAAGTTTTGTTTTTGAAAATGCCGCTCTGGTCACCGAAGCACACATGAGGATAAGGTGCCCCCTCTGCTGGTGTGTTGTATGAGTGCATTTAATAAAATCTTAAAATCAAGAGGTATTTCTATGTTATTCAAAATGACCCAGATTAGTCTGTCAGGAGTTTGTGTGAAAGCCAGTGATGCTTTATTCACAGCATCACAACAATGTGTACACAATGAGTGCTCAATGACGTGAAGATCATGATAATGGCTTTTTAATTTATTATTTACATTCAATTCTATTACTTTTTATTTATTTATTTTCCGGCAGCATCAGGTGTCTGTACTACTTGATATATTATTAACTGGCATGTTCCCACAGTGCCAACATAGTGGTGACAGGCTCACAATGTGTTGACTAGTCTGGTGGATACAGCCGTCGGGAGTGGGAGGACTAATATTTAAGTCATAATTTCCTGGACAAGGAGCAGCTATGAGGGCAGAATGAAGTACAGAAAACAGATGGTGCTGTAGTAAGAGTAAAGTGGAAGAACAAGGCCTGTATCTCACACAGAGAAAGTGAAGGGAGGGTTATCAGACTATAAGCTTAAAGGGGGGGTATTATGTAAAATCGACTTTTTCAAGCTTTATATCATGTTATTATGTCATTCCCTCATTAAACACATGCCTGGAGTGTTGCCTTGGCTCATTCACATATTTTTGAGTCATCAGTAAAAACTTAGACGGCAGCCATTTTAGGTGTAGCTATGCCTCAGTCCTCCTAGGAACGCCCCCACCTCCTGGAGACGCCTCTGGACCTTTTGTCACCAGCCAAGCCACCAACCACTGCTCCTCAGCTCAGCAGAGCCCCCTCCCCGCACAGTAGTGTTGTTTAGATGCCACAGCAGTGTGCTGAAGGGGGCGTGTTGGAAAGCTTCTTAAAGAGACAGAGGCCTATTTCAAGACGTTCAGTACAGCCATTTTGAGAGAGCAATTTTATTCAAGGCAGTTATTTTAATTTACTGCATATACAGACCAACAGAAGGTTACGTCATCATTGTAGTATGCTATAGACTGGTGCTATGTGATTGAAAAAAGCATAATACCCCCTCTTTAATGTTTTTTATTGGATAAGGTTTAATATTGAGAGAAAGAAAATACCTTGTCAATAGAAATAGGCTTTTAGGGTATATCTTGGAGTACTTCTGTCATTTATCAACTGATTCACTCAAAACAAAGGCTGTGAGAAAACTATTTTGTGGCACCCAGGCTGGCTTAATGAAGACAAAGAAGGTGTCATACTGTAATACTTCAGAGCATTTCTGTGCCACGTGGCCTTCCTTGAGTTCATATACAAATATTTGACATAGGGGTTCATGGGATCTTGTGTTTTTTTTGTGGATGAGAGAGAGAGAGAGAGAAAGAGAGAGAGGGGAAAGTCTGGCACACAGATGGGCGAGCGGAGGATGATTAGAGCGGCATTACACTGTCACTGGGTTGGCACACGCTGCTTTAATTACTGAGCTCCACAAACACAAAGAAAGTTGGAGACACACATACGAACAGCAGCAGTGGCTCCAAGAAGCTCAGATAGCACACAGCAGATGCAATTAAAGACCTCCCCATACAAAGACACAAGCCCAGCGTGAACCAGGCTCAGGCGAATATAGGTACGAGCACAGGACACAAAACACACCACTGTGACTATAGTTTACGATAGTTTGAGGATGTGGGAAAAGTTCAATTCCATGGGCATAGCTGAAAGCCTTACGTTAGACAGGCGTCATCTTGCTGTTGCGCTATTTGACTGAGCCACTGGTGAGAGGGCGTGGCTTTTTTTTTTAAAAGAGGTCGACTGAGGCGTGGTTTATATCAAGCGGCACTGAGCGCTTCTCTCCTATGGCAGCCTTCACATTCTTTACGTCATTTACATCGCGCTGCCTCGTGTTCAGTCCTTAGCATTACAGGCTTTTTCTATCGGCTTTTTCTATCGGTCACGCTGAGTTAAACACTGTCCATGTCACGGTGTCCCGAGAGAAAGAGATGAACAGCCGGTCCCGCTGTGGGGCCAGTCTGCGCTCAGCCGTAATTGCATTAACACCACCCAAACAAAAGCACGTGTTCACCCCCACTCCGTTACCACGCCTCTCTCTTGCCCCTTCCCAGCCGGGGAGTCTGGTTGGAGGAAGAAGGCTGTTCTACATACCATTGGCCATGAGAGACTGTCCTGCCCACTTACAGCCCACTTAATGGCTAGGTCTGGCTCACAGTGCTCTCCTAAGTGCAAAAAGTACATTTAAGATTGGGCCCAAAGACATTTGGCTTGACCGGGAACTTGAAGCCTTCAACATGTCTAATGAATGATGCCTTGCTCTAGACTGTTTGTCCATGGATACAAAGATTAGTGGCTCAAATCCTGGCTCAGACTGTCGTTGTGTCCTTGTGCAGGGCTCTGCAGCCATCTTTCCTGTTTACAGTATGAATGGAGATGGTGAATGTTCAGTGGGCGTCGGAGGGGCCAAAAACGCAGTGTCAGCCTCGCTTCTGTCAGGGCAACTGTGGCACGCTTTGTAACTTATTATGAATTCACTTTCATTCATACCAGCACGGAGTCTTTTTGTACTGTAAACTGTATAAAAGGGGAACACAAATAATTATTACACATTTGATCTATTTACGCTATAGTTTTAATAGTTGATATGCAAAACCTCTTATGCCGACAACTGTAAACTATATCTATAACATTTTACATCACCGGTATTCTGTTGCTGCAATACAAAACATGCTCCTAAAGACCAGAAAATGATATTTCAAGGACTGGATTTGGAGGAGGTTTAAATTGGTTTAAATCTCATATTTGGCTGCTGTATAGGTCAACATCTCCATGGAAACGAGCTGGAGACGTCTCTGCTCTCACAGCAAACACACATTTTTGTTTCTATTTATTTTTTTAATTTTATTTTTTAGTGATTAAAATTCTGCGGGCATTAGCTTAAACTTTTGCTGAACATTATTGATATAAATATGAGAAAAATGTTTTGCAATTTTTCTGTCATTTATATGTTTTCATATAAAAAAAATAATAAGGCATCTCTTAGTTATTCCGAAAGTCAACAGAAAAACTCACGGCGAGGCGTCTTTCCAGTATTACAGCCCTCGTCTCTGGAACGACCTGCCGGAGGAGCTCAGAGAATGTTCATGTTTTTAAAAGTGGACTCAAGACCCACCTTTATAGCTTAGCTTTTAACAATTTATTTATATTAACTTTATTTATCTGTTTTAGTTCTATACAATTATTTATTTCTTTAGTTTCACTCTTTTTTTTATTATCTTGTGCTATTTCATATTTTTAGCTGAGTTTTAGCTGTTTTTAATCTATCTTTTATTTTTTATGTTCTCCCAGTGGTTCCTCTGAGGGAGCCCTCTGCCCCGGGAGTGCTGGTTGGCTGTGGCCCTGTGGGCGCTCTCGAGCCTTATGTACCCAACATTATGTCCATTTTTATTTAAGACTTTTAACTGCTGGGCTGTCTGTATGTTTATGTGTCTGTGTGTCTGTGTGTGCCGGTGGGGTGGGGAGAGATGGTTGTTATTTACGTATATTTGCTGTTGGGGATGATTTTAATGATTTTTAAGCACTGTAAAGCACTTTGTGTTACATTTTGTATGAAAAGCGCTTTATAAATAAAGTTTGATTTGATTTGATTTGATTTGATATTAGCGACAACGATTTTTTTCAGTGGGGATTTTTTATATCTTTTTTAATAAACTAATCATAAGTGAAAAATTCCGCCTTGTTTTTTGGATTCAAAGCTGAATAAATCAGGCTTGGAATTAGTTATTAAAGAATCTCTCTGAAAAACTCTTACAAATCTGGTTTGAAGTCCGTAGGAGCTACTTAATGGCTCACCCGTTGCATGAGTGCTCACGGACAAAACATCATAAAAAAGCGCAGGGTAGGTTTTGTCATTTTTAAAATCTGACATGAAAACTAAGATGTAAAGGGAGGAAACTAAAAATCTCTACTTCGACTACTGCGTGAAAAATCAATACTTTCACCTGCCGTGTCTCGCCTTAAGCCCCCTTACTCACTGCCTCACTTTATTCTCAGCGTGCTGCGACCCACCTCTGCCCCTCCTCCACTTGGCCTCAGCTCTTCTCTACTCGTGGAGGCTCGTTGTCCAATGGCCGCCTCAGACCTCACCCTCTACCACCACCAGTGTCCAGAGTCCGAGGGGAAGACTCTCCCTTTCCTTCATTACACCCATGTATTTCACACCGTTGATTTGCTGTCTTGATTGATTCATGTCCAATAAAACTCTTTAATGCCGCTTGGTTTCTGTGAGTCTTTTCAGGTTGAATTTTATGCATTGGTTGAAATGTTTTGTGGCGTGGCTTACATTATTTTGGGCGCCTAACAAGATTTTCTGAAGCAAGGCCAAAAAGTGGAATAATCGCGCAGTCAATACATTCACACATTACATTAGGGAGGCTCACACGGACACAACACAGCATTCTGTAATTTCTATTTCCAATGTTCTGGCCAATCATAACTCTTGGAACACTTTTCATTTTACATCACTGGCTAAAGGCTCTGGTGCCCTCCAGTAGATTGGTTACATTGTGGCTGTTTCTGTACATTTATTGGATACTTGACAGGAGATGATGATGAATGGCAACTCATTTCACAGCATTTTCAGAGTTACATTTAAACTTGTCAGCAGAAAAATCAAAAGGCAGCTGTTGTACCTCTACTTCTGTGGCAAAACTTCCCAGAGATTAGTTTTCAAACAGTGGAGTCATAAGGAGATATTTGAAATGCTCAGGCTGAAGTATTCAATTTACTACAGCCCGTCTCATCGTGCAACGGTGAAATTCCCATCCTGTCTCGAACAAATCACTATTCCCTCCATTTTAAGACAGGTTGAACATTTCATATTAGTTTATTGCCTATTTCTTTTTTATTTTATTTTAGAGCGAACAAAAGACAAACTCCAAAAGTAAACGTGAAAATTCCTTGTGCTGGGTTTGTCATTAAATCAGGCATGATATTGACAAAAGCTGAAGCAAAGGCAGAGAGAGTCATGCGGGGAGGGTCAAGAGCCCAATCTCTGGCACAGATGAAAAGCAAACGGCCCGATGCGGCACAAACATGGCGTGTCATCTGTAGGAATTGGCTGGAGCCCACCGCCTCATCAGGGCTCCCTTTTCTCTTTTTACTGTGCAAATGGGTCCAGGATGGACGCACCACGCAGACACACATTTATATTTCATTGTGCGAGACGTCACGGTAAATGGATATCACAGATCTTGAAGAGAAGGAGGAGAGAAGGGGGGGGAACAAAATCTGGAAGAGATGGGAAAGTGTGAGAGGCTAATCTAGAACAAACATCCATTTTGACAGAACAAGAGGGCGGGATGTGTTGGATTGTTTCCAGTAGCGGATAAGAGTTCACTTACACCATCAAGTTTAATTGGAAAACAGGAATAAAACACAGCACTGTGCGTTTCAGGGGTGGATTCATACATTGCCAAGAAATGCAGAAACAGGGAAAGAGTGAGAAGAGAATAGACCTATGTAGGGGAAACGCTATAAGAGGACAGACGTGGAGGGACTGAGCTGGTGAACTTTGCAAAAAAACCTGTGCCACTCTGAGGTCTTAAAGGCTAAGCTGGAAGTCAATAGGAAAAGCTACCAGTTCTACATAAAATGAGTGACAGCTGTCGTGGCAATTTCTCACCACTATAAAGGAAAACGTGAAAGTATTTGTCTTATCAAAAGTGTAAGTTTAATTTAACACACGTGCAGAGAGCCGCACACAGAATTACAGTTAACTCCATGGTGGCCAGCTCTGAGGCCCAGAGCCTCTTGATCCCGTTAATATAGACAAGAGAGCGAGCGAGAGAGAGAGAGAGAGAGAGTCACAGCATGAGGCAGTCGCCGCCCCTGCATCATCATGCAGACATCACCTTCTTGTGATGTTTAGAGCAAGACACAGGAAGACCTTTGAGCCAAGACAAGTCTTTGGCCATTGTCTTAGGTGTGAAGCAGAAACCCAGCATGTGCTTCAGCCGAGGATAAAGCACAGGAGACGGGTCCGGGCATTGATTAACCCTCAGGGCACCCTAGGGCCTTTTTGTGGCCTTTGACATTTTCATTTTTATGGCATTTTTTCTGTGTTCAGTGGATGTTCCTCAAATTTCCCTCAGGATAATCATTTCTGGAGAAGTTCATTTTGGCTATTTCAGTTTTTTTATATTAGCTTCCCAGAGCTGGTGCTGAAAAAAATCACACATAACACCCTAAGGCCACAAAAGTGGCCTCTACTTTCAACATCCATAAAATTTTTGTACTTTCATATTTTTTTCTACTTTAAAAACTCAGAATCATAGAACTACTTCTGCTTGACACATACATACCAAATATTTGTAAATTTTTAATGATTTTTAACCCTTTATCGGCCAAAATGCACACAAAAGTTCACTGTCATGCAAGTATTTGTGATACCTAAACAGGAAAACTTTTTTAAATGCATTCCAAATTGAATGAGGTGTTTAGTTTTATTAGGCCTTGGGATGGGTCAAAGTTGAGTGGTAAAATTATTTTTTACAGGTTTTTTGTTTTTCTGTAGTGACAGATTTTTATAAAAATCACACATAACACCCTAAGGCCACAAAAGTGGCCTCTACTTTTAACAGCCATAAAATCACTATACTTTAATATTTTTTCACACTTTAAAAACTCAGACTCATAGATCTATGTCTGCTTGACACATACATACCAAATATATGTAAATTTGTAATGATTTTTAACCCTTTATTGGCCAAAATGCACACAAAAGTCCACTGTTGTGCTGTTTGTAATGCAGAAATAATTGCATAACTTCTATAAAAATATTCCAAATTGAATGAGGTGTTTATTTTTATTAGGCCTTGGGATGGGTCAAAGTTTAGTGGTAAAATTATTTTTTACAGGTTTTTTGTTTTTCTGTAGTGACAGATTTTCATAAAAAATCACACTTAGCACCCTAAGGCCACAAAAGTGGCCTCTACTTTTAACAGCCATAAAATCACTATACTTTCATATTTTTTCACACTTTAAAAACTCAGACTCATAGATCTATGTCTGCTTGACACATACATACCAAATATCTGTCATATTTTTATATTTTTAACTCTTTATGAGCCAAAATGCATTCTTAACTCCTCATTTCTGCTCTTGCAGCGTCAGTAATACTTGTATAACCTTTATAAATGTGATTCAAATTGAATGAGCTTCATTTGTTCATTTGCCCTAAGGGTTGGTCATACAATGGTAGTAACCTTGTTTTTAACAGTTTTTAAATGTTTCTGTAGAGCCACACTAAAATGAACAAAATGCTGTCATCCCATTGAAAATCAATACAAATGTTCCACAGAAACTCTGTCTTCTGTGGTTTTATCTCAGGAGCAGTTTGCAAATGTGGGAACATTTTTATATGAGTTGGATGACTGTGCATAAGATAAACATTTGGAGGGTGTGGTGTAGTGAGGGGGGATTTGGGGGTGTGTGGCGTCAAAAGCCTTTCCTCTTTGAAGAAACAACTAAACACAACAGCAATAACAACAGTAAGAAATGTAAACAAAAGCGTGTAGTGTTATGGTTTTCACACAGTGTTTCACAGGTGCACTGGGCACGATCCAAAAAACTTAATTTGGTCTTTGTGTGTTAACTTGCAAACGATTTCTTTTAGATCAGACCAGTGTGTTTTTTTTATTCCTATATACAGTTTCTACTGGTCACTTTCTGCAGAGTTGGTCACGTTACTGTGACTTGCCTTGTCAGCTCAAAACTTCATGTGACCAACTCTGAGGAAGATTGCAGAAAGTGAGCAGTGGAAACTGTCAGGGATAAAGAAACCACACTGGTCTGATCTAAAAGAAAACTTTAGCAAGCTCTGGGCACTATATAAGAGCAGTGGGACAATGAGGAGACATTTGAAGATACATCATGAGGCTTTGGATGTGATCATGAACTCTGGGAGAGAGGATGAGGAGAAAAATATTAGACCAACGAGGATTCTGATTTAGGGAATGACCAAATGAAATTAAGCTCTGATTCAAGGGAGGGCTCATCTGAAGACCACACTGAAGATGGCAGTGTAGAGGAGATTGGGGAAGAATTGAGATGGATATCCAAAAGTGGAAGCATTGTGTGGTACTCGCTCCGGTATGTACTCGCCCCAACAGGATTGTCTCCTGGACATACAGTACTGCCTATGCTGTCACGCGAGTAAGTGATCCTTTGTCTAACATCAGGATGTTTCTAACTGATAAAATAATGAAGCATTTATTATAGCACTTCGGGCCAGATAAAGGTAGAAAAGCGCTGTATAAGTTGAGATCATTTATTGGCAATGACAAACTTGCAAACGTGAAATTGAAAACTGGCGAGATTAGGACATGCTGGAAATCTTGGCTTACGTCGGGCTTCTTTTTCTGTAGTCAGTCCAGGAGACAATCCCATTGCTCTTATATAGTGCCCAGAGCTTGCTAAAGTTTTCTTTTAGATCAGACCAGTGTGGTTTCTTTATCTCTGACAGTTTCCACTGCTCACTTTCTGCAATCTTCCTCAGAGTTGGTCACATGAAGTTTTGAGCTGACAAGGCAAGTCACAGTAACGTGACCAACTCTGCAGAAAGTGAGCAGTAGAAACTGTTAGGAATAAAAAAAAACACTGGTCTGATCTAAAAGAAATCTTTTGCAAGTTAACACACAAAGACCAAATTAAGTTTTTGGATCGTGCCCAGTGCACCTGTGAAACACTGTGTGAAAACCATAACACTACACGCTTTTGTTTACATTTCTTACTGTTGTTATTGCTGTTGTGTTTAGTTGTTTCTTCAAAGAGGAAAGGCTTTTGACGCCACACACCCCAAATCCCCCTCACTACACCACACCAACACCCTCCAAATGTTTATCTTATGCACAGTCATCCAACTCATATAAAAATGTTCCCACATTTGCAAACTGCTCCTGAGATAAAACCACAGAAGACAGAGTTTCTGTGGAACATTTGTATTGATTTTCAATAGGATAACAGCATTTTGTTCATTTTAGTGTGGCTCTACAGAAACATTTAAAAACTGTTAAAAACAAGGTTACTACCATTGTGTGACCAACCCTTAGGGCAAATGAACAAATGAAGCTCATTCAATTTGAATCACATTTAAAGGTTATACAAGTATTACTGACGCTGCAAGAGCAGAAATGAGGAGTTAAGAATGCATTTTGGCTCATAAAGAGTTAAAAATATAAAAATATGACAGATATTTGGTATGTATGTGTCAAGCAGACATAGATCTGTGAGTCTGAGTTTTAAAGTGTGAAAAAATATGAAAGTATAGTGATTTATGGCTGTTAAAAGTAGAGGCCACTTTTGTGGCCTTAGGGTGCTAAGTGTGATTTTTTATGAAAATCTGTCACTACAGAAAAACAAAAACCTGTAAAAAATAATTTTACCACTAAACTTTGACCCATCCCAAGGCCTAATAAAAATAAACACCTCATTCAATTTGGAATATTTTTATAGAAGTTATGCAAGTTTTTGTGATTTCTAAACAGCACGTCAGGGAACTTTTGTGTGCATTTTGGCCAATAAAGGGTTAAAAATCATTTAAAAATTACAAATATTTGGTATGTATGTGTCAAGCAGAAGTAGTTCTATGATTCTGAGTTTTTAAAGTATGAAAAATATGAAAGTATAGTGATTTTATGGCTGTTAAAAGTAGAGGCCACTTTTGTGGCCTTAGGGTGTTATGTGTGATTTTTTATGAAAATCTGTCACTACAGAAAAAAAAAAAACCTGTAAAAAATAATTTTACCACTAAACTTTGACCCATCCCAAGGCCTAATAAAAATAACACCTCATTCAATTTGGAATATTTTTATAGAAGTTATGCAAGTTTTTGTGATTTCTAAACAGCACGTCAGGGAACTTTTGTGTGCATTTTGGCCAATAAAGGGTTAAAAATCATTTAAAAATTACAAATATTTGGTATGTATGTGTCAAGCAGAAGTAGTTCTATGATTCTGAGTTTTAAAGTATGAAAAAATATGAAAGTATAGTGATTTTATGGCTGTTAAAAGTAGAGGCCACTTTTGTGGCCTTAGGGTGTTATGTGTGATTTTTTTAAAGGATGCCCTGAGGGTTAAGCGGGCTAGACGGTACTTCACAATTAGTGTATTACTGGCTTCAATTTAATTCTAACTCTAATTAACTCTAAAACTGCCATTACATAGCTAGGCACACAAAAAGGGAAACAATTAGAAGAGTGGTTTTCAAACTTCTCACACCGTCTCCTAAAACATTTGACCTAGTGATGAACATGAGCATGAACTAGACAGCCGCAGTGTCTCCAGTGTGTAGCGATGTGTATGCACAGTTACTAACAAGGTGGGGAGTGAATGAGAGGGAATCCCTTTTGTATAGCGCTTTTCACATGACATAAGTCCCCCAAATGACTTAGAACATTTTTTTTTTCATTCATGGCTTGTTAAAAGTAGTAAAAGACTGCATTGGCTTAAAAACCTCTTCTTTTCTCGAAGGCGAGTGCGATTCTGTCCACTTGCCTGCCGTTATAGATGTAGTGCCACCATGTTGCAATTGTTACAATGGAAGTATTGATAGCAAATGGCTGAAGCATCAACAGTAATTACTCTTTTCCTGTTGGTAATGACAAAGAAAAGGCTCCTGCTGTTTCCCCGCTGGAGATGATAAATTACACAGAGAAAAGGCCATTGATAGTGAGGTGTGTTTTATTGGACTTGAGGCTCAGAGTTTGTTTGCTGTTTTATGATCAGTGCGCAGGTCTGCTTTGTAAATATGAGTCTGGTTAAAATGACAAAAACTATATTAAGGTAAAAATGGGAAATTATCCTTTCAGCAAACCCATCTAAAAGCATCTCTGAATTGTGTGTTTGGCCATTAAAGGGAGACATTGCAGGCAATTTTTCGATTTAGGGCTTGTTTGCTCTCTTCCATAATCTTCCTCCTTAAAGCAAAGAAATGCACAGTATATAATAGAGCATTTTATTATTGCACTGGTCAACAGTTCTCTAGATTTATAAGAAATTGTAACTTCAAAGTAATGGATTTTTTATTGTAGTGGGAAATGGAGTTGATATTAATTGACTAGGTTCAGGAGCAGGACCACGCTGCATACCAACCACTCCTGCCTTCACCTAACCACGCCTTTTAATTACCATGAGCCCATATATACCAAGCCGAGCCCCTTCATCTCTGTTTGAAACTGTTGACCCCATTCCGTTTTATTTTTCAGCACTGATTCTTCTGCTTCGAGGGGGTTCCCGAAGAGCTGGGTTCATCTGAGACGAAGCCCCCACCCACAGTCTCACCCAGTTTCCTTCTACTCTCTAACCTCAAGAACAAATTCTTAATTGCACTTTGTTGTGGCGCGGTCCTTGCTAATGAGCAGCACCTTTAAAGGACTAGATGCAAGTTGGTATTTTTTATACTCACTACTGCCACCTCAGGTCTTACGCGTAACTGCAGTCCCTATATTAAGCACGTGCATGATGGAAATTTGCACTGTCACCTTTTGGAGTGACAGTGCAGGATTTTAGAGGCAGTTGTGGTGAACAGGTCTGGGCTCATTCTACACATTAAGGCATTGCTGGAACTTGTAGGGGGAGGGAAATACTTAATTTTAACATTTTTAAACTCCATATAGTCCCTTTAAAGTCACACCAACAAATGAACACAATTCTTAAACTTTTATGTTTCCTGAAAGATGTGTTAATATCGATTTCCCAGCCTGATGTATTGACCTTTCCAACAAAATACTGGGATATTGAATATCCATTTAGAAAACTGAAATTGTAGAAGTTTAAATCTGTTATCTATTAATCTATTGTTTTTCCTATTCACCTGCTTTACTTTTCAAAAATCCCCTGTAAGGATAAGTACCTGTTGATTTCAACAACACAAACTTTCAGCAGATGTAAGTTTACAAATCCTTGCCTGTAACAACATTTGTCTCTGGTCTGAGGGATTTTCTTGTTACGTTCCCAGTGGAATTAGCAGCAGAAGAGAAACTAAAGTGACCAGCTGCACATAGAGTTAGCAGGAGTTGGAGGGACAGATGCACGGAGATGGGGATGATAGGCAAAGACGTGAATAAATACAGACAGCGACTCAGCTTGGATATTGAAGCATTGGCCCAGTGCCTAAATCAACACTGCAAGCTGACGGCTCTATCTGCAGGCTTTATTAACATGGAGAGACTCAGATCTACTCCTGCGTACACCTGGACACTTATACATACACAGGTATGAGCCTAGACAATCTCCCGGGTCATGTCAAATGCCACGCAAAATGAAACGCCTCTGAAAAGTAGCCAAGATTAGCCACTGCTGAGTGGCTGCTGTTTGCTCGGGTGTGTAAATGGGAGATCAGGTATCCAGGTGCATCTATTACAGCCCCAGATGTTTGTGAATGACATTCTCCAGAGTATCCCGCTCCTCCCACGCTGGCGCACAGCAGTCATATGAGAACTGAATGGGTAATGTCCAGGTGGAGGTGGTAAGCTTGGTCAAATTATTTACAAATATTTACTTAATGCATGTTTTTTTTTTGTTTTTTTTAATGGCACTGGAATTACATTCAGGCTGAAATGATGGGCCAATTGTGGGGGGAAAAGTTTAAGAAACATGTTTTAGCAATTATTATATTAGACAAATTAGATACTGAAACCTTCTCCATCCTGAAAATAGAACCTCAAAATGAATGTTTTGCAGCAACATACTTTTAAAATGCCAGGAGACGTGCTCCATCAGAGGAGTAAGTTTGTGTTAGTGCAATTGGCTGTAACAGGGTTTACACTCCAGCTGTGCCCAGAGTAGTGCTGTTCTCCAGACACGAGCATATGCTGTACCATTGCTCCTCTAAGTTCATCATTTTTCTTTTTAAATCTTATAATAACATAAAAAGTGAAAACACAAAAGCACTAAACAGGGGTACAATATATTCATGGAAAATAGCTTTTATGTTTGTTTTGTCATGTTGCTTATGGATCGACCAATCACCGCTCTTGCTCTTTGATGAAGTGTGAGCGCGACACATCGACGTAGCTGCAGATGCCACAAGCTCACTGACTGGCAGCTAGATGAGTTCAGCGCAGACGCAAGGATTTAACGCTGGAGAATAATCTTAAGAGATTCTTGCAGAGGTGGGTAGAGTAGCTTAAATATTTAAGTACGAGTAATGTTACTTTGAAAGAAGTAAGAGTAACAACGTGAGTACTGCGTACTGAGTAACTGTTTGAGCGTAAGACACACATTTATATTTCATTGTGCGAGACGTCACAGTAAATGGATATCACAGATCTTGAAGAGAAGGAGGAGAGAAGGGGGGAAACAAAATCTGGAGATGGGAAAGTGTGAGAGGCTAATCTAGAACAAACATCCATTTTGACAGAACAAGAGGGCGGGATGTATCGGATTGTTTCCAGTAGTGGATAAGAGTTCACTTACACCATCAAGTTTAATTGGAAAACAGGAATAAAACACAGCACTGTGCGTTTCAGGGGTGGATTCATGCATTGCCAAGAAATGCAGAAACAGGGAAAGAGTGAGAAGGAATAGACCTATATAGGGGAACCACTATAAGAGGACAGACGTGGAGGGACTGAGCTGGTGAACTTTGCAGAGCCCCCCCTGTGCCACTCTGAGGTTTTAAAGACTAAGCTGGAAGTCAATAGGAAAAGCTACCAGTTCTACATAAAATGAGTGACAGCCAGGCACACAAAAAGGGAAAACAATTAGAAGAGTGGTTTTCAAACTTCTCACACCGTCTCCTAAAACATTTGACCTAGTGATGAACATGAGCATGAACTAGACAGCCGCAGTGTCTCCAGTGTGTAGCGATGTGTATGCAGTTACTAACAAGGTGGGGAGGGAATGAGAGGGAATCCCTTTTGTATAGAGCTTTTCACATGACATAAGTCCCCCAAAATACTTTTTTTTTCATTCATGGCTTGTTAAAAGTAGTAAAGACTGCATTGGCTTAAAAACCTCTTCTTTTCTCGAAGGCGGGTGCGATTCTGTCCACTTGCCTGCCGTTATAGAAGTAGTGCCACCATGTTGCACCTGTTACAATGGAAGTATTGATAGCAAATGGCTGAAGCATCAACAGTAATTGAGTAACTGTTTGAGCGTAAACATCTGAATTACGATTTAGTAGTGACATAAATCAAAACAAGGTCTTTTTTCTGAAGATTAAAGTACATGAAACACAAATATTATTTTCAGTGTGAGCTAAATGTGCCATTGCTGAGTCATAACTTCAACCCAATTTAAGCAAATTCATATAATCTGATGCACAAACCCCAATTAACCATAACATGCAAACGTTTCCTGACAAGCATCAAAGTGTGAGATTACTGCCGTCCAGTAAATTTCCAAGCCAGAAAAACTCCAACTGTTTTTGTTATTTCCTGACAGCGATCGGAAGTGGAAAGTCATAAATCATATGGTTAAACAAAATGATAAGGGAGTGTAATGTCTTGTCGGGCTTTCGAACTTTCTGTTGCTCCCTTTTTTATGATATACAGTAATTATGGTTAGTCTAGGGTTAAATGCTCTCCTGCGTGTTCCATGACATTCTGTGTGAGTGAGACGTGGCAGCTGGATCACACAGTGGGCGCTCGGCAGACTCCTCAGTCAGAGTTGGCACATGGAAATGACAACACCTGTCACTATGTTTAATTAACACCTCCTAGTGCATACGTCTGTGTGAAAGACTATCACTGTCCTCAATACAATACAGAGTTCACGACAATGTGTTTAAGAAAAATATGAAAGATAATAAAAATGTATGTTCTTGCTTTTTAGCTTTATATTTTGGTTTATATACAACAGGACAACTTGCTTTCTTCATGCCTTTTTTCACAGGTGACATGGCTTTCTCAGCTTGTGGTTATCTCCAAGTACATTTTTCCATCCATATAGGTTTTAGTCGATGTTAAATTAGAAATAAAATATTCAAAATGTTGCTAGCTTTTAAAAGGTAAATCGTTCTCAAAAGAAGCAGAAAGTGATGTGAGTGGAACATTTTATTCAGTGGCTTGGTGAGATAAACTGTATGGCTTAGGTACACCTTTGGCAGTCGTGTCTAGAGGACGTCCATGCTGATGATCATTGAACCATTATTGCACCTGGGGAAGGCAGCAGACTGTATGTTTCTGTGGCTTTTAATTAGCGTCTCTGTGTGTGTTAGCCATGAGCCTGATGGATAAGGGAGAGGTGTGTGTCCAGGATACACCATACTTCTCACTGTTCGCGTGTGTGTGTCAATGACAGCTGAGGTCACTCCTGTGGGTTTTAATCTGGTCTCGCATCAGGCAGTGGGATCGCTTCAGCTGCTCCGATCGGAGTTTGCACCGACAACCCAGAGGTTCACCAGCTGTACCGGTGATGCACTTCCTGTTACCGTAGAAACCTGGGCCACACAAACACACACAGGCATGTTGTGTGTCCATGTGGTCGATGACACGCTGCCATTTCCTGGAGATGTGCCCCGACCGCAACATGCTCAGCCCAAACCTCAAAACTCGGCACCTGCCCATTTGTGGGATAAACCATGCACCAGGTCTATGAGAGTGTAAGTCCTATGTATGACTGGCAATACCAGTAAAGGTCGTATGTATTCACAATAAGGCACTTATATTAGGTATGTATAATAGATGCATTATTACTTATTATATTATTATTATCTTTGTGCGTCCCCGTGGAAGAGCTTGGTCACTTCTAACTTCATCCCGTTTGGAGCCATAGGAATATGCTGGGAGAGGCCAAACGCTAACAACATCTTTGGTCGTTTTGCGTGACTGAGCGTACGCACAAAAACCAGACCGGTACGCATCAACTCGTCTAAGCTAAGGTAAGAACATATGGAAATGGTTTATTTGGTCGGGACAGTGCAAGTTAATTAACAAGCCACACCGGATTGTAGCCTTGGGCTAATTTCCATCCGTCGTCCCCCATGCGCACTCTCAAACACACTCATTCATCCTGGCCTATTGTACATGTTTTAGTGGTAGGGGAAACCGGAGTACCCGGAGGAAACCTACGCAGACACGGGGAGAACATGCAAACTCCACACAGAAAGGCCCCGGCCTTGGTAGGAATCGAACCCGGGACCTTCTAGCTGTGAAGCACGAGCGCTAACCACTGTACTACCGTGCCGCCCGTATCTCACCGTGCCGCCCGTATCTCAGTATGGAAGAACGGTGGCCTGTTCTTTAACCTCCGCCTGAGCTGAGGCGTTTTCTCCAGTGTGGCTTTATGCAAATCTAAAAGCTTTGTGGAAAAAAAGTGGCAACAAAGATGTGACAAAAAAAAACGACACAAGAGCGACAAAAACACGATAGAAAAGCAACCAAAAAAAGTGATGAAAAAGCCACAAAAAATGGACAAAAAAAAGCAACAAAGAAGCCACAAAACATGCCAGAAAAGTAGCAATAACACAACAAAAACGCGACGTCAATGCAACAAACAAGTTAGGATCCCTTGTGTAGGCCGTAGCTTTCAAATGAGGCATTACACTGTTGCTCTCCAGTCAAGAAGCTTTTAGATTTGGGTAAAGCCGAACTGGAGAAAATGCACTCAGTCATGGTGGGGGTTAAGAGGTTAAGAAACGGACACAAATCAAAGGCATTTTTTTATTAAAGGGATGATTATTGATTGTGGATGTCTGTCATTTATCCATTATAACTTTTTAAATGTTCCCCCAAAGGCGCTCAGTTAGCAATTGCTGGGTTGTAGGTGACATCACAGCGTTGTAAAGGCCTATAGAGGTGAAATTATTTTGTTTTTGAGGACATTTTGGTCTTGTACAGAGATATTAGTGATCATTTTTGTAATGAATAAAAGTTATTTTTAAATACAACTTGTGAAAGTGTAATGCAGTTAATAGGAAAAACTGGCTAATAGTAAATCAGTTGCAACACGCCCATAAAATAACACTTGCTCATTAAATCAGGCCCACTGTGTAATAAGGTTAATTGTGTTGTTAAATCATTAATGGATTTGTTCAATTATCAGTTACTTGTCAGTTGGTAAATAAAGATAATTGCCAAAGGGCGTTAATAATATTTGCTTTTCTCTGTTCCATACAAATGTACTTGTTCTCTATTCCTTCTCTTCTTATAAAGCAGCTAGAAAAGGTAAGATTTTTCTTCTTTCACTTCTATGTCCCTTACTTTGTGCCTTCGTATTTCCCCATACTTTGACTACTTCATCATACTGGCCTTTTGACAGGCGTCCATTTATCTTAGCCGTTCTTCTGCACACATGCACAGTGCACATGCAAGGACACACAGCACTACACTAACAGTAACCACACTAGAGATAACTGTGAAATACTGTTACCCTCACAGGCATCCATGGATGAGTGCACAGCCTGGAAACGGGTGACAGGTTTGGGAACAGATTCGATCTTTCTTCAAGGATAGTCCACGCTCAGTTTATTGCCCCAGAACGAGCCGCTTGAGTGAATGGCGTAACCTGAAAAATAAGCCTGACATTAATAACATTATGCAAACTTCACTGCATCGGTGGTCATTACATGCAAGCTACTGTAATGTCTATCACCGCCATTCGTCTGTTACTAAATGTTTGTCAATTAGTCATTTTGAAAAGCGATGGTTTGAGAGAATTAGATTAAATGTTTCCTCAGTATGTTTCGGCAGTGAGACAAACACTGAAATGTCTTTACCTATATTTTGACACAATAAGTGGATCGCCTTTTGCTAAGTGTGTTGTATTCACATGTGTGGATTTAAACAATGTCCTCTGAAAAAGGCGTCAATGTTAAATGGTTACACATTTATATACATTTTTCTACCACTGTGGGCATGCATACACTACACTATTAACACATATGTACATAAAGTAAGTGCTTTATTTGTCATTGTACAACCGAATTGTGTTCAGGTGTTAGTCCTGAGCCGCTGCGACTGAGTGTGCCGCCACTGTGGGCCAACCTGACCAGCATGTTTTTGGAGGTAGGGGAACCCGTAGCCCCCCGGGGGAAACCTGGCTGGCTGCCATCAGTGCTCCTCTGATCCTCTGAAACGGTGCACCGCCTCCCGTGTTCAGAGTGTGGTGTCACTTACTGGTCAACTCCTCCACCCTCGTCTATCTCCTGCGCAGCTTCCTCCGCTCCACAACAGTCTTTCACCATCTTCTCCTTTGTCCCTTCCTTGTTTCCTGTAGCGCCTCTTGTGACGCCTCCACTGTGCTGCAGGTGTGGGGGCCTCTTGGAGCCTCTTCAGTGTTTCAGAAGAAGAAACGCTTTATGCATACCCTGGACGATGGTGGGTCAAGTGTCTTACTCAAGGACACAACAGTATATGCTACTGTCATCAAAAGGACTTCTGAATGATTTACATATAATTATCTATCTTCTTCCTCTCTATCCAGGGTCAGGTTGCAGAGGCAGCATTTTGAGCTGAGATGCCCAGACATTTCCTGCAGCTCTTCCTCAAAACGGGATATACCCGAAACACCATACTAAGAGGTATTGGAAAAAGATGCTCGAGGCACCTCAGCTTGGTTCCTCTTCACCACAACAATCCGATACAACTCCTTTACTGCAGACGCGGCATCGATACATCTGTCAATGTCGAGCTCCATCCATCCCTCAGTCATGAACAGGGTTGACCGAGGGCAACCCTTGCAGCGGCCCACGCGCACTGGGAATAGGAATCCTGCTCTGTTCATACAGGGAACAGACTTCCTGGAGCAAACCAAAGGCTCCAAACCTCCCATACATAACACCCTGAGAAACATCATGCTTTAGAGCTTTAACTCAATTTGCATGGGTTATGGATGAGAGAGGGACGCCTTGTTCCCCAAAGATTGTCGTCCAAGTCGGAGTAGCAGCAGTAGTGTGTGCACTGCCCTTTGGTCCACACGAGCCGTTACCCATACACAATTACACATCCCAGGCACCGTCCTCTAGAGGCACAGATAGATTACACATACCGTCAGGCTGTAATTGAAAGAGCCACGTTATAATGAGAATACATGTAAATATAGATTCATTCTGCCACACAGGCTCGCTTTTATTGAGAGCTGATTTAAAGAAGGAAAAAGTGAGAATGGAGGCAGATCAATGCGTAGCCCAAGGGGAAGGTGTAGAAAAGAAAATGCAGTTTTTAAAATAGACTACTCGACTAGTGATGGTAAAGAACACAGAGGATCTAAAGCACTTCAACAGAATGAGTATTCATGGCATACACAGTAGCTGTACTGAAATGACAGAAAACACTATGCTTGTCTATGTCAAAATGTACACAAGTCTCATACTCTAAATTAATGGTTTGCTCTGTCAGCTACTGGAATACAAAATGGGCCAAGATAAGGTTCAAATTGTGAATGTCAATAACAAAAAAAGTTTTCTGATTTGAGTACCACCACAAATGATTCTTGTTCTGCTTTCTGATGATTTTACTTCTACAAAAGAAGCTATCGATATGCTGCGGTTTGTTTATCTCTTTATGTTGTATTTTCATGAAAACTATAGCACATTTAAAAAAAACACTCACACACACACTATGCCATAAGCAAAAGAGAAAACGCAAACAAAAGACAGTTGCAAAAGCTAAAGGTGTATTGTTAGGTGCACTTACTTACTTGCCATTGTGCAACAGAATGGAATTGGCAACTATTTGGCAAAGGTGGACAATATATGGGGCCGAGCACTGAGGAGACACATGTTTCATTGTGCAGCTCGAAGCCTTTTATAAAAGACAGGCTTTAAACTATGGCCAAGGTCAAGCCTACTGCACCCTGTCTCCTTCACTGACATATTTACAACACCATCAGCACTACTTCTGCGCCTGTATTCTGCTTTTCCTGTCTGGCATTAGTCAACGAACATTTCCTTAGTTTCACGGTGACAAGCGAAAAACAAAGCCCCGGAAAACAATTTACACTTTATCCTCTTGACATTTTCTTTCTTTCCCAAACAACTCTATTCCAAAGCCTTAATTTGAAACCTTGGCCCTGAGCTTTAAATGAGACTTCAGCTCGCGCAAGAGGTTGGTCGATTAACACGCGGCAGTCATATCTCTTCGTTACGTCTTCATAATTACATGTTAAACACTGCGCTAATTGAAAACGTCATGATCCACGCGGCCTATTGTTTATAAGTGTTCTATTAATAGTCCATTTGGCGTTGGAAGTAATTGATAAGGAGAGCAGGCAGACTTCTTTCTGAGGAGAATTGTTTGAGAATTTTGTGGAATCTGTGAATAAGAGGGAGAAAATTACATGTTAGTCACAGCAATAAGAGAAGACAATCCTGGCTAATGATGACTGATTACAAGTTGTATGGCTAAGTGGCACTTTGACATTTAGTTGAAAGGGGACATAATATGTAATGGGTAAAAGTCCATGTCAAACTTAAGTCTTTAAAAAGTAAATTCATTTAAATTAAACTCAGGCAGTGTTCTATATGTCGAAAGGCCACAGGTTTAATCCTAGCCTGAGCACATACTGGCCCATAGCTGGTTGAAACAGGAATGGTATGCAGCATAAAAAGCTGCCAAATTACATAATGCGCAATGTTAGCTGTGGGCTTTTAAAGCAGTACAAAGTAACTCGTGCCCCTAGAGGTCATAAGCGCCACTGCAGGTGTCGTAGCATGTTGCGTTTTTTTTACTTATTAATTATCCCTGAGAGTAAATACTTCACTGACAGAAAAGACAAAGGGAGAGAGGGATATTGTACATCCAATTACACAATGGAGATCTTTTTTACTCAAATTTGGCTGTAAATACTGTTTAAGTGGCGCTAGCACGCAGTTAGCATTGCCCCGTTAGCCTGTTAGCGTCTTCGTGATGATTCCATTTGTGTGTATTGGTGACACCTACCCAGTGGCAGCAAAGTTGCAATTGTGGTTTTCGGGCCAGAGACACCGAGGGAGATGAAAGCGCTCCCAATCATTCCATTAACACTTGTATTTCCCCCAGAGGGACATACGGAAAGCATTTATTAAGGTAAACAAGTTACTTAGTACTGCGTTAATGGGGAAGGGAACAATTGAGAAACAACCTATATATTCATACATTGAATTATGGTAAATAGAAACGGTCTCAACTTACACAGCGCTTTTTTACCTTCATTAGGCCCAAAGCGCTTTACAGCAAGGAACCAGTAATGGACTTATGTTATTAATGAGCTGATGTTAATGATGAAATAATGTTAAATTGTTACAGTTATTTTTATAAAGTGTTGTTTTATTTGGACAGAAGCAGGAGTTAACCTCTTAACCCCCACCTGAACCCAGCAGGTTTTCTCCAGTTTGGCATTACCCAAATCTAAAAGCTTCTTGAAAATGCGTCAAAATAGCGACAAAAACGAGGACGAAAAACGCGACAAAAACACGACTTAAGAGCGATGAGAAAGCAACAAAAGAGCGACAAAAAACGTGACAAAAATCCCATGAAAACTGACGTAAACACGGCGAAAAAGCGTCAAAGAAACAACGGAGAAAAGATGAAAAAGCAACAAAAATACAATAAAGAAACAAAACATGACAAAAACACAAGCAGCGACAACGCGACAAAAAATATACAATCAGTTAGCTTTCAAATAGGCCAGAGTAACGCCTCAGAGTAACTTGGTTAAAGCAGGCTGGTAAGAGGTAAAGTTTTATACAAAGTGCCTTCTCGTTATATAATGAACTGATACTTGTTTGATATTCTCTGTGAAGTACAAAACCGTTTGGCTGATCGTATACTGGCTGGATGTACTGTAACTGTCAATGAAAATATCAATGCATTTATTGAGATTAAACCAACTAGTGCTTTATTTCCCATGACACAGTATTTACAACGTTTTAAACCTCTATTTGAGTTTGTAGTTTATATGGGGGATTAGTCCAGAGTTTCTGCGACAGACAGGTTGTAGTTGAACGCATGGTCAGACATGGTCCCATTTCCTCCCTTGAGTTTCTGCATCTCTCTCTGTCTGGCCTCTCTGTCCACTCCAAAGTGGCTCTCTCCAAGGTCTTCTCTATATTCCCCGTTTGCTGTTTTGGACACTTCACCACAACCCAATTTACCTGTCAGACATCTTACCTTGGGAAGAGAGGGGCAGTGGCGTCAAAGACAGAGCCCATCTGAGGAAGAAGAGACGTGAATAAAAAGACACACAGTGAAGACGCTGTGAAGGAAAGTACAAGAACAGACGAGGATGTATTGGCGTGTAGGTGTGTGCGCATGCATCATTTAGCATCAGTGTGTTGTTCAGCCGTCCCGTATTTCCCACAAGGCCATGCATGAGCGGGCAAGCGCCTGGTCTCTGGGGACGATGACAAGCGCAGCTCCATTGTTGTCGCGGTGATATATTGCCAGAAAACCCCCGGAGGGCAGGAACCACTTATTTAGACATCAAATTAAGGCTGAAGACACACAAGCTCTCGCACACACATATTCACAGTATAATAGGCACGCATACGCAAGGTATTCTTCTGAAGCATCGTACACATCTAAAAATAACAAGGGCTGCCTCTTCTCCAACACTGTGCTCTGTGTGAAGCAAGCACAGTAAATAACATGGGAGAAATAATAAGGATTACAATGGAAGCGACTGTTAGATTCAGACAAATATGTAAACTTAGTTCTATTTCAAATTTCTAAATTAAAATTACTTACACAAAAAACTTGATATTTGTGGGTTATTTACCTTTTGTGACCCAATGGCTGCATGGGTGGTCAGCAATGGTACTTTTTATCACGGTGGATCCTGGAGCCACCGTGTTGGAGAGGAAAGGCACCATGCTAACTACTCATACAGATGCTGGGTCAATATAATGTAAAATATGCAATAATAAAACTTTTCGTTTTCACATGAAAAGGTCCATAATGTACCTTTAAGTCATTACTTTGAGTTGTTGACCATATCTTACCTGCCTGTCTCCTGCGCCTGTCCTTCCGTGCCCGGCAGGCTTTGTGCTCCACTGCTTTTGGCCTTCCTTTTTACCAGCCATTCTTGCTTGCCCTGACAGCGTCCACAATTGTCAGAAGACTTTCTGTCAAAGAAAACCCTTTGATTTGCACCATTGTTGAGTGACACATCAGTGCGTCTAGGGATCAAGACAGTAGCCTCTTTATAATACCTGCTTACGGTATTGCTGTAGCTTGTAGTTGAAGTAAAATCTGTTTTTTTTTTACTCCACATTGAGCAGAAGGAAACCATGACAAAATACCCAGAAAAGCTTATTGATTGGAGGAAGTGTCTAGGGAGAACAAAGTCTTGCGTGGCTAATATTTAGTTTGTTCATTGATAATTAGATTTATATATTTTTGGCCAATATCGTAAGCTACATAATGTTGTCTATTTAATTCATATATCAACTGAATTTGTAGCACAGTCTTTTGATCGCAAGTAGTATAAAATATATCTTAGGTTTGGTTTACCAGTTCCTCAGTATTTAGAGCTGTCTATCATTTGAGCATGTAAGCAAGACCGCGCTATTGTAAGACTGAACAATAATACGTTTCTTTGGATGTGGCTGGCCGGGACACGGTGGAAACAGCAGGATATGGAGGTATACGTGCTTAATTGAGTGTGAAGGTGAGTGAGTGGGTGAAGAGGGGCGAAGGGGTGACGTGCCCCGCTGTGAGCGCACCGATTGGATAATTGGATGACTGGATCTCATCATTGCTCTTGTGAAGACACCGGCGGAGGCATCAGCAGCACGACCATAGAACAAGAACGGGGTAATACAGCACAGCATGAAGAGCCCTTTTCAGATGTATCATCTCAGTCTGATATTGCTCACCACACTTAAGTCCATGACTTCATATTTGGTCATATCACCTGACCATATATGAAGTCCACTCACTTTATAGACTGGAATGGAATTATATTTGTGTTGCGCTTTTCACATGACACAAGTCACCCAAAGCGATTCACATAGTGTCAGAGAGTACATTACTTTGTTCTAGCCTAAGCACCCACAGTACTTCAGTGCTTACTTTGGGTGCATGTGCTTTACGGGACGTCAAAGTGAAACATGGATTACCAAAGGAATACAATGCGCTGATTTAGGATACATCCAAGACAGCAGGGCTGGTCTTAATACTCAATTCGGACTTCTTCTTTTTTTCTTTTTTTTGCAAGGTTGTTCAAATTTCTTATTGACTCCCGTGTGCAGAAGAGGACATAATGTGCCACACAGCTCTCGGTTTGCAGAAGTAAACATGAATTGAAATCCGCGTCAAAGCTTTGGCAGTGTTTTAGTTGTTGATCCGACTCATTTACAGTAATCTTTTTAGGAAGGGACCAGTATTTGGACTATGGCCTTTTGTGAGCCATTGGCAACGACATCTGTGAGATCAGCAGTGGATAATGAGGTGAGCGTATCTCGCTCCCCAAAACATCTGACAGAGCACTAGACAGTATTAGAGGGTTCCAAAATTAATAGTGACCAGAGAAGAGCAGATTTTGCTGACTCTTCACTCTACAAATGGACAGAACATTTTCAGCAGCTGGTTCAATACATGAAAGTAAAATACAAAGTGCAAAAGGACAACAGTCAGCTCATTCTGTATAATTTCAACAATGGAATATGATTATGCCGTAACAATCACTGAGAAAAATAAATAAATAACACAGGAAGGCCACAATGTTGCGCATAAGTTTCCTTTCGGCATAAAAATAACAAGTGCTATCTGTGCAGAGCAACCAATACAGTTCTAACATTCTTTTTTAGATTTTTTTGATTATTTTTGGGGCTTAGGAGCATGTGTGTGATTAGACTATAAGTCACGTTTCTAAAGCATGGAGCGCAGCCATTTGATTGCAGCGGGACCTGCAGTGTGACCATGGCACATTCTCTCTTCTCTCAGGACAGTTCAATTCACAGTGGGATAAATACAGGGCACCATTAAACATTTCTGCAAGGGCACCAAAATGGCTTGCAGCAGCCCTGCATTTCAGACAACTTCAACTGATCAAAAACCTAGGGTTAGAGTTAGTCCAAATCTCAAAGCGTATTGACTTGAGATCTTATAGCCTATATGCCATTGTGATACATAATTTAAAAACCATGACCTTTTGGTTTCAAAAACTATTTGTGAGATCTGTGTGAGTGAAACACCTAACCTTAACCCTAGCTCCCTGTTACAGCAAGTAACAGGTTAGAGTCCTCACACTCCCCATAGCATGTGTGATAAAAGTCACGGCACACACCCTTATGCTTGCATGCAAGTACTGTGCTGTGCTGCTCAAATGGAAATAGGATTAGATTTGGCAGCAGTTATTAGGAGAAAGACATGTGTGTTCTTGGGTCACTCTGTCCTTATTGACATGTTGCGTTATGATGCTGCTGTGTGTGTATCTGTATGCAATGTGCACCATGTGTGTCCTTTTAAAAGGCTGATCTTTGTGCCTATCAATATTACACATAGTGTACCAGAGGGTTGATTATGTAGATTAGGTGTATTCAAATGTGTTAAATAGATCAGACCTTCATTTTGCCCATCTTGGCATAAGGGTGCTGATGAGCATAAATGATGTATAGCAGCAGCTAATACCTTGGAGTAACAATTATTAAAATGTAATTAAATGTATCTAATGTTGTTAAATGATTTATCCTTGATATTTCTCAAAAGGTCAAGCATTTGAATATCAAAGTCGAAGTGAGATTTCCTGTGGCCTCTTTGGTTCCAACCACTATGACACCATCCATTCATTATTTTTATAGTAAACTAAACTACATGGCATGTGATACCACAAAAAGTATTAATAGAAAATCTTTCATTTTAGACTGCTGAATGGTGATGCTATCAGAATAAACAAATTAAGGACGCATAGATTTTTCTGCTCTTAAAATAACAACCGACTTAGAAAGCTTTAATTCCAGACTTAGAAAAGTAGCCAGTATCATATGTGACAGTGCTGCAGACCTGGGCAACTCATAGAAGAGGCCGCTTCAGTTGGTTATGATCAGCGTGCCACTTATATATATGGGTCGCTATGAGAAAGCCACTGAGTACTTAGGAAACCGTATGTCATTGCATCAGACCTGTCTTTAGCAAATCGAGTGTGTGGGTATGTGTGAGAGAAATAAATGGTATGTGCATTCCTGGGGTATAATGTGACGAAGCCCGTGGTGTGATGTGTGATGTAAACAGAGATTATTAGCATAACACCAGCCACCAACATTCACACAGTGTCTGCATCACCTGGGAGCTAAGAGGAAAACAAATATGTAGCCAGGGCCGCTGGAATGCATTAGTAATGATGTAATAATTTACCACTATGGAACTCCCAGAGATGGTGACATTAGTTGATCAAAAGCGATGTATGTAGGCCCTATACATTGAGAAACCCAACAGCCAAGTCTAACTGTCTGATGCATTTTCCTATATGCCAAGTAAACTGTTATCGACATTGTAATTGTTGGGTTGTTGTTGTTTTTTCTGTCCGCTTGAAGTCACTCAAAGTATTCAGGATGGGATTATGACTGAAGGAATCTGCAGAGTAGACTAACCGTGTCAAAACCATGGGCTCCCAAAGGCACTGAACTGGGGCAAGCGAAATAATGTGAATCTTCTGAGCAAAGCAAGAAGAGAAAAGCAAGTGGGTCATGGGTTCAATTCCGGGTTCCTGGGTTAAATTTTCTGTGTGGAGATGCACATTCTTCCAGTGCCAGCTAACTCACACTTGGTTCTATTGCACTTCTTCTTACTGCACTGTATCTTATCTGCTGGATGTGATCACGCACTTTGGCATGTGTGGATAAGCATGCTTCAAGCATACCAAAAAGCTGCCCCAAACAGTAATGCACATGTATCTGCTTTACATTGGCCATTACAGGGAGGATAGCCATTTCGTTGTGTCCTGTAGTGTCCCCTTTGAATCTTTATGGAAATTGACTGGAGACAGGGAATGGCTTTTGGTGTGTGATTTATGCCGCCGCACTGTTTGTGGGGGTGCTTGTGTGGGCTAGTGTGTAAATTGAGCTCAGACATGGATTGCCTTTTTATGCTTGTTTTATTAGACGCCCTGTATTTCTGCCACAACAGAGTAAGAAGAGTGAGACAAGACATACAGTAACTTATTTGCACCATAAAATGCATAAATACAACCCACGCTATGTAGCGTGAGGAGAAACAGCTCAAGTTACAGCAGAATATCCAAAGAATTTAAGCACATTTGGAGAGTTTTGGTTGGAAACATCCACCATTGCCCCATAGAAAAGTTCAATCTTGTCGTCTTTTCACATGAGCAGAAGTTCAGAACTTATTGAAACACCAGACAGATCATGTTTGGGGTGATATTGTAGACAGAAAAAAGGCTTTCAATCAGCAAAAAAGGGAGCATTTTACAAGAGCTCTCTGGTAGTGGTGGGTTTGTAAAGATTTGTTTGAAAGAAAAAAAAGAAAAAGCTTTAGGCAGACTACATTTTGAGCAGGCCATGTGATATAACGCTTTAAATTTTACAAGATTGTTCAAATAGAATGCAAATAGTTTTATTTGCATTCTCTTTATAGCCACAAAAATCCTCAAGTTTGTATTAGTATAGAAGGTAAATCACTTCACTGAGTCCATGCTGAATTTTGGACCTGGGTCAGTGGGTGACTGTGTGAATTAATGTAATTGTAAAGTAGGGAGGGAAAAAGTGTGTCGTAAAAGCTCCCTGATGTCCTACAAATCAATGAACCCTGGGAGGCCAGAGGGGCCAGGAGGAAGGAACAGAGTCAGGTGGGGCCATGGAGGCAGAGAACAGGGACACTAGGGGATGGACACAAGGTAGGAATGGAGAATTGTAAGGTACTAGGAGGTTCGGAGGCCAAGGAGGCAGGTGACGCAGAGATGACCATGAAGGAAGTTCAGGGGCTCTGGGGCCCAAGAAGGTCCAGGACATGGCAGAGGCAGCCGGGAGCACACACTGGAGGCAGAGGTGGGCCCAGGATCCCCGGCACAGGAAGAGGCGGGCCCGGGATCTGAGGTGCAGGCAGAGGCAGGCCCAGGATCTGAGGTGCAGGCAGAGGCAGGCCCGGGATCTGAGGTGCAGGCAGAGGCAGGCCTGGGATCTGAGTGCAGGCAGAGGTAGGCCTGGGATCTGAGGTGCAGGCAGAGGCAGGCCCGGGATCTGAGGTGCAGGCAGAGGCAGGCCCGGATCTGAGGTGCAGGCAGAGGCAGGCCTGGGATCTGAGGTGCAGGCAGAGGTAGGCCCGGGATCTGAGGTGCAGGCAGAGGTAGGCCTGGGATCTCCGGCACAGGCAGAGGTGGGCCCGGGATCTCTGGCGCAGGAAGAGGCAGGTCCGGGATCGGAGGCGCATGAAGAGACAGGCCCGGGATCTCCGGTGCAGGAAGAGGCGGGCCTGTGATCTCCGGCGTAGGAAGAGGCGGGCCCGGGATCTCCGGCGCAGAAGCAACAAGTGCTTATTGCAGACATGCCTCAGTCGACCCCTTCTTTCTAAGCCACACCCCTGTGCCCTGGCCATTCAAGCACCGGCACACCGTTTGTTTGCATACAAGATGTCACTCTCTTCTGCGCTAACGTTGTTGCACCAGGCAGAAAATCATGACCCAATAACTCCATATTCTATTGTTGATCAAATCAGGTGTTGTAAAAAAATATATATATGTATATATATATTATTTTCTGTTTACACTCTACATTCCTTGGTTAACAACTTTATTATTAACTTACAATGACTAGAGAAATTAGTGTATCCAAAAATATAGCACATTGAGCCAGACAATGTGAAAAGATTTGTTTGAAAGTACAGTGTTTTCGTCATGTTTCCGATATGCACATGTTAAAATGCGTCTCCAGCTTTGTACCAAAGCAATTTCTAAAAAAGAGGAAGAAAATGTCAAAGCTTTCAGTGTGAAATATACAATAGCCTGAAACATGACATTAGCATTAGGACTCCAGTGCTGACCGTGAGTAAGCATTATTAAGACAAACAAAATTAATCAGAAAAAACTGGCTCAAATATTATGTTTCACAGCGTGTCCTTTTCTCTTTTATAATCTTGCCCAGCAGAGATTGGTTTGACCTCAACAAAGAAGGCATTTTTGATCCGTTGAATAAAAGTTTCATTTGCATAATAGTCAGCTCACTGTAGTAACATTCTGTTTTTGAAGCAATCTTTGACAGACAAGCTTAGAAAGTACAATGGGCACAGGGAAGAACAGGGTGACAGAGGTAACGGGTAAGAAAGAAGGGGGGGGGGGGGGGGGGGGGGGGGGGGTTGTGGGGAAGGAAAACATGAATTCATATCAAAATTGATTTGCTATCTCAGACATGTGACTTTAGCTTTTTGAGCTTTTAACTATGTTAGGTTGTTTCTTCATCAATAACATACGTGGAGAGTTGTAACTTGCTTCACTGACGCCTTTCTTCAATACTGCAGAAGCACTCCAGTTTGTATTTCCGTTTTTTAGTTGGATAGAACCCAGAGCCCCATAAAGCATAACTGAACTTGACCTTTCAGTGACCCAGCAGCTGTATGGGTGGTTAGCTTGACGCATTTGCTTTACATTCCGGTGGCTCCTATGATGGTTCAAGATAAATTTCATTTCAGGTTTTTAGGATTTCTTGTAGGTTTTCGGAATTGAATGTATATGTAACCAAGTATTTCATTTCATTTCATTTTATTGAGAACCCCATTAGCTCCTGACTCATTGCAGGAGCTATTCTACCTGGGGTCGCCTTCATTTTCATTACAAATGTTTACAATATTACATAACAAAACAAACAAAACAACAACACACACATACACACAAACCAACCATGGGAGCTCCATGTGAAACCAAATAAAAACATTATCGCTAGCCACACAGCACAACCAACTCATCTTTGCCTTACTTTTAGAAAACATGTTTAAAAAAAAACGTTGTATAGGAAACACATGTTTTCCCTCATTGCTATTCCAACAATAAAAAATGACCTAGGCAATTATGCCATGCGGCCAACGATATCACATAAAACCAAAAAGAACTGTCAGTAGATATGTAGAATCGACCTAAAACAGCAATAACAGCATTTTTATCATTATTATCACCATTTCCATCTGACAAAGTAAAACCAACAAACAAAAGTAAAACATTTACCGTAATTAAAAACATTTGGAGTTTTGTATGAAGCATCTCATGAAGTATATTGCATAATCAGCAGTGAAAACCCAAAAAACAATTGATCATGGAGTGTCTTACAGGCCAACGGGATGGCAAGTAAAGGCACTATGCTAACCACCCAAGCATCAGCTGGGTCAGTGAAAGGTCAAATATGTATTAATGTATTAATGTATTATTATCAACTTTTTTTTTACATAAAAAGTTGCATAGTGCACCTTTAATTAGACATTATTTGTATATTATAAAACATTTACAAGCCACAACTATGCATAATGTCCACTTTGAAACAGTTATTCGTATATTTGCATCAAACTTGGTCATTTCCATCTTTAGAATATGTTGTAGCTGTTTAGTGTTCACCTCAAATACAGAACGAGAGGTAGTCTAATTACTGCCATCTCATTTGCACACACGTGATCTCACACATGTCATTAGAGTGATGGCTCTGAAATTGGACACACTCCAGTAGTTGTAATTGAAATGAACCTCTTCTCCACAGGGTTTTCGTCTGGGTTAGCACTACAACTACTGTGTCTTCAAGTGTCTGAAGGACAACACAGAAAACTGCAATGAAGGTATGTGCATAGTGAATGGGTAATTCCTGATATTTGACTCAGTGCATCAGATGGCAAGCACTCTTCACTCAGCAAGAAGGTCCTAGACCATGTTGCTACAGTTAACTTGAAGTTAACTTGAAGTAGTCTGATATTTGATTAGTTTATTTTAAATGTAACTCAGTTAGATTACGAGTTACTTTATTAGTTACATTGAGCAGCTGCCAGCAATACCTTCACCGCCTCAGCATACTGTACAAATGACAACCATGCAGTCAAAGATTCCCTTTTTCTATCCCCATTCTCTCGTGTTTTGTTTTGATTATGTTCACTACACACAAAGGCAGATCTTTGTTACAGAAGGAACAATGGTGTCTGAGAGGATAGATGATAAATGGGCAGTACTTTGGATGTCTTATGCAGGAGACGTTTCAGTGCAGGACCCGGAGACATCGTAGTAGTCTAGTAGTCTAACCATTCAAGTAAATGCTGCCACATGACACTGTTGTGCGTCATACTGATATGCAAGCCAAAACATTCAGTGCCTGAGAGCCACAGTTACGGTTATACGACAGAGCTGGTACGGCAGCATGGCACAATATAAATAGCAATTTGATTTTATTCTCTAACACTCTTATACTATACACCCATATCCAACTTGATTTGGTATGCTGGATCTTATTTGGGGGTAGTTTGGCTTTTTTTTTTCTTTACATCAATATAAACCATTTAAATGCATGTGTTACTCAAGTTGCTTAAATTGTAATTGACTAATACCGTATTTTGTTTAAAGTGCATATGACAGGCTTTAATGCTTTTGAAAATATGACTTATTTAGAAGGATAACATCAGTTGCAAGTTCATTAGTTGCATAATTATCATTTTATTTTTGTGAAGCGGCAATTTTAATGAAGAAATGTTGGGCAGAAAAGTTATTTTTATTTGAATTTTTTAAGCTGCTGACAGGAAGTGAGATACCTGTAGATAAAGGTAAAGTTCCCTAGAAGTTTCACTCATTTCCCATTGACTCAAGATGGTTACACGGCAATAGTTTAAAATTGTTGTCCTTCATCTATGTCACTTCCTGTCAGTGTCCAATAAGGAAGTGTCAGGGAATTAACACCTGCTTCCAACACAACTTTCGGCAAACGCTCTGTTATCTTTTGTCACAGAAATAAACAGATTCAAAAACACAAAGTCACTCCAGAGCCTCATTTTACTTGCATTACAAGGTGGCATTGTCACGGGATTTTGCAGCCTACCAGCTTGCTAAATCCTTCAAACCCCACAGAATACAGACATCTTACAGCCTATATACAAAATATAGCCACTCCCATTTTCCTATAACTTTCCGCTCCTTCAGTCAGGTTGGGGCTGGTACATTTCCGTTGGGGCCATAAACCCAAGACCCCCTCCCCTGCTTCCTGAGAGGGGCTGTAATGCTTCATCACCAAGGAAATCTTTTGGGATCGTAAAAGTGGTGCAACTGATAAGGATGTCCTTAAGTCAAGCTTCAATGCCTTAACCAAACCAAACAAGAGACCTTTGACATTCGGCCTCCAACATCAACTCAAGGTTTTAAGAAGTTAACATTTCAACCAACACATGCTTAGGTTCAACAGTTCAATGCATACAAATGGATTTGAGAATATTTTGCAATCACACCCAATTTCACTGCAATACACCAAATGTAAACACATATGATAATATCACAAATTTTATGACAGGAAGTGAAACTAAAAACATCCCAGAAATGGCCAAACTGCATGGCCAAACTAAAGAAAGCTGGGTACAATATTGAGCAAAATCTTAAATATAATTATGTTAACTATGTTTAAGCAAAAATTGTGAATATGCACTTTAAGTAATATGTTATATTCCTCAGTTAGTGAAAAAGTAATTTACTTCTGTAACTTGTTACTTTTGTTATACATTACCCCAACACTGGTCATTTTAGAGTAACTAACTGCTGGCATTACTAAGTAGCTGTTACTGGAATCACTGTTCAATTCCAATGGGAGTTCTTACTGTGTGGAGTTTGAAAAGCCTCTCATCCTTTTGATTTCACCTAGCCACCTGGCGCTGCAGTCACTATTGTTCCTCAGATTGCTACAGTGGCATTGAAAGATGAACAATCCCTGCAACATAAACTGCTACATCCAAGAGGAGATGCAGAAGGAAGAAAAGTAAATGTCAGTGTCACAATCTGAACCTCAATGTAAAATAAATTCCCTTTCAACATTAAGACTTCACATATTCAATTCTGCTGACCTTGTTGAATACAGTTCATTTACAGCGGTTCTGGTAGTATCTCCGCAACTGTGACTGAATGCCAGATACCGCTGAAGTGTCTTTTATTAGAGTGCGGCATCTGACAGTGTGCTGGAAAGTCCATGAAATTGTCCTGACATGATCTCACAGATATCATGGTCACAGCTTTTACCGTATTTCCTCGACCAACGCTTACTCTTTTCTCTCCTGTTCCATTCAGTGCAGGCTGCTCTTTGCGGGAGCGTCCCTGTGCACCTAAATAAGTCATTCTGTCAGTGAAGAAGAGCACTCTTGTCCGTGTGTCCGCCACTTCAGCCGCTTTTAACACTGTCATGTTCTTTTCTTTCTCTGTGTATTGTCGTTTATCTGTCCACTCCTCAAAACCCATCACCTCCAATTTGCCCACTCTCTCAATGTCACTCTATGACATTGTCCCGAAGTCCTCCTCCTTCTCTTCCTCTCTCTTGTTTCTAATTCAATTAACAAGATGCCATCTCCCCAATTAAGCTTTCCAATTACTGCTCAGCCTGGGCTCTGAATGAACGCTGTCCCTGGCCTACTGAAGGTTTTCCTTTGTGCGGGCAGCTGAATGGAAATGGACTTGCAGTGAGTGATAAGCGGCGCTCATCAGCATCAAAGAGGAAGATGTTCGCCGCTCGCCTTTGATTGCTCTCTCTCATTATGACTGCTGTAGAGTTTATGCTGTGATCGTCAGTTCGCTTACCGCTGACCTCCTTCAGATGCTGCACGCTGTAGATTAACCAGCGTCAATACACAGCAAGTCAAGGGTGTGGAGGCGAGGGCCATGTAATGGAAGCAGGTGTCTATGGCCATTTTAATTATAGGAAGGTGTGAAGATGACAACGTTTCTACAGTGTTATAAGCGATTTTCTCAACCTGTTATCACCCATCTTAACTGAGTGCATTTTCTCCAGGTCAGTTTTACCCAAATCTAAAAGCTTCTTGACAGCCTAAGGGCCAGTGTCATAGGCGCCGATTTATGTTCTTCCCTGTGGCTGCGCAGTCAAAAAAATAAATGAAAAGTCGGGATTGATCTTGCAGTCTCGTGGTTGGGTGTCCGGCGCTCTACCTATGGAGCTAAACGAGCAGAGCGACATGGCACCACTGCACGTAGATCAATGTTATGAACCGCCTGCACTCATGTATTTGCAGAAAAGGGAGTAGCATCTTTACAGGTTAGGCGATATTTATTTAATAATTTTGTAATTTGATTTGTAAAAGATTACGCTCCAGCCCCGCAGCACCCACAGGATCGGCACCTATGGCCAGTGTAACGCCTCATTTGAAAGCTAAGATTTAAAAACTGATCTAAATGAATCTTTTTTTCTCGCATTGTTGCTGTGTTGTCGTCACTTTTTTCACTTTCTTTTTCATCGCATTTATGTCGGGGTTTTTTGTTGCTTTTTTGTAACTTTTTTCCTGCACTTTCATTCCTTTTTGTTTGTTTTTTGTTTGTTTGTTTGTTTGCTCTTTTGAGGCTCTTTTGTCACTTTTTTCCTGCACTTTCATCGTGTAGGTTTCCTCCAGGTACTCCGGTTTCCCCTACCACTAAAAACATGTACAATAGGCCAGGATGAATGATGTGTGTGTGTGTGAATGGATAGTGGTGGTCAGAGGAACCATTGGCGCAGATGTGTGCAGTCGCGACAGCACTTCTGTCAGTCTCCCCAGGGGAAACTGAAGCTGAATTGTCTCATGTAAAGCGCTTTGTGACCATGTCTGTGAAAGGCAATATATTCTTTTTCTTTTGTGTGGCTTTTTTCCCGCACTTTCATCACTCTTTTTGTCACTTTGTGATGCCTTTTTGTTGTGTTTTCCTCATTTCTTACTCATTTTGTAACTATGTTGACACTTTTTCAAGAAGCTTTTAGATTTGGATAATGCCATACTGGAGAAAATCTGCTCGGCACGGGTGGGGTTAAGAGGTTTATTAAAAAACACATTTTCGTATGCCAAATCTTTTCATCTCAACTACTCTATGTGTGAGCTGAAAACTTTAGCCTTTTGTAACTATCCTATTTCAAGAAAAAATGTGACCAATTAGCAGAGCTCCCCTAATGAAGTGAGAGTCTCTTTCTTCCGTCATAAATGTGTCAATGCTAAATGTTTCAGGTTTCATGGCACGTGGAATAGGTTTGGAAATGTAAAGTAGGAAAATGGAGTGGAAAATATTGACAAAAATAAAATTCGAAAATATTTGACAATTCTGGAAGTGTTGGCACTGTGACTCATCAGAATTGCCACTATGACGCGTCACCCCACAGCATCTGTCAGACTTGTCAATCTACCCTTGCGCCGTGTTATTTTGTATTGTAAGCATCTTCACCTTCACCATAATATTCTGCCGTTGTCAGTGTATCTCTGCCTCGTGGAAGCAGCAGGTGCATACCGCTGATGTCGATCTGATAGTCACATGATCGTGAGTCAACTTGCTGATAGAGGCAGGAAGCGGGGGGCAGCTTTTCCCAATCTTCGCTGCATCTCTCGACTGACTTTGTCAAAGGGAGCGTGGATTAAAAGAAACGGCACTAATTAAAACTTTTGTACAGGACTAAAACTAATTGAGCGGGCTGATTAAGAGGCTTTTTGGTGGGGAGGCGTGGGAGGCCAACGGCGAGCCAGAGTTTGCCAGCTACAAGGGTGCCGGATGTGGGCTTGTCAAAACACGGTCCAATTAAAAAAGTTAATTCATTAAAAAGTTGTCTCATACTTATGACGGATTTATCTGATGTTTGTTTCCATTCAGTACGTTCTGGTACGGTCTGTGTCCTTGCTCCATCAGAACCAGATAAGGAAGACTGTACTTTTCAGCAATTTAGCCCGCTCCAATTAGCGGTGCTTTGCTAACTGATGTTGCAATGTGCAGTCATGGCAGTTTCGCTTTGTCCAGCTGCATGTATTTGCAGATAAGGTTTAAGGTGTGAATAATGAATGTAGCAATTTAGGAAAATGTTTCTTGAAAGTCTTGGTGACATCAAACTTAAAAGGGAGCCTGGGCTGGTCGTTAGAATTTGTTTCGGTCCAGCTTCTCTTCCTTTTTCCATCTTATTGAAATTAATAGTTATTAATAGTAGGAAATAGTTATCAAAACAAGAAAATCGATTATGACAGTGTGTGTGGTTGGTGTCTGACCCTCAGATTCAGTGATAGATGTGTTTACAGCTGCAATCATAGTATTTAACATTATTTCACATGGGCTACGTCATCCATAATTGCATGACTTGGTTCCTTAAATATCCGCTCAGTCTGACACCGGATTGCTCCACGGCTGCACTGATGACTGAAGGGAAGAGCCGCACCTCAGCCGACTCTGAGTAAACAGTGAGTGGACTGAGACTCTCTCCAGGCTCATGAATCACTGCGAGCGTCCAGCAGATGGCAGCGATATGTTCACACTGACAGACGCAGGCAGATGGAGAACGGGGAAAGGCAGAGGAGGACAGATGGACATCTTACACAGGAGTGGGAAGATGTCATGTATATATGTAAGGAAAATGTATGAACAGAGAAGTGCGAAACTGGTTAGCTATGTTTCCAATAATGTGAAGTTGGTTTCACACTCGAAATGTTATGATTGTATGATTTATTTACTTGCAGATAGATATGACCATGTTGGCCAAAAGGTGTGTGCCAGCAACAGTCAAAGGGCCAACAGATGGACACCTGCTGGAAAAAATAGGATAACAATGCATAACAAAGAATGCAGGAAAGTTGACTGCTCATTGTGGGGAGACTCATCATGATGGGAGAGAGGTTCTGCTCCTAAACATAGGGTAAGTGAGTCATTTTACTTTACTTATTATGTTCTTATATGTACTTATATGTTCTTACTTGAGCTAAGACGAGTTGATTCGTACCTGTCTGGTCTTTGTGCGTGCCCGTGGAAGAGCTCGGTCACTTCTAACTTCATCCCGTTTGGAGCCATAGAAATATGCTGGGAGAGGCCAAATGCTAACAACATCTTTGGTCGTTTTGCGTGACTGAGCGCACGCACAAAGACCAGACAGGTGCGCATCAACTCGTCTAAGCTCAGGTAAGAACATATCTCAGTATGGAAAAACGGTGGCCTATTCCTTTAAAGGGACAGGTTGGTCATTTTTATACTCACTACTGCCACCTCAGGTCTTACGCGTAACTGCAATCTCTATATTAAGCTCGTGCATGACGGCAATTCGGACCCGAATTAACACCTTTTTGAGTGACAGTGCAGGTTTTTAGTGGCAGTTGTGGTGAATAGGTCTGAGCTCATTCTACACATTAGGACATTGATGGAACATGTAGGGGGAGGGAAATACTTCACTTTAACATTTTTAAACTCTGTATACTAGTTCCTTTAAAGAAAGTGACTTTTTTAGTTTGTTCAAATTTTTTAAATGAATTTTTTTCCCTTTTTCCCCTCCTAATTTGTGCTCTACTTCCCACCATCCCCCTCCTTTTTCACCAATTTTTACCCAATTTATTCTCTATTTTCTCCCCATTTAAAAAAAAATATTTTCCTTATTTTTCCACAATTTCTTGACATTGTAGATGAACCCAATATTGTTAGTTTGTAGATCTTCCACATATCATTCTGTTTTCCCGTTCTAGATGACAAATATTTGAATCTAGGCATCGAACAAAGTACTGTTCAGGAAAACCAAGTATCATTAAGGTATCGAAGAAAAAATGTAACAATACCCAGCCCTACTTCACCATCACATTGAATGATATAGCCTTCAGTCATGGTTTCCAATATTCAGAATTCCTCACATGCTCATGACAGCCTCCAAAATGATCCCCTATATGTGCTTATCTCTCTGTCTCGGCTACAGGCCTTCCACTCATGGTTTAGAGTGTTTTTTTCATAAAGACGCGGATGCTGCGTGCTTGGGATGTGGAGCTCTTGTTCTTGAGAGGGTTTTGAGAGATGCATGACAACTCGTCTGTGACACGGCGAGGGCCACTCATCACATTAGCGGCGGGTGTCTTGAACTGCTTCTACCGTCACACTGGGAGAAAGTCAAGCCACTAGACTGCTCTCATTGTGCATATCAGTACACACACGGCCGCAGCCCTAGTGGGGTTTGTTGTCCATATTAATGCACACAGCAGGTGCGGCCCCTAAATCCGATGTGTAGCTGCTTATTAAAGTCTGACTGTGGTCGCGCCGCACATGCAGAGAGTGCACACAGAGATCGCAGTGGGATAAATTTGATGGCTGTGAGTGTAATATACACATTCTGGTCAATATTTTCCCTGGTTTGTTTTCACAGGCAAACTGAGAAGGGTAATTTATTTATTGTATGCAAATGTGTTGTGTTCACGGGAGGCTCTTTGCTGACTTGTGTCGGTGCCCCGTTGCCTTGCGGAGATTGAGGGGAGCGTTTTTTGCATTACTTCGCAAGCATACTGTAAAATTGTCTGCTTTTCTTCACAGGTGAATGGTTTTGCGTTTGATATTTCGCCGTTGTTTACAGCAATTCTCTTTATACCCCAACCAGTACGCAGACAGCACAAATATCAGTGTTTCAGTGCTATGCAAATGATTTTAGGCCAGGTGTGCCTGACCACATGGTGATCTACCAGTGTATCTCGAATGCAGTGCCAGAAGATCATGGAACCCAGCCTTCCCAAGTTAATGATGGTATTTTGCCAACAGGCCATCTCTTACCAACTGTATGGGCAACATTCATCAAATTAAATATCCTTTTACCCATTTAATAGCATATGTTTCAATAGATATTTTAATTTTTAGTCCGCAATAATAACCTTACACTTCTTGCGTGTGAAGCAGAAATCCATTGGCAGATCTCCGAGCCATGTTGTCATTAAAAGTAGCTCACCAGCCCATAAACAAAGTAAATTTAGCGAACAAATTGTATGCCAAAAATCCTAAAACATATTGCTCAAAGTTGGGCTTGAAGAAAATGAAAGCCCCACCATAAAGATGGGGAGGCTAATGATATAAAGCAGTGGCCTCTGTGGATAAAATGTATCGTCGCTACCGGGCACTGATTCAAATTGTTGTTCATGGACACTGTGCTGCGTGTTTGTTTGCTGTTGAAATGATGCATGGAGAAGGGTTTAAAGGCTATGGGAAATCTCTAGTGCTTTGTGGCTAAATTAGATGCAGTCAGATAGTGTTCGCATAGGGATTTGTTCACCTGTGAAAGAGCAGCCTGATTTAGGATTAGACCCTAATGCATTTCAAATAAAGTGCTCTGGCTTGTTATTATTTAGTCACAGCTGTTTTGTTTTACATTCCAACAATATGGATTTGTTTTGCTGTTACTCAAGGCAAATTCACTAAGCTGCCCGTAATAAGAGGTAGTGGCATTTAAACTGTTAGCTGCTGCTCAAACAAATGCCTCGCAGAAAGTACATACACAATTCCGGTGCGTGTACAGCTACAGAAATGTTTCGTGCTGATTCAGACAATCAGTAATCAATAAAACTATCGGCAATCAATAAAAATGTGCTATATTTCTCTCGCTCTACTTGATCTGCACCATCACAATAATATTACTGTACCAATAAATTATAAAAGCCTTTAACAGCAACCTTTGTGATGCAGCGATTACATAGTATCTCATCATCCACATCAGTGTGATTCTCTACTGCTTTGTAGGGCTCCTCTCATGTCCTTTAGTGCAGCTGACCCCGCGGTCCCAGCTGTGTATTGATTCGTCCGCACTTCTGCCAACCCTGAGTGACCATTCATACCTCCTTTAGAAGATCAAGCCTCTCGGGGTTGCACTTAAAAAGGTCATCGGTTCAATTACTGCAAGTGCTGGTCTAGGGGACCTTTTTGCATGCCCTGTTGCTGCCTCTTGTGGCTCGTTACATTGGACCATGGTGTACAAAGAGACACTAACATTTCTTAAAGATTTCTTTAAAGAGGGGGTATTATGCTTTTTTCAATCACATAGCACCAGTCTATAGCATACAATGATGACGTAACCTTCTGTTGGTCTGTATATGCAGTAAATTAAAATAACTGCCTTGAATAAAATTGCTCTCTCAAAATGGCTGTACTGAACGTCTTGAAATAGGCCTCTGTCTCTTTAAGAAGCTTTCTGACACGCCCCCTTCAGCACACTGCTGTGGCATCTAAACAACACTACTGTGCGGGGAGGGGCCTCTGCTGAGCTGAGGAGCAGTGGTTGGTGGCTTGGCTGGTGACAAAAGGTCCAGAGGCGTCTCCAGGAGGTGGGGGCGTTCCTAGGAGGACTGAGGCATAGCTACACCTAAAATGGCTGCCGTCTAAGTTTTTACTGATTACTCAAAAATATGTGAATGAGCCAAGGCAACACTCCAGGCATGTGTTTAATGAGGGAATGACATAATAACATGATATAAAGCTTGAAAAAGTCGATTTTACATAATACCCCCGCTTTAAGTACAAAACATTATTACATACTGTTAATACTTTTTCAAGAGATGTTCTTCTGCCTGCTGAATTGGTAACAATACTGCGTGGTTTAGTTGAGAGGTAGAGAATTACAAAACTTGGCTAACATGCAAGATTACAAACTCATTCCACGAACACTATAGTCACTATAGTCAAATGCTTCTAAAAAAAAATGTCTACATTTGCAACAAACTCAAATTCAATCAGTTGGCGGTATCTCCCCGTGTGCTTACATACTCAACATATGCAGTGCTATACCAGAATACATCTCAGCTTTATTTCTGGTGCAAATGAGGCAATCTAAATGCAGTAAGACAGAATGACAGTGCTTCTGTTGTACTTAAGTCAGGGCCTTTACACAAAAGACCTCGTCATTGTTTGGCCCCTCCCTCCCGCTGCACAAACACAGAGGGAGAGCAAGACGCAAAAACGTGTTGTGCCTTTGCAAAGTGGAAGAAAATTGTTTCTATTTTAGCCCATTAACTTGTTGCAAAGACATAGTTTATCACTACATTATATTGTTTTAGGGTGATCCGAAAATAATACTGTTCATCATTGGGGTCAGGATAAAACAGTGTTCCAGAGAAGAAGAAGAAGAAAAAGAAAAAGAAAAAGAAGAAGGAGAAGAAAAAGAAGAAAAAGAAGAAGAAGAAAAAGAAGAAGAAAAGAAGAAAAAAAGAAAAAAAGAAGAAAAAAGAAGAAGAAAAAGAAGAAGAAAAAGAAGAAAAAGAAGAAAAAAAGAAGAAAAAGAAGAAAAGAAGAAAAGAAGAAGAAGAAGAAAAAGAAGAAGAAGAAGAAAAAGAAGAAGAAGAAGAAGAAGAAAAAGAAGAAGAAAAAGAAGAAGAAAAAGAAGAAAAAGAAAAGAAGAAGAAGAAGAAAAAGAAGAAGAAAAAGAAGAAGAAGAAGAAGAAGAAGAAGAAAAAGAAAAAAAGAAGAAGAAGAAGAAGAAGAAGAAGAAGAAGAAAAAAGAAAAAAAGAAAAAAAAGAAGAAGAAGAAGAAGAAGAAGAAGAAGAAGAACTCTAGTTTGGATTTTAGCTGATATCTGAGTATGAGCGTGATCATATCCTCCTACACAAGGATGGGAATTGTTTTTAATCTGTAAAGAGCTTTGTACTACAATTTGGAATGAAAAGGGCTCTATAAATAAAGTGTTGATTGATTGGTTTTGAAAGTTTAAAGAGTTCGGTCACCGATCGGAGCTGCTGCAAAGACACCAGAGAATCACGTACCAGGGAGCTTCACTCCACTTTGAAATTCACTTCAGACATATCTGCATGAAGTTAGATACCTCAAGTGTTGGAAGAAATTGTTTTAAAATGTGCATACAAATCAAATAAATCCAATAGTGTTGGCATTTGCCTGCAAGGAAAACAAAAGTTAGAAAAGCTTATAAGTGGCTGTTCGACATTTTGAAAACATATCTATTCATCAAGTAAAGAAAACCAAAAGCAAAGCAAAAATGGCAGTAAGTGGAACTTGTGAGAATGAAAGGGCTCAGGATGGCAAGAGTTTGAAGAGAAAACATAAAGTGCTTTTGGAGATTCCGAAAAGCTGCTTATTGAGGAGTTGAGGTGAACTTTGACAAGACTTGAACATTTCCATAATTCACAAACACATTCCCAAACACTTTCATATTGCATAAACATATTGCTACATATAATTCATATGACACTTTTAAACCTTAAGAATATACAAGCATTTCCGATTCTAGGTCAGGCAATATTTGAGTACGATATGCCCCCATGGAAGTTTATTGTTTATTTATTCATTTGCTGTCCTAAGACTGGATAGATGCTGAGTGTTGCATAAAGAGACAGAAGTTTGTTTTATTGTTTTTATTATTTATATTTTATGGAGCCACTTTAAGATTGTTGGGCCAAAAGCACGCTTCTGTGTCAAATGTCTAACACAGGTAAGTGAGGCAGGATACCCCTGTGAGTCCTCGTGCTGGTGCTCTTTTGTATTTATTGTTTTCATTCTATCTCAGAGTAATCCACATCTAAATGTTACAGTGAAATATAGCATTCCTGCTCTGGGGGTGTGGAGGACAAGGGGTCGTGGCAGCAGGTGAGAAATCAGTGTTGACTTCATCATTGATTTGCTTTTGCTTGTACTCTTACGTGTTGACATAATGACAAACCACTAAAAAGGGAACCAGCCTCTGAGCCCACACAAACACACTGCCGCTGCTGCTTCACAGAGGCGCTCAAGAGACACACTTCCGTCTTCGTCGCATCGCGTGAGTGATTGCACAGATCGCTGGAAGGATGTCAGATTGCAGGGTAGTGAGAGACCAGGAGCCTGATGCATTTTGATAGAATCTGAGCCACTCTTTCTTCCTCTCCTTTCTTGTCTCCGATCCATCATCTCTAAGTATCATAAATCCCCCTCTCATATAGGGACGTTTCTAAACATTTGCATTTATTTAGAAGTCTGCTTTCAATCCGATACAGTACATTCTTTCAGTAAATGGGCGAAAAAAAGTCTTTCTCTTTTCTCTCCTAATGATGATTTCTGGTCGATAAATAGCCGGTACTTGTCAGTTAATTTAATAGTCTCTGTTTTTAAACTTATTTTAAATCCTGCATTATAGAATCATAATGTTAAAATACCAAATGTCAGATATTAAGAGGTTGGAGATAAAATATCGGATCGGATCACAATACTACTATGCAGTAATACTAAGTATCGATACTTTATCAAATACTTTCAATACTTGTGTTTGGAGGCCTTTTTTTATCATGCTCTTCTTTGTTTTCCAGTTACACAGCACTTTGTTACATTGTGTTAATGCACTTTTCAATCTTAGCACTTCAATAAATGTCACATAGCATTTGGTTGATAAACTTGGACGCATTCTTTTACACATTTTAAGGTAAACATATTACTTATCATATTTACTTACTGTATCGCAATACGTATCGGATCGGCCCCGGAGTATCGTGATACGTAACGGATCGTGCCAAAAGTGTATCGTCCCAGCCCTAGTGTGAGGTGGGTACTTCCTTTGTGATCACTCTTTCCGGTCTGCCGCTCAAAAGGGCTCTGTCCAGATCATTGTTATTGAGCAATGTCTCCATTTGTAAGACTACGTGGTCTGTGATGCACAAACTGAAAGGCAGGTACTTAAAGGTCATATGACAGGTTTTAATGCTTTAGAAAATATGACTTATTTAGAAGGATAACATCAGTTGCAAGTTTGTCAATTGCATAATTATCATTTTATTTCAGTGAAGCAGCCACTTTAATGAAGAAATGTTATTTTTATTTGAATTTTCAAGCTGCTGACAGCAAGTGACATAGAAAAAGGTAAAGCTCCATATCAGTTTGACTCATTTACACTCACATAACATGGTTGCACGGCAACAATTTGTCCTTCTTCTATGTCACTTCCTGTCGGTGTCCAATAAGGAAATGAAACTACAAACATTCCAAAAAATGGCCAAACTAAAGAAAGCCGGGTACAATCTTTAGCAAAATCTTAAATAGCTATGTTTTAGCAGAAAATGTGTCTAATGTGTCATATGCACTTTAATATACAAAATTGATAAACGCATTTGCATTTCTCTCAACTTTGGCCATGCAAAAATAATGTGTCTGGATGTATTATTGCCCTACTCCTGTGCTGCCCAGCCACCTGCAAAACTAGCCGTCCCATAGGCTTATTTACTGTACTCTCATTTAAATGGGGCCATAGATTTCCCATCAAAAGATATGAGCCAAACAACAAGTTCCCATTATCTGCTCATGCTATTTATGAGGCTCGCTGTCCAAGACTAAAACAGCAGAGTCACTTTCACTTGTGTCATGGAGCTGAATGGGATTGACCGAGAATAATAGCTTCATTAAATCGTGAGGTTGGCAGACAACGCTCTGTTTGTATTATTTCATGGTTTACGTTTAATTTTCCGGCGAATAGTTTACTTACAAGCGTATTCATTTGCTGTATTCCTTAGCACCTTTAAGTCATTGATGGTACACACTGCAAGAAAATATGCATAATTTTACAGCCTCTAAAAATGTAGGACTAGGACTTTACTAATTGTCCATATCAGATAACTTTAACTGCAACTTCATTTTGCATATCTCCCAATTCCATTTAGAAAGTGAATGCTTCAAGCGACTTCCAAATAAATCAAGTAAATTCATTTCTTATCTCATTACGGCGATGTCAGCTCATACTCCGCGATGTGAAATATGGACGCCATTTAGAATTATATCAATATCACTGTTTTGCAGCAAATTACCCCAGCTCAAAAAAAAATATATCTACAAAGAAAAACAAAGTTGTGCATCTGGTGATTGGTTGTTTATCAGTGAACGCGTTGCTTCCTTTACCTGTCAGAGCAAAGACACGGCTCGCCAACTGACTGATTGCCCTCCCCGATTGGTTCCCTGGCTCCGCGGCGCCGGGACATTAGCTTTATGATTGGTAGATAGACAGGAACAATTTTTTTACTTAATTTTTGTCGCACTGGGCTCGCTCTTTCCTCTTAAAGTGACTTTTAATATGCATGTTTATCTATGTAACAAATGCTATCCTCTAGTCTTGGACTTCATTTACACTTATTGAGTTATATACTTGGCACATGACTAGATTCGAATCTTTCCTTTCAAATAAGGAATTAAAATACTTTATATAGCCAATGCTGCAGTCGTCGAAATCCACCACACTGCAGAAATGGCACTCGCATAACATGACATTATTCACAATGCCACTAATGATCCAGTTCGCAAAAGAGATTAGTTGCAAATGAACTAATCACTCGCGGGGCGCACATCGCTACTGGGAGTGCGAGGGGGCCGGAGGAGAAATTGGGTGAATTAGTAAGCAGTTATGATGATGGAGAGCGAGTGACAGTTAGTTATGCAGCCAGCCAGAGAGATTCAAAGTTGTGTTTACCCGACTGTTTTATGTCTCTTCCGCATGTCTTTCTGCTTGGATAAGAGAACTTTCCCTGGGCCTAATGAGTTTGGAGCCTTGGGCGTTTTAGATTGATGTGATGTGGGTTGAGGTGGTATAACTTTTTGAAATGTGTTTCAGTATAGTGCAATTTATTGGAGTGATCAAACAAGTGGGCCTAAAAAAAGACTGTAATGTTGTGTAGGTGCAAGTACAGTACAAATAAATGTATACAGTGTAATTTGTTTTCATACCAGTGTCACTCAATGCCAACCAGACGTATACTTAGTCTTGTTCTTGTTTGTGTATTATGGGTCAGAATTTAACCCGCTTCATCATTTATTATTAAATAAATGATAAAATATGTTCCAGAAGGAACATATTTTCTCATCATATCAGAGTAAACCCGATCTCCTGCTTTAACTTGTGTTGCTTTGCGCGTCGTTTTAATGCGCAGTGTATCGCAGCTTGAGTCCTGTAATGAATGCCTCTTCGTTCCTGTCTCTATCCACTAGCACTATCAAATTACCGCAAACATGGCAAAAGAAAACCCTAACAAGAAACTTACCCACGGATGAGCTTTAAATCCCTGCTGGATCACATGCTCCATTACTGAAACTTCATTACAATTTCTCATTTTGGTGGTGTAGCGCCGGTCCCTGCTGGCCCGCTGGAATTTACATTGATTCTGTATGCAGCGCTGCACTGTTTGTCTTATTGTCCACACAAGGCAATTATTAAAGCAGGAATGGCTGTGATGTGCCTTCTGATTGGATGCTAAAGGATTATAGCGGTGGTGAATATTAAAATCAGTTCGCGCTAATGCTCTTCCCGGAAATGCAAATTTTGAACTGGCCTTGGACGAGACAAATTAGACTCTTTTATTTTTTTTTATTTTTACTGAACGTAAAAGACTAAATATGAATCAGTTTAACATTTCGCGTGTGTGTTTTCTTTTCTTTTTTTTATCCGGACATACAAATGTATTGTCTATCCTGCTTTAGGCCCGTCGTTGCAAGGCTTTTATAGGAACTTGTAAGCAAAGCATGACATTAGATGATCAAACATGAATGACACTGATATGTATGAGGCTGACAATTCAGAGGTTTTGTTCATATTTAGTTCAAATCCCACATGCACAGATGTGTCCTTGAGCGAGACCCTTCACTATACCCATACCTATGTATGAGAGTCCTGATGAATGCACAATGCAGTCATTATCCCTCAGGGCGACTTTGGCAATAACAGTATGCCACCTTTATGCTGAAGAGAAGTGTCGTGTAAGTGTGAACAGGGTCAATGTCACTCCTACTCCAAATATTTGAACTCCTCCTGGTTCGTTTGATTTTCCGCAGTCGAGTGAACCGCTGCCAAGGCAGACACTACTGCGGAGATTAAAGTGAATCTAGCTCGCTGCTTTGTGTTTGCG